>NW_022638105.1:212500-300000 GCF_010993605.1 Petromyzon marinus
GGCGCTCTGCTGGCAGGAGGTCACGGGACAGACCCAGCTGACTGAGACGAGTGGCCGATGCACCACCTGTGCCCCCTTATTCTGTCAACTCGATGTGTTTTAGCCACCCGGCGCTCCGCTCGTTGTTGTGAGCGTCGCTCCTCCGCCCTCCGCTGTTCTTGGAGGACGACTGCCTCCAACTGCCCAGTAGCGTCCTTCACGAGCCTCCTCCACAGAGGCCGATCTTGACACCGCTGGTACCAGTCATCGGCAAGTCCACTCAGCTCCACGTCCTCCTGTACCACATCACTCCATCTCTTCTCTAGCCCGTGCCGCGTCCGTTTTGCCCCCTCGATCCGGCCAAACAAAAGCTGTTTCGGCATGCGGTGGCTGGGCATGCGGGCTACATGACCCAGCCAACGCAGCCTCGCCTGCCGGAGGAGCTCACCGATGGGAACGTTCTCACCCACAATTAGCACAGTTGGCTACGTACGGTGCGAAATAAGTTCAACGTATGTACATACGTGTCCAGATCTTTCAAGCATCTGTGAGCTCCTCACACGTTAATCCAGTCTGCTTTAGAGCCAGGATAGATCGTAGGCAGCCTGAATGTAGTTGTCACATTTGAGGGGGGTCCCCGTTTCGCAAGCAGAGCGAACAGAGGGCACATGACTGTGCCCGAGCAGACCCCAAGTCCATACAGCCAAAGATGAATATTCATACAGACACACACACATTTACATACATACATACACACATTTACATACTGCCACACACACACACATTTACATACTGACATACACGTACATTTACATACAGACACACACATTTACATACAGACACACACACATTTACATACAGACACACACACATTTACATACAGACACACACATTTACATACAGAGACACACCTACACACCTACACACACGCCTAAACACAGACACACACGTACACACATATACATACACACATTTACAACATTCAGACACATTTGCATAGACACACATTTACATAAACACACATTCACATAGACACGTACACATTTACATACATACATACACACATTTACATGCATACAGACACACACACATTTACGTACATACAGACACACACACATTTACATACATACAGACACACACACATTTACATACATACAGACACACACACAGATTTACATACATACAGACACACACACACATTTACATACATACAGACACACGCACATTTACATACATACAGACACACGCACATTTACATACATACAGACACACATTTACATACATACAGAGACACACACACATTTACATACATACAGACACACACATTTACATACATACAGAGACACACACACATTTACATACATACAGACACACGCACATTTACATACATACAGACACACACACATTTACATACATACAGAGACACACACACACATTTACATACATACAGAAACACACATTTACATACATGCATAAAACATGTGGGCGCTCGAATTATTAGCATAGCGCGGAGTGGGGGAGATCGGCAGAGGCGAGAGAGAGAGAGAGACAGCGTGCTGCTCACACACACACACCTACACACACACCTACACACACATCTACACACACATCTACACACACACCTACACACACACACCTACACACACACCTACACATCTACACACACCTGCACACACACCTACACACACACACCTACACACACACCTACACACACCTGCACACACACCTACACACACACCTACACACACCTACACACACACCTACCCCTGCACACACACCTACACCTGCACACACACCTACACCTACACACACACAACTACACACACCCACACCCACTTACACCTACACACACAACTATACCTACACACACCTACACCTACACACACCTACACACACCTAAACCTACACACACACGCCTACGCCCACACACACACGCCTACACCTACACACACCTACACACCTACACACACCTACACACACCTACACACACACCTACACACACACGCCTACACACACCTACACACACCTACACACACCTACACACACACCCACACACACCTACACACACCTACACACACACACACCTACACACACACCTACACACACACGCCTACACACACCTACACACACCGACACACCTACAAAAACAAGGACAAATATCCCCCGTATAGCCTTAACACTGTTAGCGAGCAGCAGCACCTATGAAGGCTACCAGCACTGTGGCACACAAGGGGTTGGGTGGCCAGCACCACGCCCGGCCGCCTTTGTCTCCCCAGTGGCGATGTTTACACATCGAACCAGGTACTCGTTTGAGGCTGAGTCGATCTAGGGGAGGCCCGGGACCGGTTCCGATAATCGTCACTGGTGTTGGTGGTCATGAGCCGGATTCGAACTCGGGACGCCGGGTTCGTAGCGCAGCGTCGCGCTAACCACTGCGCCACCGCTCCCACACACACAGACACACACACAGACACACACACACAGACACACACACACAGACACACACACACAGACACACACACACAGACACACACACACACAGACACACACACAGACACACACACACAGACACACACACAGACACACACACACAGAAATACATCCTGTGCACACAATCCCAGCACACCCCACTACATAAACACTCTGAATACACACGCACTTACGTGTCTGTGTGTGTACCATATCTACGTGTGTCAGTGTTTGTAAACCTCTGTGTATATTCTGCGTGTATACTGTGTGTATATTCTCTGTGTATATATCTCGATGTCTCTGTGTATATTCTCTGTGTATGTGTGTGCAGCACAGTACTGTGTGTGTATATCTATCTTTACGTATGTGTGTATGCCTAACAGCACTTGCCCCAACAGTCTGTTCAGGCTATACGGGGGATCTTTGTCTATGTGAGTCAGCCTTCGCTGAGCACCTGTGTAGTAAAACAAAGGCGGCCGGGCGTGTTCCTAGCCACCGTTGATGATGAACGTGTTTCTGATTGTGCGGGAGCGGTGGCGCAGCAGTTAGCACACCGTGCAAAGAACCCGTCCACCCGAGTTCCATTCCCGCTCACGGCCAACATCGGTGGCGAATATCGGAACCGGCCCCGAGACTGCCCGTGCCGAGCTTCAAAGGCGCTGCGGCTCGCTGACAGCACTTGTCCCAACAGTCTGTTAAGCCTACACGGGGGACCTTTGTCTGTACATCGCTGCTCTCCAAACCCCTGCGGCCAGAGTTCGATTCCCGCTCGCGGCCACCGCCAGTGAGGGATCGTCTGAAGCGGTTCTGGGCCTCCACGAGGTCGACTCAGCCACTGGGGAGACAAAGGCGGCCGGGCGTGGCCTTGCCCCGACCACCAAACCCCGCGGTGCGCCACAGCGCTGCTGTGACTCCTCACTGCTGCTGACAGCACTTGGCCCCAACAGCCTGTGGAGGCTACCCGGGGGAGCTTTGTCTGTGGCGCTGTTTACCCGGGGATAGCCCCCCCCCTCGTCTGTGTGATGGAAGGAGGGGAGAGGGGGGGGCGCGAGGTATTATGGGAGGGGTGGGGGGCTCCTGACGGGGATAGGCGATGACAGCCACGGGGGGGAGCGAGGGGAGGAGGGGGGATTGTAAATTGGGGCTCGAAAATCTAGCACACACATACACATTGTACACTACACTATACACTACATTATACACTACACTATACACACTATACTCACTACATACATACACATTATACACTACACTATACACTACACCATACACTACACACATACACATTATACACTACACACATACGCATTGTACACTACACTATACACTACATTATACACTACACTATACACATTATACACTACACTATACACTACACACACTACACACATACACATTGTACACTACACTATACACTACACTATACACTACACACACTACACTATACACTACACACACTACACACATACACATTATACACTACACTATACACTACACACACTACACATACACACTACACATATACTCATTATACACTACACTATACACTACACACACACATTATACACTACACACACTACACATTGTACACTACACTACACTATACACTACACACACTGCACACACATTATACACTACACACATGCACATTATACACTACACTATACACTACACACACTACACACATACACACATACACATTATACACTACACTATACACTACACACACACATTATACACTACACACACTACACACATACACATTATACACGACACTATACACTACACACACACACTATACACATACACATTATACACTACACACACTACACATACACATTATACACTACACTATACACTACACACACTACACACATACACATTATACACTACACTATACACTACACACAAACACATTATACACTACACTATACACTACACACACTACACACATACACATTATACACTACACTATACACTACACACACTACACACATACGCATTATACACTACACTATACACTACACACACTACACATACACACTACACACATACACATTATACACTATACACTACACACACAACACATACACACTACATACATACACATTATACACTATACTATACACTACACACATACACATTATACACTACACTATACACTACACATTATACACTACACTATACACTACACACACTGCACACATACACATTATACACTACACTACACACACTACACATACACACATTATACACTACACACACTACACACTACTCACATACACATTATACACTACACTATACACTACACACACTGCACATACACACTACACACATACACATTATACACTACACTATACACTACACACATACACATTATACACTACACTATACACTACACACACTACACATTATACACTACACTACACACACTGCACACATACACATTATACACTACACTACACACACTACACATACACACATTATACACTACACACACTACACACTACTCACATACACATTATACACTACACTATACACTACACACACTGCACATACACACTACACACATACACATTATACACTACACTATACACTACACACACTACACATACACACTACACACATACACATTATACACTACACTATACACTACACACACTACACATACACACTACACACATACATATTATACACTACACTACACACTATACATACACTACACATACACTACACACATACACATTATACACTACACTATGCACTACATACTATACATACACTACACATACACATTCTACACTATACACACACTACACATACACATTATACACGATACACACTATACACTACACACATACTACACGTACACATCATACACTATACACTACACACTTTACACACACTACACATTATACACTATACACTACACTATACACTACACATACACTACACACACACTACACATACACATTATACACTATACATACACGATACACACTACACATACACTACACACACATTATACACTATACACTACACATACACATTATACACTGCACATACACTACACACTATACACACTACACATACACATTATACACTGCACATACACTACACACTATACACACTACACATACACATTATACACTATACACAACACACACACGCTATATACACAATACACACAAACTATAGATACACAATATGCACAAACTATATATAATATACACACCACATATACACAATACACACAATATATACACAATATATATAATATACACTATATACACAATATGCAAACACTATATACACACAATACACACACTATATACACACACTACACAAACTATATACACAATACACACACTATATACAATATATACACAATACACACAAACATCACATGTCCGTGTGGTGTGGGAGTAGTGGTGCAGTGGTTAGCGCACTGCGCTACGATTCCCAGCGACGATTCTTGGGTCCACTCAGCCGCTGGGGAGACAAAGGCGGCCGGGCGTGGTGCTGGCCACCCACCCCCTCGTGTGCCACAGTGCCGGCTCGCTCACAGCACTTGCCCCAACAGTCTGGCGAGGCTACACGGGGGACCTTCGTCTTTGTATGAGAAGAAGAATCCCCAACTCCCTGGGTGCAGTGCAATGGTGTCACGTGACCTGGTTTGTGGCTCCCCTAGGTCGACTCAGTGGTAAGAGGAGAGTGATGGAGACGATGTGAGACAAAGATCCCCCATGTAACCTCAACGCGCCGTTGGGTCAAGTGCCGCAGCTATGAAGTCCGGCACTGTGGCACACGAGGGGGTGGGGTGACCAGCACCACGCCCGACCGCCTTTGTCTCCTCAGCGGCGATGTTTACACACCGCACCAGCTACTAATTTGAGGCCGAGTCGACCTAGAGGGAAGCCTAGGACCGTATCGCCTTGAACAGACTGTTGGGGCAGGCGCTGTTAGCGAGTAGCAGCACCTAGGAAAGCCGGCACGGCACACGAGGTTGTGGGTGGGTCAGAACTACCCCCGGCCGCCTTTGTTTCCCCAGTGCAAATTTTTTGCAGAACGCATCATCACCATGATTTAAGGCTGAGTCGACCTAGGGGAGGCCCAGGACCGGTTCACTAAACCGTCAGCGGTGTTGGTGGCCGTGAGCGGAATCGAACTCAGGTCGCCAGCTGTGAAGCACAGCGTAGCGCTAACCACTGCGCCACCGCACCCCATGATATACACACACACACAACATACACACATTCACAACTAAACACACACACACAACACACACATGCACAACGAAACACACAACACACACACATTCACAACTAAACACACACACAACACACAACATACACACATTCACAACTAAACACACACACATTCACAACTAAACACACACACACAACACACACATTCACAACTAAACACACACACAACACACATTCACAACTAAACACACACACACAACATACACACACATTCACAACTAAACACACACACAACATACACACACATTCACAACTAAACACACACACAACATACACACACATTCACAGCTAAACACACACAAAACACACACATTCACAACTAAACACACACACACAACATACACACACATTCACAACTAAACACACACACAACACACACACACATTCACAACTAAACACACACACAACACACACACATTCACAACTAAACACACACACAACATACACACATTCACAACTAAACACACACACAACACACACACATTCACAACTAAACACACACACAACACACACATTCACAACTAAACACACACACAACACACACACAACACACACACATAACATACACACACATTCACAACTAAACACACACACACATTCACAACTAAACACACACACACATTCACAACTAAACACACACACAACACACACACATTCACAACTAAACACACACACACAACATACACACACATTCACAACTAAACACACACACACAACATACACACACATTCACAACTAAACACACACAACACACACACATTCACAACACACGCATCGCCTCCCTCCTCCAGCACCTTAATTAAGTCGCAATTAAACGGTGTCGCGGAGCACCAATTAAGGCAACCGGAAAGAGAGGATGTTTAATTGGCAGTGAGGCATTGTGGGATTGCTCCCGCCCGGTGAGAAACAGCCCCCCCCCCCATCACCCCCCCCCCCATCACCCCCCCCATCACCCCCCCCCCCCCCCAGTCGCTGCCCCCCAGAGCTCCCCACCTCTGATTCCCATCCTGCCTCTCTCGCTATCACTGATCTCTCTCTGCCTTCGCTCTCTACGTCTCTCTGTTTTGTGTCTCTCCCTCTGTGTATCTCTCTCTGGTTGTGCTTCTGTGTCTCTCGGAGTATCTCTCTCCCACGTGACTCTCTGCGTCTCCATCTCTCCGACTCTCTCTCGCCCTTCGTGTCTCCTCCTCCTCCACGTGTCTCTCTCCCTCTCCGTGAGACGCTTGCTCTCGCTGTCTCTCTCCGTCTCACCGTCCCTGTGTCTCTTCCTCCACGTGTCTCTCTCCCTCTCCGTGAGACGCTTGCTCTCGCTGTCTCTCTCCGTCTCACCGTCCCTGTGTCTCTTCCTCCACGTGTCTCTCTCCCTCTCCGTGAGACGCTTGCTCTCGCTGTCTCTCTCCGACTCTCTCTCGCCCTTCGTGTCTCCTCCTCCACGTGTCTCTCTCCCTCT
This sequence comes from Petromyzon marinus, assembly GCF_010993605.1. Taxonomy (NCBI): domain Eukaryota; kingdom Metazoa; phylum Chordata; class Hyperoartia; order Petromyzontiformes; family Petromyzontidae; genus Petromyzon; species Petromyzon marinus. Next base: position 220,667 of record NW_022638105.1, read on the forward strand.
CCGTGAGACGCTTGCTCTCGCTGTCTCCGTCTCACCGTCCCTGTGTCTCTTCCTCCACGTGTCTCTCTCCCTCTGTCTCTCCCCAAAGCGCCATGACCTCGTCATCTTCGCCTGTGCTCAGGTGAAGTTGGCGGTGTACAGAATGAGGAGCAAGACGCTGCAAGGTGACACTGACGGCTGCTCTGTGGCGCTTCCAGTGTTCAGGGGCCTGCTCAAGGCGCGGCTCCGGCTGGAGCACGCCACGTACCACACACACGTACTCTTTGGTTATATTGGGTAAAGTCACGTAGGTGAAAATAAAATAACAAAAAATCACGACGTTTCGGCCACAACACAAGCGGCCTTCATCAGGTGAAGGGACGAGACTGTCTGTGTGGCCGAAACGTCGTGATTTTTTGTTATTTTATTTTCACCTACGTGACTTTACCCAATAGAACCAAAGAGTATGGATCCTAGCAGTCACGAAAGCTTCAAATCTACCACACACGTGTCGGTGATGTGCAGCGCGTCTTCCTCGAACGCTGGGGAGCCGGACAAGCCCCTCTCTGTACCGGCGTGGACGGCACCCCCCACGTGTTCACCTTCTGAAGCGCTCGCTCGTCACCGTGACGTGCGCGATGACCACCACCGCCACGTGACTTTAATTTCGTGTTGTGCGCGGTGCTTTTTAGCGCCATAGCGCGTGGATTTATAGCGATTATTATTTGTGTTGCTGGTGACTTTGTGTGTATTTGTGTTGCTGGTGACTTTGTGTGTATTTGTGTTGCTGGTGACTTTGTGTGTATTTGTGTTGCTGGTGACTTTGTGTGTATTTGTGTTGCTGGTGACTTTGTGTGTTTCATATCGGAATCACCTCCAGTGCTGCTGGCGGCAATAAAAGTTGTTTAAAAGTCAAAAAGTCTCTCCCCGTGCATCTCTTCCACCCTCTCCCTGTGTCTCTTCCTCTGTCTCTCTCCCCGTGTCGCAATGTGCCCCCGAGTAACCTGGAGTCAATGCATCAACAACAGCCGCCACCACCCCGCATCACCGGTGTCCCTATAACCTCTCATCAACCTCTGCGTTCAATCCACTGCTGCATGTGACAGCCATGAATCATTGGGCGGTGCAGCCAAAGGCCTCGCATCGTAACTACAGTACAACAGTCGCCCTCCGGCACTCCGCCGCAACCTATGGCAGCTGTTACAACTCGTGCTGGGCGGTCGCCCACCTCAACCACCGCCACGAGGCTCCAACCCCGCGCCGATCTCACGGATTCCCGGTCACGTGGCCGGCCTCTGTCGATCAACCCGCCCGCGTGTGCTGCTCATTGTGGTATGGGAAGGGAGCGGTGGCGCAGCGGTGAGCACGGCGCGCTACGAACCGCCCGGTGACCCGAGTTCGATTCCCCGACTGAAGGCGACAGCCGTGCCATTTGTCCCAAGCCAGGATTTTAGTCGCCCGCCATAGGAACGTGGAGTTGCCGCCACTGGCTGTGAGTTGTAAGCGGGAGATGATCCACCACAAACATTCAGCCGGGTCTGTCCGAGAGGGGTGTAAATATCTCCGTTACCCGGTACACCACCTCCAGTATGCCTCAAAAGTTTTATTTCACAGGCAAGGCCCCACTGGGCTGCGTAGCTGTTTTCCAGAAGCCACGTGGCCACCACCAATGAGAGCTCAACCAAGTGTGGCCTCGTCATCGTCACCACGTGGACATTCATAGCAGCAGTCAAATCCTCTGAACGCGTGCTGACGTTCACTCTAAATGTGGAGGGGGAAATCTTGACTTAAATCTTTCGTGACTGCAGGTAAATAACAACGTTTTGTTATTTTCCTTGAACCAAACTACGTGACTTTACCGAAACACGCAAGAGTGTGCAGGGGATAACGAGAAGGAACTGGAGAGAACACGCAAACTCAAATATAGCACAGTCGGTCGATTACTGTCTTATTTACTCGTTAATGTACGTGCATTTATTCATTATTTCACTTCATTCTTAGCTTGCTGTGTTAAATAATGGTGTAAGAAAATCAACAAGGTCGTTATAGCAAAGCATCGTTCATCCATGATACGCATATCGAGATATTACAGCCCTGCTCTCTCTACCCAGCCCTCTCTGTTGATCTTTCTCGAAGTCCCGTCTCCTCAACTCCACGGATGGACTTGTCGTCCCACGCCATGAGAATATGGAATTTCCACGGCAAGCGGAGGCAGATGAGCGCCGCCCCAATTGCCCACTGGAGCAAGGAGACGCTACCCTTTGACCTCCCTTATCCGCGACTCCCTCTCTCGCTCTGTCTGTCTCCCTCACTCGCTCTCTCATTCTTTCCTCTCTGTCTCTCCCCTCCATTCCCCTCCCTGTCAATCACCGTCCGACTCTCTCTCCCCACCCACCCAGCCACCTACCCCCCCTCTCGCTCTCTGTCTCCCCCTCTTCCCATCTCTCTCTCTCTCCCCTTGTGTCTCTCACCCCCACCATCTCCCTGCCTCTCCCCATGCATCTCTCTCCCCATCCCTCTGTCTCCCATCTCCCCATCTCTCTCTCCCCATGCATCTCTCCATTTTTTCTCTCCATTTCTCTCCCTCCTTCAATGAGTCAACATGAGATTGGCACGCGCGTGTGTCCGTGTGTATCTCATTGTAATTATATATTTCGTGTGTATCTGTGTGTCTATTTGGCTATGCGTGTGTGTGTCGTGCCTACCTTCACACGTGCTCGCTCACAGCACTTGCCCCAACAGTCTGTTAGGATGCTACACGGGGGATCTTTGTGTTTGTGTGTTTGGGATACTGTTTGGGATGGATTTGATGGATTCCGTAATCCCCTCGAGACCGGGACAACATGTTCTCTCATCCTCTGCTCTGGGATCTAAATAAACGGAAAGGAGATGGAATAGCATGGGAGGAGTGCGTGAAGAAACATGGAATGGTGAGAGAGACCGCGAGTCGGGGAAAGAGAGAGACAGAGACAGAGAGAGAGAGACAGTGATAGACAGAGAGAGAGAGACAGTGATAGACAGAGAGAGACAGAGAGAGAGACAAAGAGAGAGAGACAGTGAGAGAGACAAAGAGAGAGAGACAGTGAGAGAGACAGAGGGAGACAGAGAGAGACAGAGAGAGACAGAGAGACAAAGAGAGGAGAGAGAAACAGAGAGAGAGAGAGAGACAGTGAGAGAGACAGAGAGAGAGAGACAGAGACAGAGAGAGAGAGACAGTGATAGACAGAGAGAGAGAGACAGTGATAGACAGAGAGAGACAGAGAGAGAGACAAAGAAAGAGAGAGACAGTGAGAGAGACAAAGAGAGAGAGAGACAGTGAGAGAGACAGAGGGAGACAGAGAGAGACAGAGAGAGACAGAGAGACAAAGAGAGGAGAGAGAAACAGAGAGAGAGAGAGAGACAGTGAGAGAGACAGAGAGAGAGAGACAGAGAGACAGTGAGAGAGACAGAGAGAGACAGAGAGAGAGAGACAGAGAGACAGAGAGAAAAACAGAGAGAGACAAAGAGAGGAGGAGAGAAAGAGAAACAGAAAGACAGAAAGAGCAGGAGAGAAGGAGATAGACAGAGATACAGAGAGACAAAGAGGGACACACAGAGACAAGGAGAGAGAGACAGAGACAAGGAGAGAGAGACAGAGACAAGGAGAGAGAGACAGTGAGACAGACAGAGACAAAGAGAGACAACAAGAGACAAAGATACAGAGAGAGAGAGAGCGAGGCACACTCGGAATTGTTACGCTGGGATGCAGGGAGAGGTGCACGTGGAGGAGAGAACCAATACTGAGGACGGGACACCATCCAAATATACAACATGATTTGGTGAGTATGCTGCTGCTGCTGCCTCTTGCTGCTTTGTTCGTGATATGAAAAAGGGTCAAAGCCCGAAACGTCATTTATTCTACATCTGTTTCCTTCTGCGGCCTTCTCACCATGTGACGTGAGCAGAAAGGAACGATTTCACTCAACTATTATTTTGTATTTGACCAGGTAAGGCCCTCTGATCTGTGTGGCTCCTTTTCAGAAGCAACCTGGCCACACTTGAGAGCTCAAAGAGGTGGCAGCTTCCATCATCATCATCACCACGTGGACATTTACAGCAGCAGCAGCAGCAGCCAAAGACTCTAAACGCCTGGTGGTGGTGGTGGTGATGTTGATTCTAAATGTGTGGAGAGAAAAACCGGAGGACCCGGAGAAAAATCCACGTGACCACGGGGAGAGAGAGAGAAAGACTCAAACTCCAAATACACAGCAGCAGCAGCAGGCGTCAGAGTCGGGATCGGACCCACGACCTCCTGCACACCGGGCGAGGGAGTCAACATCTCCTGGCCCCGGGGACGATGGTTGAGGCGAACAAAGGAATGGCAGCCAAGGAAGGGGAGGGAGAGACCTTCATCCAGCAGTGGATTGATCATGGTTCATGGCGATGATTGGGCTGCTGTTGTTACCGCTGTTGATGGTGGTGATGACGATGACAAAGAAAGTACACACACGTACACACACACACGCACACACGCACACGCACACACACTCGCGCACACACAAACACTTACACACACTTACACACACAAAGATAACAAAGATCCCCCGTATAGCCTTAACAGACTGTAGGAGCAAGTGCTGTTAGCGAGCACCTATGAAGGCCGGAACGGTACACGAGGGGGTGGGGTGACCAGCACCACGCTCGACCGCCTTTGTCTCCCCAGTGGCGATGTTTACACACCGCACCAGGTACTCATTTCAGGTTGAGTCGACCTAGGGGAGGCCCAGGACCGGTTCAGATAATCGAACCCAGGTTGCTAGGTTCAAAGCGCAGCATGCTAACCGCTACACTACCGCTCCACACACTCACACACAACAACAACAACAACCGCCATTCGCCACTAAGTGGCGGTGACGTCACCACGACGCTTGTGCCAGGCCATGTGCACCTTGAGGCCACGTGAAGTGTCGAACGCCCGCTGGCAGGAGGTCACGGGGCAGACCCAGGTGCCACGGGTCGACTGACTGAGATGACTGGCTGATGCACCACCTGTGCCCCCTACTGTGGCAACCTGATGTGCTTTAGCCACCCGGCGCTCCGCTTGTTGTTGTGAGCGTCGCTCCTCCGCCCTCCGTTGTTGTTGGAGGGCGACTGCCTCCAACTGCCCAGTAGCGTCGTTCACGAGGCTCCTCCATAGAGGCAGATCTTGACACCGCTGGTACCAGTCATCAGCAAGTCCACTCAGCTCCACGTCCTCCTGTACCACATCACTCCATCTCTTCTCTAGCCCGTGCAGCGCCCGTTTAGCCACCTCGATCCGGCCGAACAAAAGCTGTTTCGGCATGCGGTGGCTGGGCATGCGGGCTACATGAGCCAGCCAACGCAGCCTTGCCTGCCGGAGGAGCTCACCGATGGGACCTTGCCCAGATCTTTCAAGGATTTGTGAGCTCCTCACACAATCCAGCCTGGTTAAACCCAGGATGGATCGTAGGCAGGCTAGCCTAAATGTTTCCAACCGGTGAAGATACTCCATTAAGGGGGTCCACGTTTCGCAAGCGTAGAGAAGGGAGGGAATGACCGTGGCCGAGAAGACCTGAAGCTTAGGCGGAGCGACAGACCAGGTAGCTTCCACACAGCGTTACGCAACCGATGAAAATATATTGCCGCTCGACTGATTTGGAGTGAGACCTCTGCTGTTAAACTGGAGCCGGTCATAAGCACACTGCCCAGGTATGGGAAAATCTACACTCTCTCCACAACTGCCCCATCACCGATTGAAAGTTGTGGGGGTGGAGTGTCCGATGGTACAAAATACCCAAGCAGGTGCTTAGTTTTGGTGGTGATGATGGTAGGCTCCATCTCTTAGTGGCACGCTCCAGTCTCAGCAGCAGCGTCTGCAACTCCTCCTCTGAATGAGCAGCTATTACCAAATCATCGGCATACGTAACGTGGTTGAGCAATAGGGAGCCATCCCTTGAACGCACCCAGGCATCGATCAGCCTCCCATTATATCTATACCAAATGGAGATTCCCCCGGTACAGCTATTGAAGGCTTCACGAACTACGTGGTCAAAATAGATGTTAAATAATGTGGGAGCCAGAGGACATCCCTGTCGCACCCCAAGGTGTACAGGGAATGGCTCCGACTCCCGGCCACGTAGTTTTACCAGGGCCCACTCACCATCATGAAGGTCCTTAATTATCGTGAGCAGAGGGTCAGGGACTCCAAAAGCACGAAGAACAACCCAGAGCCCAGGCCTACTGATGGTAACATAGGCCTTGACCAGGTCAATAAAGCAGAGATGTAGGTCTTCCTGGAATTTCCTATACCTCTGCTTTAGCAGACGGACAGAAAATATGGCATCTGTGCAGGACCGCCCTTTCCGGAAACCGCAATGGGGCTCCGCAAGCCTTTCCTCAGCGTGCCTGGCAAGGCGATGTTGAATAATCCTTGCCAGGACCTTCCCCAGCACACATGAGGAGTGAGATGCCCCTGTAGTTGTTACAGTCTGTGCGGTCCCCCTTCTTAAAGAGGGGGACCACCAGGGCATCCTTCCAATCCTGCGGAACCCGTCCAGTGGTCCAGACTGTTGTTATGATGTCTGTGCACATACGCTACCCTCCCTCAGCATTTCGCTTGGGAGATCATCTCTGCCCGCTGCCTTTCCTGGTCTCAGACTCCGGATCGCGTTCAGTACTTCCTCAACAGATGGCACCTCAGCCAGCCACTCACAGGGGGCGACTACCTCCAATCTTTGAGGCACCGCAGCCTCAGCAGGGTCATCCCCACTTTGTGCCACGATGTTTGAGGGACTTACCCTCCCCCACGACCTCACAGAAATGCTCAGCAAATCTGCAAACCTGTTCCTGGGGGTCGGAGATTGGATCACCGTTTTTCCCCTAATGATGGTAATAGGTGTGGCGCTGCAGGTTACTTTTTTTGATGGAGTTAAATAGAGATTTGTGATCGCGGGCCACTGAGGCAGACTCCATCTCCTCAGCAACCCGCGACCACCACCCATCCTTGCAGCGCCTCACGGCTCTCCGAACCTCCGAGCGAAGGCTGCGGTAAGCCTCCTCATTCTCTGAGGTGGGATTCTGTAGCCGATGACAGTGGGCCTGTCACTTTTTCTCAACTATCCTGAACACCTCCTCTGTCAGCCAGGGTCTCTGGGGAGGTCTTGACCGCATAGCCAAAGCAGCCATTGCAGCTGCATGAGTCACAGTCCTAAACCTCGCCCATTTACCCTCGACATCAGGAGGAGTGGGGGACGATGCCAACCCCAGCCACAAGCGATGATGAAATTCTCGCTTGCAACTTTCATCAGATAACTGAGACCAGGCCACTTTAGGTTGAAATGGGGTCCTGGGTGTACACCCACCACCGGTGACTAGTCGATGGTCAGAGGGCAGATCAGTTCCACGGTAGGTCCTGGTGTCAAGAACATGGGCTCGCATCCGCTGGTCCGTCACTATGTAGTCCAGCAGATGTTCTTGCTTGGACCCGGCATGCATCCATGATGTTGTGTGGATGCACCGATGCCAGAACAGCGTGTTGGTAATTACAAGCCCATGGGCTGCACATAATTCTAGCAGCTTCTTACCGTTGTTATTGAGCTGATCTGGCCCATGCCCTCCAATCACTCCAGACCAGGTGCCAGCATCATGACCATGATACTGGTCATGATGCTAACACACTCACACACACTCACTCACACACTCACTCACACACACACTCACACACACACTCACACACACACTCACACACACACTCACACACTCACACACTCACACACACTCACACACACTCACACACACGCACAAAGATAAAGATCTCCCAAATAGCCTTAACAGACTGTAGGGGCAAGTGCTGTTAGCGAGCACCTATGAAGGCCGGAACGGTACACGAGGGGGTGGGTGGCCAGCACCACGCCCGACCGCCTTTATCTCCCTAGTCGCGTTGTTTACACACCGCACCAGGTACTCATTTGAGGCTGAGTCGACCTAGGGGAGGCCCCGGGACCGGTTCAGATAATCGTCACTGGTGTTGGCCGTGAGCGGGAATCGAACCCGGGTCGCCAGGTTCGTAGCGCAGCGTAGCGCTAACCGCTACACTATCGCTCCCGACACACACGCACACACACTCACATACTCACACACACACTCACACACACTCACACACACACACGTACACACACACACACACACGTACACACATACACTCACACACACGTACACACTCACACACACTCACACACACTCACACACACACACGTACACACACACACTCACACACACGTACACACACACACTCACACACACGTACACACTCACACACACGCACACATCCGATCCCCATAAGGCTCGGGTCTCGCGGGGTGAGGTCAGGTGGGGGCGGGGGGTGAGGGGGATGGGTGAGGGGGTGGCTCCATGCCAAGCAGCTCCACACACACACAGCTCTACACACACACACAGCTACACACACACACAGCTACACACACAGCTACACACACACACAGCTACACACACACACAGCTACACACACACACAGCTACACACACAGCTCTACACACACACACAGCTACACACACACACAGCTACACACACAGCTACACACACACACAGCTACACACACACACAGCTACACACACACACAGCTACACACACAGCTACACACACAGCTCTCTACACACACACACAGTTCTACACACACACAGCTACACACACACAGCTCTCTACACACACACACAGCTCTACACACACACAGCTCTACACACACACACAGCTACACACACAGCTACACACACACACAGCTCTACACACACACACAGCTACACACACAGCTACACACACACACAGCTACACACACAGCTACACACACACAGCTCTCTACACACACACACACAGCTCTACACACACACAGCTACACACACACACAGCTACACACACAGCTACACACACACACAGCTACACACACAGCTACACACACAGCTACACACACACACAGCTACACACACAGCTACACACACAGCTCTCTACACACACACAGCTCTACACACACAGCTCTACACACACACCACACACAGCTACACACACACAGCTCCACACACACAGCTACACACACACACAGCTCTCTACACACACAGCTCTACACACACACAGCTCCACACACACACACAGCTCTACACACACAGCTCTACACACACACCACACACACACAGCTCTACACACACACAGCTACACACACAGCTACACACACACAGCTCTCTACACACACACAGCTCTACACACACACAGCTACACACACACACAGCTCTCTACACACACAGCTCTACACACACACAGCTCTACACACACAGCTCTACACACACACAGCTCTACACACACAGCTCTACACACACAGCTCTACACACACACCACACACACACACAGCTACACACACACAGCTCCACACACACAGCTCCACACACACACAGCTCTGTACACACACACACAGCTCTCTACACACACACATACACACAGCTCCACACACACACAGCTCTCTACACACACACAGCTCCACACACACAGCTCTCACACACACAGCTCTCTCTACACACACGGCTCTCACACACACACAGCTCTACACATACATACACACAGCTCCACACACACAGCTCTCTCTACACACACACAGCTCTCTCCACACACACACAGCTCTCTACACACACACACAGCTCCACACACACACAGCTCTCACACACACACAGCTCTCAGACACACAGAGCTCTCTACACACACAGCTCTCTCACACACACAGCTCTCACACACACACACAGCTCCACACACACACAGCTCTCTCTACACACACAGCTCTCACACACACACACACAGCTCCACACACACACAGCTCTCACACACACACAGCTCTCTACACACACAGCTCTCACACACACACAGCTCTCACACACACATGCACTCAACAAAGACAAAGATCCCCCGTATAGCCTGCAACATACTGTTAGGGCAAGTGCTGTTAGCGAGTCGCTCCTATGAAGGTCGGCGCGTCACACGAGGGGATTGGGTGGAACAGCACCACGCCCGACCGCCTTTGTTTCCCTAGTGGCGATGTTTACTACACACCGCACCAGGTACTCGTTTGAGGCTGAGTCGACCTAGGGGAGGCCCAGGACCGGTTCGGAAAATCGTCACCGGCGTTGGTGGACGTGATCGGGAATCGAACTCGGGTCGCCGGGTTTGTAGCGCAGCGTAGCGCTAACCGCTGCACCACCACTCGCTATCACAACCACAACCATCATCATTACCAATACCATGACAATCCCATTACCACTAACAGCACCACCATCATCACTACCAATACCAATACCATGACAACCCCATTACCACTAACACCACCACCATCATCACTATCACTACCAATACCATGACAATCCCGTTACCACTAACACCACCACCATCATCACTATCACTACCAATACCATGACAATCCCATTACCACTAACACCACCACCACCATCATCACTACCACGTTCGTATCGCTAACCACTGCGCCACCGCTCCCCACGCATAACGCACACACTGCCACACACCCACACACACCCACACACATACCTCCACTCCCTCCCAACACACACAAAGACAAAGACACCCGCTCGCACCCCAACCACATACCACACACTCACACACAGACACACACTAAACACACACTACACACACCACACACAACACACACACCACACACTCACACAACTACTCACACACAGACACACACCACACACTACACACACGCTACACACACCACACAACTACTCACACACAGACACACACCACTCACACCAAGCACACCACACACTCACACAACCACTTACACACAGACACACACCACTCACACACACACGCTACACACACCACACACACACGCTACACAATCACACAACCACTCACACACACTACACACACGCTACACACCACACACACACACCACACACACACGTTACACACTCACACCACACACGCCACACACTCACACACAGACACACCACACACACTACACACACGCTACACACAAAGACAAAGATCCCCCTGTATAGCCTTAACAGGCTGCAGGGGCAAGTGGTGTTAGCGAGCACCTATGAAGGCCGGAACGGTACACGAGGGGGTGGGTGGCCAGCACCACGCCCGACCGCCTTTGTCTCCCTAGTGGCAATGTTTACACACCGCACCAGGTACTCATTTGAGGCTGAGTCGACCTAGGGGAGGCCCGGGACCGGTTCAGATAATCGTCACTGGTGTTGGCCGTGAGCGGGAATCGAACTCGGGACGCCAGGTTCATAGCGCAGCGTAGCGCTAACCACTACACTACCGCACACACACTGCACACTGCACACACACACGCACTGCACACAGACACATACACACTGCACACAGACACACACACACTGCACACACTGCACACAGACACACCCACACACTGAACACAGACACTGCAGACACACACCGCACACACACACATACACACTACACACACACGCACTGCACACACACACTGCACACAGACACTGTAGACACACCGCACACACACACATACACACATACACACTACACACAGACACACACACACTGCACACAGACACATACACACACTGCACACAGATACTGCAGACACACACCGCACACACACACATACACACTGCACACTGCACAAACACACACTGCACACAGACACACCCACACACTGCACACAGACTACACTACCGCACACGCAATGCACACAGACACACGCACACTGCACACAGACACATACACACTACACCCAGACACACACACACTGCACACACACACACACTGCACACAGACACACACACACTGCACACAGACACACACTGCACACAGACACACACTGCACACAGACACACACACACACCGCACACAGACACACACACACTGCACACAGACACACACACTGCACACATACACACTGCAGACACACACACCGCACACATACACACTACACAGAGACACACACACTGCACACAGACACACATACCGCACACAGACACACACACCGCACACAGACACACACACTGCACACAGACACACACACACTGCACACAGACAAACTGCAGACACACACCGCACACATACACTACACAGAGACACACACACTGCACACAGACACACACCACACACAGACACACACACACCGCACACAGACACACACACACTGCACACAGACACACACTGCACACAGACAGACACACACTGCACACAGACACACACACACTGAACCCAGACACACACTGCGCACAGACACACACACACTGCACACAGACACACACCGCACACAGACACACACACACTGCACACAGACACACACAGACACACACTGCACACAGACACACACTGCACACAGACACACACACACACTGCACACAGACACACACACACTACACACACAGACACACACACACCACACACAGACACACACACACTGCATAGAGACACACACACAGACACACAATGCACACACACCACACACACAGACACACACACACACACCACACACAGACACACACACGCAGACACACACACACAGACACACACACACTGCACACAGACACACACTGCACACAGACACACACACACTGCACACAGACACACACACACTGCACAGAGAAACACACAGACACACACACTGCACACAGACACACACACACACCACACACAGACACACACACACCACTCACACACAGACACACCACACACAGACACACAGACACACACACTGCATACAGACACACACACAGACACACACACAGACACACCACACACACACACAGACACACACACAGACACACACACACAGACACACACACACACACCACACACACACACACAGACACACACACACCACACACACCACACACACAGACACACACACACCACACACACAGACACACCACACACAGACACACACACACACAGACACACACACACATACAGACACACCACACACAGACACACACACCTACAGACACAAACACACAGACACACACCACACACACAGACACACACACAGACACACACACACAGACACACACACTGCATACAGACACACAGACACACACACACAGACACACACACCACACACACACACAGACACACACACACATACAGACACACACACAGACACACACACACTCACCCCCTCATACCTCCACCCCCACCCCTGAACCTCCTCGCCCACCCCTTCCCAAAAAAGCTCTGCGCCCAACTCCCCAGAGCTGCCAATCACCGCGCGCGGCTTCCACCTCTCACACACACACAGACAAAGGTCCCCCGTGTAGCCTTCACACACTGTTGGGGCAAGTGCTGTTAGCGAGCAGCAACGCCTATGAAGGCCGGCACGGCACACGAGGGGGTTGGAGGACAGCACCACGCCCCGACCGCCTTTGTCTCCCTCGTGGCGATGTTTCGTACACACCACACCACTTAATCATTTGAGGCTGAGTCAACCTAGGGAAGGCCCAGGACCGATTCAGATAATCTTCGCACACCTCATGCACAAAGACAAAGATCCCCCGTATAGTCTGTAACAGAATGTTTGGGCAAGTGCCGTGAGCGACTAGCAGCGCCTATGAAGACCGGCACGCCCCGACCGCCTTTGTCTCCCCAGTGGCGATGTTTACTACACACCGCACCAGGTACTCATTTTAGGCTGAGTCGACCTAGGGGAGGCCCAGGACCCGTTCAGATAATCGCCACACTCACAAACTGCGCGAGTCTGCACACACAGAGACACACAGACACGCACTCACACTGCACACAGACACACACGGACAGACACACAGACACACTCTCACACTCTCACACTGCACACAGACACACAGACAGACACACAAACAGACACACAGACACCCTCTCACACTGCACACAGACACACACGGACAGACACACAGACACACTCTCACACTCTCACACTGCACACAGACACACAGACAGACACACAAACAGACACACAGACACGCTCTCACACTGCACACAGACACACACAGACAGACACACAGGCACACTCTCACACTCTCACACTGCACACAGACACACAAACAGACACACAGGCACGCTCTCACACTGCACACAGACAGACACACAAACAGACACACAGACACACTCTCACACTGCACAGAGATACACCACACACAGACAGACTGCACACACACACCACACAGACAGACACACAGATACACCACACACAGACAGACTGCACACAGACACACCACACACACAGACAGACACACAGACACACTCTCACACTGCACACAGACACACCACACACACAGACACACAGACAGACACACAAACAGACACACAGACACACTCTCACACTGCACACAGACACACACACCACACACACAGACAGACACACAGACGCACAGACACACTCTCACACTCTCACACAGACACACACCACACACACAGACAGACACACTCTTACACTGCACACAGACACACATCACACACAGACACACTCTCACACTGCACACAGACACACACCACACACAGACACACTGCACACAGACACACACCACACACACAGACAGATACACAGACACACTCTCACACTGCACACAGACAAACACCACACACAGACACACTGCACACAGACACACACACCACACACACAGACAGACACACAGACACTCTCCCATACATCCAGAAATGCACACACGCATTCTGTCTGTATATATCATGCAAGAATATGAATAGTTAAATCATGTAACATACACACACGTATACTCACACGTATACTCACATACACACACACGTATACTCACTCACACACACACGTATACCCACATACACGTATACTCACATACACACACGTATACACACATACACGTATACACACATACACGTGTACTCACACACACGTTTACTTACATACACACACGTATACACATTCGGACACGTATATCCACACGCACACGTACACTCACAGACACACACACACACTCCCACGTACACACATTTCACACAGACTCACGTACACAAAGACAAAGATCCCCCCGATAGCCTCTAACGGGCTGTGGGGGCAAGGGCTGCTCGCGAGCACCGCTACTAACAGCGGCGCGTCACACAAAGTGCGCCCGACCGCCTTTGTATCCCCAGAGGTGACGAGCTTTTTTTTAACATACCACATACAAGTTCTCGTTAAAGGCTGAGTCGACCTAGGGGAGGCCCAGCACCGATGTTGACTGCACATGGGAATCGTATGTCACGTGTCCACCGGGCAGTTCACCAGCACCGTTCACGTGAGACTCACTGCTGATGAGACGGCTCAATGTCGAAACCAGTCCTTGTCTATGAACATCTGGGGAGTTCACCAGCACCGTTCACGTGAGACTCACTGCTGATGAGACACTCAATGTCGAAACCAGTCCTTGTCTATGAACATCTGGGGAGTTCACCAGCACCGTTCACGTGAGACTCACTGCTGATGAGATGGCTCAATGTCGAAACCAGTCCTTGTCTATGAACATCTGGGGGGTTCACCAGCACCGTTCATGTCACACTCACTGCTGATGAGACACTCAATGTCGAAACCAGTCCTTGTCTATGAACATCTGGCCAGTTCACCAGCACCGTTCACGTGAGACTCACTGCTGATGAGACACTCAATGTCGAAACCAGTCCTTGTCTATGAACATCTGGCCAGTTCACCAGCACCGTTCACGTGAGACTCACTGCTGATGAGACACTCAATGTCGAAACCAGTCCTTGTCTATGAACATCTGGGGAGTTCACCAGCACCGTTCACGTGAGACTCACTGCTGATGAGACACTCAATGTCGAAACCAGTCCTTGTCTATGAACATCTGGGGAGTTCACCAGCACCGTTCACGTGAGACTCACTGCTGATGAGATACTCAATGTCGAAACCAGTCCTTGTCTATGAACATCTGGGGAGTTCACCAGCACCGTTCACGTGAGACTCACTGCTGATGAGACACTCAATGTCGAAACCAGTCCTTGTCTATGAACATCTGGGGAGTTCACCAGCACCGTTCACGTGAGACTCACTGCTGATGAGACACTCAATGTCGAAACCAGTCCTTGTCTATGAACATCTGGGGAGTTCACCAGCACCGTTCACGTGAGACTCACTGCTGATGAGACACTCAATGTCGAAACCAGTCTTTGTCTATGAACATCTGGGGAGTTCACCAGCACCGTTCACGTGAGACTCACTGCTGATGAGACGGCTCAATGTCGAAACCAGTCCTTGTCTATGAACATCTGGGGAGTTCACCAGCACCGTTCACGTGAGACTCACTGCTGATGAGACACTCAATGTCGAAACCAGTCCTTGTCTATGAACATCTGGGGAGTTCACCAGCACCGTTCACGTGAGACTCACTGCTGATGAGACACTCAATGTCGAAACCAGTCCTTGTCTATGAACATCTGGGGAGTTCACCAGCACCGTTCATGTCACACTCACTGCTGATGAGACACTCAATGTCGAAACCAGTCCTTGTCTATGAACATCTGGCCAGTTCACCAGCACCGTTCACGTGAGACTCACTGCTGATGAGACGGCTCAATGTCAAAACCAGTCCTTGTCTATGAACATCTGGGGAGTTCACCAGCACCGGTCACGTGAGACTCACTGCTGATGAGACGGCTCAATGTCGAAACCAGTCCTTGTCTATGAACATCTGGGGAGTTCACCAGCACCGTTCACGTGAGACTCACTGCTGATGAGACGCTCAAATGTCGAAACCAGTCCTTGTCTATGAACATCTGGGGAGTTCACCAGCACCGTTCACGTGAGACTCACTGCTGATGAGACGCTGAATATCGAAACCAGTCCTTGTCTATGAACATCTGGGGAGTTCACCAGCACCGTTCACGTGAGACTCACTGCTGATGAGACACTCAATGTCGAAACCAGTCCTTGTCTATGAACATCTGGGGAGTTCACCAGCACCGTTCACGTGAGACTCACTGCTGATGAGACACTCAATGTCGAAACCAGTCCTTGTCTATGAACATCTGGGGAGTTCACCAGCACCGTTCACGTGAGACTCACTGCTGATGAGACACTCAATGTCGAAACCAGTCCTTATCTATGAACATCTGGGGAGTTCACCAGCACCGTCCACGTGAGACTCACTGCTGATGAGACACTCAATGTCGAAACCAGTCCTTGTCTATGAACATCTGGGGAGTTCACCAGCACCGTTCACGTGAGACTCACTGCTGATGAGACGGCTCAATGTCGAAACCAGTCCTTGTCTATGAACATCTGGGGAGTTCACCAGCACCGTTCACGTGAGACTCACTGCTGATGAGACGGCTCAATGTCGAAACCAGTCCTTGTCTATGAACATCTGGGGAGTTCACCAGCACCGTTCACGTGAGACTCACTGCTGATGAGACACTCAATGTCGAAACCAGTCCTTGTCTATGAACATCTGGGGAGTTCACCAGCACCGTTCATGTCACACTCACTGCTGATGAGACACTCAATGTCGAAACCAGTCCTTGTCTATGAACATCTGGCCAGTTCACCAGCACCGTTCACGTGAGACTCACTGCTGATGAGACGGCTCAATGTCAAAACCAGTCCTTGTCTATGAACATCTGGGGAGTTCACCAGCACCGGTCACGTGAGACTCACTGCTGATGAGACGGCTCAATGTCGAAACCAGTCCTTGTCTATGAACATCTGGGGAGTTCACCAGCACCGTTCACGTGAGACTCACTGCTGATGAGACGCTCAAATGTCGAAACCAGTCCTTGTCTATGAACATCTGGGGAGTTCACCAGCACCGTTCACGTGAGACTCACTGCTGATGAGACGCTGAATATCGAAACCAGTCCTTGTCTATGAACATCTGGGGAGTTCACCAGCACCGTTCACGTGAGACTCACTGCTGATGAGACACTCAATGTCGAAACCAGTCCTTGTCTATGAACATCTGGGGAGTTCACCAGCACCGTTCACGTGAGACTCACTGCTGATGAGACACTCAATGTCGAAACCAGTCCTTGTCTATGAACATCTGGGGAGTTCACCAGCACCGTTCACGTGAGACTCACTGCTGATGAGACACTCAATGTCGAAACCAGTCCTTATCTATGAACATCTGGGGAGTTCACCAGCACCGTCCACGTGAGACTCACTGCTGATGAGACACTCAATGTCGAAACCAGTCCTTGTCTATGAACATCTGGGGAGTTCACCAGCACCGTTCACGTGAGACTCACTGCTGATGAGACGGCTCAATGTCGAAACCAGTCCTTGTCTATGAACATCTGGGGAGTTCACCAGCACCGTTCACGTGAGACTCACTGCTGATGAGACGGCTCAATGTCGAAACCAGTCCTTGTCTATGAACATCTGGGGAGTTCACCAGCACCGTTCACGTGAGACTCACTGCTGATGAGACGGCTCAATGTCGAAACCAGTCCTTGTCTATGAACATCTGGGGAGTTCACCAGCACCGTTCACGTGAGACTCACTGCTGATGAGACACTCAATGTCGAAACCAGTCCTTGTCTATGAACATCTGGGGAGTTCACCAGCACCGTTCATGTCACACTCACTGCTGATGAGACACTCAATGTCGAAACCAGTCCTTGTCTATGAACATCTGGGGAGTTCACCAGCACCGTTCACGTGAGACTCACTGCTGATGAGACACTCAATGTCGAAACCAGTCCTTGTCTATGAACATCTGGGGAGTTCACCAGCACCGTTCACGTGAGACTCACTGCTGATGAGACGGCTCAATGTCGAAACCAGTCCTTGTCTATGAACATCTGGGGGGTTCACCAGCACCGTTCACGTGAGACTCACTGCTGATGAGACACTCAATGTCGAAACCAGTCCTTGTCTATGAACATCTGGGGAGTTCACCAGCACCGTTCATGTCACACTCACTGCTGATGAGACACTCAATGTCGAAACCAGTCCTTGTCTATGAACATCTGGGGGGTTCACCAGCACCGTTCACGTGAGACTCACTGCTGATGAGACACTCAATGTCGAAACCAGTCCTTGTCTATGAACATCTGGGGAGTTCACCAGCACCGTTCACGTGAGACGCACTGCTGATGAGACACTCAATGTCGAAACCAGTCCTTGTCTATGAACATCTGGGGAGTTCACCAGCACCGTTCACGTGAGACTCACTGCTGATGAGACACTCAATGTCGAAACCAGTCCTTGTCTATGAACATCTGGGGAGTTCACCAGCACCGTTCACGTGAGACTCACTGCTGATGAGACACTCAATGTCGAAACCAGTCCTTGTCTATGAACATCTGGGGGGTTCACCAGCACCGTTCACGTGAGACTCACTGCTGATGAGACACTCAATGTCGAAACCAGTCCTTGTCTATGAACATCTGGGGAGTTCACCAGCACCGTTCACGTGAGACTCACTGCTGATGAGACGGCTCAATGTCGAAACCAGTCCTTGTCTATGAACATCTGGGGGGTTCACCAGCACCGTTCACGTGAGACTCACTGCTGATGAGACGGCTCAATGTCGAAACCAGTCCTTGTCTATGAACATCTGGGGAGTTCACCAGCACCGTTCACGTGAGACTCACTGCCGCTTTGCGCTGCACCCAGCGCTGCTGCACGACACTCAGGATGGAGGCCGTGCACGGCTGGCGGGATTTGTGAACGACAAGAAGACGATGACGTCCACGTGGTGGACCGAGTAATTCGCCTCCCTCCGTGGAGTGAGTGAGACGCTCGCGCCGAGAGAGAGCGGCCCGAACCTGCCACAGGTTTTACCCGTGGATATAATCCCTCTCTCTCTCTTTTCCCTCTCTCCCCTCTCTATCTCCCTCTCTCTCTCCCCTCTCTCTCTCCCATCTCCCCTCTCCCATCTTCCCTCTCTCTCCCCTCTCTCTCTCCCTCTCTCTCCCCTCTCTCTCCCTCCCCTCTCTCCCTCTCTCTCCCCTCCCTCTCCCCTCTCTCTCCCATCTCTCCTCTCTCTCTCTCCCCGCTCCCTCTCCCCTCTCTCTCACCTCTCTCTCTTCCCCGTCCCGTCCACCACAATCCCGCATGTGAACAAGGCGCCCAAAGGTCCCCCGTGTAGCCTCCAGCAGGATGATGGGGCAAGTGCTGTCTGCGAGTGCTGGACTACTCCATGCGGCCGGCACGGCACACGGGGGGGGGGGGGGTGAGGCCGACACCACGCCCGACCGCCTTTGTCTCCCTAGTGGGGATGTTGTTACACACCGAATCAGGTGCTCGTTTGAGGCTGAGTCGACCTAGGGAAGGCTCAGGACCGGTTCAAATATTCGTCAGCCGTGTGTCGCGGTGCGCTAACCACGACACTACCGCTCCCCACATCGACACAGTACACACACTGCACATACCATCCTACACACACACAGACACACTACACAGACACACTACACACAGACACAAACACACACACTACACACACAGACACACTACACACAGACACACTGCACATACCATCCTACACACACACAGACACACTACACACACAGATACACACAGACACACTACACAGACACACTACACACAGACACACTAGACACATACACTACACACACACACAAACACACACACTACACACACAGACACACTACACACAGACACACTACACATACACAGACACAAACACACAGACACACTACACACAGACACACACTACACACACACAGACACACTACACACACTACACACACACACCACCATACATACACACTCTACACACACTACACATACCACCATACACACACACACACTCTACACACACTCTACATACACACACTCTACATACACACACTCTACACACACTACACATACCACCATACACACACACACTCTACACACACTACACATACCACCATACACACACTCTACACACACTCTACATACACACACTCTACACACACTACACATACCACCATACACACACACTCTACATACACACACACTACACATACCACCATACACACACACACTCTACACATACTCTACATACACACACTACACATCACCATACACACACACACTCTACACACACACTCTACATACACACACTCTACACACACTACACATACCACCATACACACACTCTACACACACACTCTACATACACACACTCTACACATACTCTACACACACTACACATACCACCATACACACACACACTCTACATACACACACTCTACACACACTCTACACACACACTCTACACACACACACTCTACACACACTACACATACCACCACACACACACACTCTACACACACTCTACATACACACACTCTACACACACTACACATACCACCATACACACACACTCTACACACACTCTACACACACTACACATACCACCATACACACACACACTCTACACACACTCTACACACACTACACATACCACCATACACACACACTCTATATACACACTCTACATACACACACACACTACACATACCACCATACACACACACTCTACACACACACTCTACACACACTCTACATACACACACTCTACACACACACTCTACACACACACTCTACATACACACACACTACACATACACACACACTACACATACACACACACTACACATACACACACTCTACACACACTACACATACCACCATACACACACACTCTACACACACACTCTACACACACTCTACATACACACACTCTACATACACACACTCTACATACACACACTCTACACACACACTCTACACATACACACACACTACACATACACACACACTACACATACACACACTCTACACATACTCCGTCTCCCCAGACACGCGACCCCCTCTACCCCCAACAGCAGCCCCGCCCCCGTCTCCCCCGTCTCCCCCCCCACCCCTCCCCCCACCAGGTCCCTTCTCTCCCGTCTCTCGCTCCGTGGAGTCTATACGAGACGCGAATGAAACGATCTGTTGACAAAGTGCGTGCGTGTGCGCGTGTGTGCACACACACACACACATACAGAGGTAAAGGTACCCCGCATAGCCTCGACAGACTGTTGGGGCAAGTGCCGTTCGTAGCGAGAAGCAGCAGCGCCTGCGAGGCCCGGCACTGTGGCACGACAGGGGGGGTGGATGGCCAGCACCCACGCCCGGCCGCCTTTGTCTCCCCCACTGCTGATGCTTACCCACACCGCACCAGGCACTCGTTTTAAAGGCTGAGTCGACCTACGGGAGGCCCAGGGGTGGTTCGGGTAATCGTCTCTGGTGTCGGTGGCCGTGAGCGCGAATCGAACCCGGGTCGCCAGGTTCATAGCGCAGCGCTCCCCACTACACACGTACACACTAATATATATAATGGTACACACTAATATATATAATGGTACACACTAATATATATAATGGTACACACTAATATATATAATGGTACACACTAATATATATAATGGTACACACTAATATATATAATGGTACACACTAATGTATATAATGGTACACACTAATATATAATGGTACACACTAATATATAATGGTACACACTAATATATATAATGGTACACACTAATATATATAATGGTACACACTAATATATATAATGGTACACACTAACATATATAATGGTACACACTAATATATATAATGGTACACACTAATATATATAATGGTACACACTAATGTATATAATGGTACACACTAATATATAATGGTACACACTAATATATAATGGTACACACTAATATATATAATGGTACACACTAATATATATAATGGTACACACTAATATATATAATGGTACACACTAATATATATAATGGTACACACTAATATATAATGGTACACACTAATATATAATGGTACACACTAACATATATAATGGTGCACACTAATATATATAATGGTACACACTAATATATAATGGTACACACTAATATATAATGGTACACACTAACATATATAATGGTGCACACTAATATATATATAATGGTACACACTAATATATATAATGGTACACACTAACATATATAATGGTACACACTAATATATATAATGGTACACACTAACATATATAATGGTACACACTAATATATAATGGTACACACTAATGTATATAATGGTACACACTAATATATATAATGGTACACACTAATATATATAATGGTACACACTAACAAATATAATGGTACACACTAATATATATAATGGTACACACTAATGTATATAATGGTACACACTAATATATAATGGTACACACTAATATATATAATGGTACACACTAATGTATATAATGGTACACACTAATATATATAATAGTACACACTAATATATATAATGGTACACACTAATATATATAATGGTACACACTAATATATATAATGGTACACACTAATATATATAATGGTACACACTAATATATAATGGTACACACTAATATATAATGGTACACACTAATATATATAATGGTACACACTAATATATATAATGGTACACACTAATGTATATAATGGTACACACTAATATATAATGGTACACACTAATATATATAATGGTACACACTAATATATATAATGGTACACACTAATATATATAATGGTACACACTAATATATATAATGGTACACACTAATATATATAATGGTACACACTAATATATAATGGTACACACTAATATATAATGGTACACACTAACATATATAATGGTGCACACTAATATATATAATGGTACACACTAATATATAATGGTACACACTAATATATAATGGTACACACTAACATATATAATGGTGCACACTAATATATATATAATGGTACACACTAATATATATAATGGTACACACTAACATATATAATGGTACACACTAATATATATAATGGTACACACTAACATATATAATGGTACACACTAATATATAATGGTACACACTAATGTATATAATGGTACACACTAATATATATAATGGTACACACTAATATATATAATGGTACACACTAACAAATATAATGGTACACACTAATATATATAATGGTACACACTAATGTATATAATGGTACACACTAATATATAATGGTACACACTAATATATATAATGGTACACACTAATGTATATAATGGTACACACTAATATATATAATAGTACACACTAATATATATAATGGTACACACTAATATATATAATGGTACACACTAATATATAATGGTACACACTAATATATAATGGTACACACTAATATATATAATGGTACACACTAATATATATAATGGTACACACTAATATATATAATGGCACAAACACCCAAGCCAGAGTGATGCAAATACTCGCGATGTTGGACATCGGTCTGACAATCTGGAGTCTTACATTTTAAATGTGAATCATCATCGTCGTCAGCCAAGGCCAATCCACTGCTGGATGAATCAAAATACGCCCCACAGACCGTGTGCCTCATTCCCTGATGTGTCCCTTGGCCTAGCCGTAGATGTTGTTGTACCCATCGCGTCAGTCACGTGGTGGCCTGCGGCGGGCGATGCTTCTTCGACCCAAGCGAACGTCAGGGCCGGTTTCCACGTTCCGCCTCTCATCAGCAGGCTGCCGGCTCGCTTGAGCCACCGCCGGCGAACTGCCCAGAGAGATGTTCGGGTGCCAAGGACAGAGTGTCAGGCCAGGCACAGGGGGGGGTTGAGGCTGAGTCGACCTAGGGGAGGCCCACGACCGGTTCAGGTAGCGCGCGAACCGCTACACTCTGAAGCTCACGCAACGCACTTCCACACGAGAGTACACACGCGTGTACACACACATGAGTACTGCTGTACACACACGTGTGTGTGTGTACACGTGTGTGTGTGTACACGTGTGTGTGTGTACACGTGTGTGTGTGTACACGTGTGTGTGAGTACACGTGTGTGTGTGTGTGTACACGTGTGTGTGTGTACACAGCTGATACCCATGTCAGCCCGAGTCCACCCAGCGGAGCGGGCTGCGCTCTGCAGCTGACTGCCAAAGTTCGGGTTCGACCCAGGGGTCAGTCTCACCCCTGGGGGGAGGGGGAGGGTATGGGGGGAGTGGGGGAGGGGGGCGAGTCAAAATAATCGACCCCGTCTGATCTGTCACCCCCTCTGCCCCCACCCCATCTCTGCCCCCCCCCTCTCTGCCCCCCCTCTCTGCCCCCCCCCCCTCTCCCCGCCCCTCTCTCCGCCCTCTGCTCAGGGCCCTGGGATTTCAGTGCGGACTGCGCGCACTCAATAGGCGCTCGCAGACAGCGCCACGTCACAGACACACGCAGCACCCAGACACACGCAGCACCCAGACACACGCAGCACCCAGACACACGCAGCACACAGACACACGCAGCACCCGGACACACGCAGCACCCAGACACACGCAGCACACAGACACACGCAGCACACAGACACACGCAGCACCCAGACACACGCAGCACACAGACGCACGCAGCACACAGACACACGCAGCACCCAGACACACGCAGCACCCAGACACACGCAGCACCCAGACACACGCAGCACCCAGACACACGCAGCACCCAGACACACGCAGCACACAGACACACGCAGCACCCGGACACACGCAGCACCCAGACACACGCAGCACCCGGACACACGCAGCACCCAGACACACGCAGCACCCCACACGGATCGCACCCAGACACGCTGCTCCCCCACACGGATCGCGCACAGATACACGCAGCACCCAGACACACGCACCACCCAGACACATGCCGCACCCCAAACGGACTGCGCACAGACACACGCAGCACACGCAGCACCCAGACACACCGCACCCAGACACACGCCGCTCCCCGACACACCGCACCCAGACACACGCCACACCCAGACACACGCAGCACCCAGACACACGCAACACCCAGACACACACCGCTCCCCACACGCCGCTCCCTACACGCCACACCCAGACACACGCCGCTCCCCACACGCCGCACCCAGACACACGGATCGCACCCAGACACACGCCGCACCCAGACACACGCTGCTCGCCACACGCCGCACCCAGACACACGGATCGCACCCAGATACACACCGCTCCCTACACGCCGCTCTCTACACGCCACACCCAGACACACGCAGCACCCAGACACACGCCGCTCCCCACACGCCGCACCCAGACACACGCCACACCCAGACACACACCGCTTCCCACACGCCGCTCCCTACACGCCGCACCCAGACACACGCCGCTCGCCACACGCCGCACCCAGACACACGCCGCCGATGCAGTCCGAGACTCGATGTGATACACAAACTAGAAACACAAACACGTTCAGATTGTTCACCGTTGCCCGGAACCGCGGAAACAAAACCCATCAAAACCGGTAATAACCGGTTAGCGGTTTTGATGCACATATCGACGTCTGGCGATAAGCAGCGGCGGTGATGGTGAGTTCAGAATCGTGATCGGAAAGAATCCGATGAGCTATGAAGCTCTTTTTTCACAGATTCCAAGTAGGGGCACGGAGTCAGAACGTTACAACAACACGACAACAACAACAACAAACACGACAACAACAATAAACACGACAACACGATAGAAGTGTACACTGAAGGAGAGACAAACAGCTGTTTAAGTATTCGGATGAAACGCAACAATTTGTTTGCACCATCAGGTAAAGCCCACCGAGCTAACAGTGCAGATTCACCATGTACGGTGCGAAAGAAGATCAACACAAGCACACACGTACAACTTACATACACACGTACACACGTACAACTTACGCACACACATACAACTTACGCACACACGTACAACTTACGCACACACGCACACACGTACAACTTACGCACACACGCACACACGTACAACTTACATACACACGTACAACTTACGCACACACGTACAACTTACGCACACACATACAACTTACGCACACACGCACACACGTACAACTTACGCACACACGTACAACTTACGCACACACGTACAACTTACGCACACACGCACACACGTACAACTTACGCACACACGTACACACATACAACTTACGCACACACGCACATACATACAACTTACGCACACACGTACACACGTACAACTTACGTACACACGTACACACATACAACTTACGTACACACGTATACACACACACACACGTACACACGTACACACACACACGTACACACACACGCGTACACACGCACACACGCACACAAGTACACACACGTACACACACACACACGCACACACACACACACGCACACACACACGTACACACACACACGTACACACACACGTACACACACACACGTACACACACACACGCACACACACACACACGCACACACACACGTACACACACACGTACACACACACGTACACACACACACGCACACAAGTACACACACACACGTACACACACACACACGCACACACACACACGTACACACACACACGTACACACACACACGCACACACACACACACGTACACACACACACGTACACACACACACGCACACACACACACACGTACACACACACACGTACACACACACACGTACACACGTACACACACACACGTACACACACACACGTACACACACACACGCACACACACACACACGTACACACACACACGTACACACACACACGCACACACACACACACGTACACACACACACGTACACACACACACGTACACACGTACACACACACACGTACACACACACACGTACACACACACGTACACACACACACACGTACAACTCGACCCGGGCTGCCTCGCGGCTGCCGCGAGCGGGCCCAGCAGCTCGCTCCGGGGCTTGCACAACCAGAAGTCGACGGTTCGAGTCCATCTCCTGGCGCAGCAGTTAAAACCATGGGGGCGAGATTCTTAAAGCCCCCCCCCTTACCCCCCGCATAGCCTCTGTTCACCAATCAGTGCCGCGGTGGCTATGAGATGTTAACTACCTCGCCTGGTCTACAGGAGGCCGTGCGTTCAACCCCGACCCTGACACCTGCTGCTACTGCTGCTGTATATTTGGAGTCTGCGCCTTACTCTCTCTCCGTGGTCACTGCGTGGATTTGCCTCCGAGTCCTCCGGTTACCCCCTCCACGTTTAAAATCCACACCGCCAGTGTTTGGGCTGCTGCTATAGATTTCCCCGTGGTGGTGGTGGTGGTGATATCAGTCACTCGGCTGAGCGATCGTGTGTGGACAGGTCGCGTCTGAAAAGGAGCTACAGAGCCCAGCGGGGCCTTACCTGGCTAAAATAAAAACTAAACAACGTCTAGTTGAGTTGGATCATCATCATCAGTAACATGAAGAATGGGTGTGCCGGTGTCCGGGCTGTGGATCGACTGGTGGCGTCTGGTGGGGATGTGCGCCCGCTTCTCCCGACCAGAAGACGCGACAGGCAACGATCGATTTAGCGGCTCCTGACCACTGGAGCCGCTAATCGACTCTCGAACCGGTTACCAGTTACCGTGTTCAACCACCCCGAGTATATGGCGGCTACACACGTGTACGAGGCATGTATATATGGTCAATATAATCCATCGATAGGTGCAACGCCACAAACCTGGCTGTCGCCTGATGAAGCTAGTTGTAATTACTGGCGAAACGTCGTACTCAGATTGTAAATGTTGTGGCTTGGCTCTCCAACACACCGGTGTGCTGTACTAGTACACTACACTATACACTACACTATACACTACACTACTATACACTACACTACTATACACTACACTACTATACACTACACTACTATACACTACACTACTATACACTACACTATACACTACTATACACTACACTGTACACTAAACGACTATACACTTCACTATACACTACACTAAACACTACACTATACACTTCACTATACACTACACTATACACTACTATACACTTCACTATACACTACACAGGACTAAACACTACTATACACTTCACTATACACTACACACTACTATACACTACATTATACACGAGTGCTGTACTAGTGACGAATTGGCCACGTTCTGTTTACGTGACAACCCTTACTAGTTGGCTGTGTCGGGTGGTGGCGGGTTTTAACGACGCAAAATTTATATATTTACGCGATCTAACCCAAGAAACACCTCTATTATGGATGATATTGGTCGCGAAAGCCTTCGTGTTAGAATACGGCGAGTTGGCACAGCAGGTTGGCACAGTAGGGGGCACAGGTGGTGCATCAGCCACTCGTCTCAGTCGACCCGTGGCACCTGCTGGGTCTGCCCCGTGACCTCCTGCCAGCGGACGTTCGACACTTCACGTGATAGCCTCAAAGTGCACCGAGCCTGGCACAAGCGTCGTGGTGACGTCACCGCCACTTGGTGACGTCACCGCCACTTAGTGGCGAATGGCGGTTGTTGTGTATGTAGGTGTGTGTGTGTAGGTGTGTGTAGGTGTGTGTGTAGAAGTGTGTGTGTATGTGTGTAATGGGGAGCGATAGTGTAGCGGTTAGCGCGCTGCGCTATGAACCTGGCCACCCGGGTTCGATTCCCGCTCACGGCCAACACCACTGACGATTATCTGAACCGGTCCCGGGCCTCCCCTAGGTCGACTCAGCCTCAAATGAGTACCTGGTGCGGTGTGTCAACATTGCCACTAGGGAGACAAAGGCGGTCGGGCGTGGTGCTGGCCACCCACCCCCTCGTGTACCGTTCCGGCCTTCATAGGTGCTCGCTAACACCACTTGCCCCTACAGTCTGTTAAGGCTATACGGGGGATCTTTGTTTCTTTGTTTGTGTATGTGTGTAGGTGAGTGTGTATAGGTGTGTGCGTAGGTGTGTGTAGGTGTGTGTAGGTGTGTGTAGGTGTGTGTAGGTGTGTGTAGGTGTGTGTAGGTGTGTGTAGGTGTGTGTAGGTGTGTGTAGGTGTGTGTAGGTGTGTGTAGGTGTGTGTAGGTGTGTGTAGGTGTGTGTAGGTGTGTGTAGGTGTGTGTAGGTGTGTGTAGGTGTGTGTAGGTGTGTGTAGGTGTGTGTAGGTGTGTGTAGGTGTGTGTAGGTGTGTGTAGGTGTGTGTAGGTGTGTGTAGGTGTGTGTAGGTGTGTGTAGGTGTGTGTAGGTGTGTGTAGGTGTGTGTAGGTGTGTGTAGGTGTGTGTAGGTGTGTGTAGGTGTGTGTAGGTGTGTGTAGGTGTGTGTAGGTGTGTGTAGGTGTGTGTAGGTGTGTGTAGGTGTGTGTAGGTGTGTGTAGGTGTGTGTAGGTGTGTGTAGGTGTGTGTAGGTGTGTGTAGGTGTGTGTAGGTGTGTGTAGGTGTGTGTAGGTGTGTGTAGGTGTGTGTAGGTGTGTGTAGGTGTGTGTAGGTGTGTGTAGGTGTGTGTAGGTGTGTGTAGGTGTGTGTAGGTGTGTGTAGGTGTGTGTAGGTGTGTGTAGGTGTGTGTAGGTGTGTGTAGGTGTGTGTAGGTGTGTGTAGGTGTGTGTAGGTGTGTGTAGGTGTGTGTAGGTGTGTGTAGGTGTGTGTAGGTGTGTGTAGGTGTGTGTAGGTGTGTGTAGGTGTGTGTAGGTGTGTGTAGGTGTGTGTAGGTGTGTGTAGGTGTGTGTAGGTGTGTGTAGGTGTGTGTAGGTGTGTGTAGGTGTGTGTAGGTGTGTGTAGGTGTGTGTAGGTGTGTGTAGGTGTGTGTAGGTGTGTGTAGGTGTGTGTAGGTGTGTGTAGGTGTGTGTAGGTGTGTGTAGGTGTGTGTAGGTGTGTGTAGGTGTGTGTAGGTGTGTGTAGGTGTGTGTAGGTGTGTGTAGGTGTGTGTAGGTGTGTGTAGGTGTGTGTAGGTGTGTGTAGGTGTGTGTAGGTGTGTGTAGGTGTGTGTAGGTGTGTGTAGGTGTGTGTAGGTGTGTGTAGGTGTGTGTAGGTGTGTGTAGGTGTGTGTAGGTGTGTGTAGGTGTGTGTAGGTGTGTGTAGGTGTGTGTAGGTGTGTGTAGGTGTGTGTAGGTGTGTGTAGGTGTGTGTAGGTGTGTGTAGGTGTGTGTAGGTGTGTGTAGGTGTGTGTAGGTGTGTGTAGGTGTGTGTAGGTGTGTGTAGGTGTGTGTAGGTGTGTGTAGGTGTGTGTAGGTGTGTGTAGGTGTGTGTAGGTGTGTGTAGGTGTGTGTAGGTGTGTGTAGGTGTGTGTAGGTGTGTGTAGGTGTGTGTAGGTGTGTGTAGGTGTGTGTAGGTGTGTGTAGGTGTGTGTAGGTGTGTGTAGGTGTGTGTAGGTGTGTGTAGGTGTGTGTAGGTGTGTGTAGGTGTGTGTAGGTGTGTGTAGGTGTGTGTAGGTGTGTGTAGGTGTGTGTAGGTGTGTGTAGGTGTGTGTAGGTGTGTGTAGGTGTGTGTAGGTGTGTGTAGGTGTGTGTAGGTGTGTGTAGGTGTGTGTAGGTGTGTGTAGGTGTGTGTAGGTGTGTGTAGGTGTGTGTAGGTGTGTGTAGGTGTGTGTAGGTGTGTGTAGGTGTGTGTAGGTGTGTGTAGGTGTGTGTAGGTGTGTGTAGGTGTGTGTAGGTGTGTGTAGGTGTGTGTAGGTGTGTGTAGGTGTGTGTAGGTGTGTGTAGGTGTGTGTAGGTGTGTGTAGGTGTGTGTAGGTGTGTGTAGGTGTGTGTAGGTGTGTGTAGGTGTGTGTAGGTGTGTGTAGGTGTGTGTAGGTGTGTGTAGGTGTGTGTAGGTGTGTGTAGGTGTGTGTAGGTGTGTGTAGGTGTGTGTAGGTGTGTGTAGGTGTGTGTAGGTGTGTGTAGGTGTGTGTAGGTGTGTGTAGGTGTGTGTAGGTGTGTGTAGGTGTGTGTAGGTGTGTGTAGGTGTGTGTAGGTGTGTGTAGGTGTGTGTAGGTGTGTGTAGGTGTGTGTAGGTGTGTGTAGGTGTGTGTAGGTGTGTGTAGGTGTGTGTAGGTGTGTGTAGGTGTGTGTAGGTGTGTGTAGGTGTGTGTAGGTGTGTGTAGGTGTGTGTAGGTGTGTGTAGGTGTGTGTAGGTGTGTGTAGGTGTGTGTAGGTGTGTGTAGGTGTGTGTAGGTGTGTGTAGGTGTGTGTAGGTGTGTGTAGGTGTGTGTAGGTGTGTGTAGGTGTGTGTAGGTGTGTGTAGGTGTGTGTAGGTGTGTGTAGGTGTGTGTAGGTGTGTGTAGGTGTGTGTAGGTGTGTGTAGGTGTGTGTAGGTGTGTGTAGGTGTGTGTAGGTGTGTGTAGGTGTGTGTAGGTGTGTGTAGGTGTGTGTAGGTGTGTGTAGGTGTGTGTAGGTGTGTGTAGGTGTGTGTAGGTGTGTGTAGGTGTGTGTAGGTGTGTGTAGGTGTGTGTAGGTGTGTGTAGGTGTGTGTAGGTGTGTGTAGGTGTGTGTAGGTGTGTGTAGGTGTGTGTAGGTGTGTGTAGGTGTGTGTAGGTGTGTGTAGGTGTGTGTAGGTGTGTGTAGGTGTGTGTAGGTGTGTGTAGGTGTGTGTAGGTGTGTGTAGGTGTGTGTAGGTGTGTGTGTGTAGGTGTGTGTGTGTAGGTGTGTGTGTGTAGGTGTGTGTGTGTAGGTAGTCCGGCAAAACAACCCCCTACCTCCTCGCGGTGCCGGACGGGCAACTCTGTCGTGGACAGCGCTGTGGGGGGAGATCCAATTTTGATTGGCTCCTCCCCTCATGGCATATGTGTCCACCACAGGGGCTAAACGGGGGCTCTGGACGGGTGCGAGGGGCTGGTAACCCCTCCACCTTCAATTAATTACCACGAAACTACGAATTAAACTGAAATATGTAACAACTAAGCTTGTGCCGGAGGCCCCGGGGGGCCAGGCGTCTATGACGTCTCCTGGCCAAACCCCAATTGGCGGAGCCAGGAGATTGAATACTTACCCTCGGGGCTACTCCAGAAACAACGAAAAGCCACTACGGTTGGCCACGTGGAATGTTCGAACGCTCACTGCAGAGGAGAGGCTGCCACTCCTCTGTCGGGAGCTGGACCGGTACCGCCTGGATCTATGCAGCATTCAGGAGGTCCGGTGGACCGGCTCTGGCTCCTGCCACCATGAGGGGTGGACAGTCCTCTACTCGGGGCAGCAGACTGCCAAACAACAGGGTGTGGGTCTTCTTTTGAACAAAAGAATGAAGGGGGTGTGGGAGCGTGGCGGTGAGGTGTGGGAAGCTGTAAGCCCCAGGCTACTTTGGGCTCGCCTTCCCATCAACCGGAGGCGAGGAATGGTGGTCGTGGTTACTTATGCCCCCACCGAAGATGAACATCCGTGGAGGGATGCAGGCAAAGCCGATGAGTCAGATGCCTTCTATGACCTCCTGTCACAGGTGCTGGCTAAAGTGGCCCCTCGGGATAGAGTCATCATGTTGGGTGACTTCAATGCCCGAGTTGGTCATGATACTGGCACCTGGTCTGGAGTGATTGGAGGGCATGGGCCAGATCAGCTCAATAACAACGGTAGGAGGCTGCTAGATTTTTGTGCAGCCCATGGGCTTGTAATTACCAACACGCTGTTCCGGCATCGGCGCATCCACACAACATCATGGATGCATGCCGGGTCCAAGCAAGAACATCTGCTGGACTACATAGTGACGGACCAGCGAATGCGAGCCCATGTCCTTGACACCAGGACCTACCGTGGAGCTGATCTGCCCTCTGACCATCGACTAGTCATCTGTAAGATGCGCCTGCCATTCTTCCACTCCGGTGGTGGGTGTACACCCAGGACCCCATTCCAACCTAAAGTGGCCTGGTCTCAGTTATCTGATGAAAGTTGCAAGCGAGAATTTCATCATCGCTTGCGGCTGGGATTGGCATCGTCCCCGACTCCTCCTGATGTCGAGGGTAAATGGGCGAGGTTTAGGACTGTGACTCATGCAGCTGCAATGGCTGCTTTGGGTACGCGGTCCAGACCTCCCCAGACACCCTGGATGACAGAGGAGTTGCTCAGGATGGTTGAGAAAAAGCGACAGGCCCACTGTCATCGGCTACAGAATCCCACGTCAGAGAATGAGGAGGCTTACCGCAGCCTTCGCTCGGAGGTTCGGAGAGCCGTGAGGCGCTGCAAGGATGGGTGGTGGTCGCGGGTTGCTGAGGAGATGGAGTCTGCCTCAGTGGCCCGTGATCACAAATCTCTATTTAACTCCATCAAAAAAGTAACCTGCAGCGCCACACCTATTACCATCATTAGGGGAAAAAACGGTGATCCAATTTCCGACCCCCAGGAACAGGTTCGCAGATTTGCTGAGCATTTCTGTGAGGTCCTGGGGGAGGGAAAATCCCTCAGCCAGGAAAACATCGTGGCACAAATTGAGGATGACCCTGCTGAGGCTGTGGTGCCTCAAATATTGGATGAAGTCACCCCCTGTGAGTGGCTGGCTGAGGTGCCAGCTGCTGATGAAGTATTGAAGGCGATCCGGAGTCTGAGACCAGGAAAGGCAGCGGGCAGAGATGATCTCCCAAGCGAAATGCTGAGGGAGGGTGGCGTTTGTGCACAGACTGCCCTATATGACATCATAACAACAGTCTGGACCACTGGACGGGTTCCGCAGGATTGGAAGGATGCCCTGGTGGTCCCCCTTTTTAAGAAGGGGGACCGCACAGACTGTAACAACTACAGGGGCATCTCACTCCTCAGTGTGCCGGGAAAGGTCCTGGCAAGGATTATTCAGCATCGCCTTGCCAGGCACGCTGAGGAGAGGCTTGCGGAGCCCCAATGCGGTTTCAGGAAAGGGCGGTCCTGCACAGATGCCATATTTTCTGTCCGTCTGCTACAGCAGAGGTGTAGGGAATTCCAACAAGACCTACATCTCTGCTTTATTGACCTGGTCAAGGCCTATGATACCATCAGTAGGCCTGGGCTCTGGGTCGTTCTTCGTGCTTTTGGAGTACCTGACCCTCTGCTCACGATCATTAAGGACCTTCATGATGGTGAGCGGGCCCGGGTAAAACTACGTGGCCGGGAGTCAGAGCCATTCCCTGTACACCTTGGGGTGCGACAGGGATGTCCTCTGGCTCCCACATTATTTAACATCTATTTTGACCACGTAGTTCGTGAAGCCTTCAATAGCTGTACCGGGGGAATCTCCATATGGTACAGATATAATGGGAGGCTAATCGATGCCCGGGTGCGGTCAAGGGATGGCTCCCTACTGCTCAACCACGTTATGTATGCTGATGACTTGGTAATAGCTGCTCAGTCAGAGGAGGAGTTGGAGACGCTGCTGCTGAGACTGGAGCGTGCCACTAAGAGGTGGGGCCTTACCATCAGCCCCACCAAAACTAAGCACCTGCCTGGGTATTTTGTACCATCGGACACTCCACCCCCACAACTCCCAATCGGTGATGGGGCAGTTGTGGAGAGAGTGGAGAGTTTCCCATACCTGGGCAGTGTGCTTATGACTGGCTCCAGTTTAACAGCAGAGGTCTCACTCCGAATCAGTCGAGCGGCAATATCTTTTCATCGGTTGCGTAACGCTGTGTGGAAGCTACCTGGTCTGTCGCTCCGCACTAAGCTTCAGGTCTTCTCGGCCACTGTCATTCCCTCCCTTCTCTACGCTTGCGAAACGTGGACCCCCCTAATGGAACATCTTCGCCGGTTAGAAACATTTAGGCTGGCCTGCCTACGATCCATCCTGGGTTTAACCAGACTGGATTGTGTGAGGAGCTCACAAATCCTTGAAAGATCTGGGCAGGGTCCCATCGGTGAGCTCCTCCGGCAGGCAAGGCTGCGATGGCTGGGTCATGTAGCCCGCATGCCCAGCCACCGCATGCCGAAACAGCTTTTGTTTGGCCGGATTGAGGGGGCTAAGCGGGCGCGGCACGGGCTAGAGAAGAGATGGAGTGATGTGGTACAGGAGGACGTGGAGCTGAGTGGACTTGCCGATGACTGGTACCAGCGGTGTCAAGATCGGCCTCTGTGGAGGAGGCTCGTGAAGGATGCTACTGGGCAGTTGGAGGCAGTCGCCCTCCAACAACAACGGAGGGCGGAGGAGCGACGCTCACAACAGCGAGCGGAGCTCCGGGTGGCTAAAGCACAGCAGGTTGGCACAGTAGGGGGCACAGGTGGTGCATCAGCCAGTCATCTCAGTCAGTCGACCCGTGGCACCTGGGTCTGCCCCGTGACCTCCTGCCAGCGGGCGTTCGACACTTCACGTGGCCTCAGGGTGCACATAGCCTGGCACAAGCGTCGTGGTGACGTCACCGCCACTTAGTGGCGAATGGCGGTTGTTGTTGTTGTTGTAGGTGTGTGTGTAGGTGTGTAGGTGTGTGTGTAGGTGTGTGTAGGTGTGTGTGTGTGTAGGTGTGTGTGTAGGTGTGTGTGTAGGTGTGTGTGTAGGTGTGTGTGTGTAGAGGTGTGTGTGTAGGTGTGTGTAGGTGTGTGTGTAGGTGTGTGTAGAGGTGTGTGTGTAGGTGTGTGTGTGTGTAGAGGTGTGTGTGTAGGTGTGTGTGTAGGTGTGTATGTGTGTAGGTGTATGTGTGTAGGTGTATGTGTGTAGGTGTGTGTGTAGGTGTGTGTGTGTAGGTGTGTGTGTGTAGGTGTGTGTGTGTAGGTGTGTAGGGAGGGGTAGCCCACACACACAACCCGGCCTTTGTTCACTCAGCCCGTGGGGGGAGGGGACCGAGAAAGGGAATGGAGTCCTCACTCACACACATACACACATACACTCACACACATACACACATACACTCACACACTTACACACTCACACACACTCACACATACACTCACACACTCACACATACACACATACACACACACTCACACACACACTCACACACTCACACACTCACACACTCACACACACACTCACACACTCACACACATACACTCACACACACACACTCACACACACACACTCACACACACTCACAAAAGACAAAGATCCCCCGTATAGCCTGAACAGACTGTAGGGGCAAGTGCTGTTAGCGAGCACCTATGAAGGCCGGAACGGTACACGAGGGGGTGGGTGGCGAGCACCACGCCCGACCGCCTTTGTCTCCCCAGTGGCAATGTTTACACACCCCACCAGGTACTCATTTGAGGCTGAGTCGACCTAGGGGAGGCCCGGGACCGGTTCAGATAATCGTCACTGGTGTTGGCCGTGAGCGGGAATCGAACCCGGGTCGCCAGGTTCATAGCGCAGCGCGCTAACCGCTACACTATCGCTCCCCACACACACTCACACACTCACACACACACTCACACACATACACTCACATACATACACACATACACTCACACACTCACATACACATACATACACACACACATACACTCATACACTCACGCACACATACACACTTACACACACTCACACAAACACACACTCATATACACTATAGACACTCACACACACTCACACATACACACACTCACATTCACACACTCTTACTCACACTCTCACACACTCTCACACACAGGAGTGAGTGTGTGTGTGAGTGTGTGTCAGTGTGTATGAGTATGTGAGTGTGTGTGAGTGTGTATGAGTATGTGTGTGTGAGTGTGTGTGAGTGTGTGTGTGTGAGTGTGCATGAGTGAGCGAGTGTGTGTGAGTGAATGTGTGAGTGTATGAGTGTGTGTGTGAGTGTGTGTGTGAGTGTGTGTGTGAATGAGCGAATGTGAGTGAGTGTGAGTGTGCGACAGGGATGTCCTCTGGCTCCCACATTATTTAACATCTATTTTGACCACGTAGTTCGTGAAGCCTTCAATAGCTGTACCGGGGGAATCTCCATTTGGTACAGATATAATGGTAGGCTGATCAAAGCCCGGGTGCGGTCAAGGGATGGCTCCCTATTGCTCAACCACGTTATGTATGCCGATGATTTGGTAATAGCTGCTCATTCAGAGGAGGAGTTGG
This sequence comes from Petromyzon marinus, assembly GCF_010993605.1. Taxonomy (NCBI): domain Eukaryota; kingdom Metazoa; phylum Chordata; class Hyperoartia; order Petromyzontiformes; family Petromyzontidae; genus Petromyzon; species Petromyzon marinus. Next base: position 258,370 of record NW_022638105.1, read on the forward strand.
AGACGCTGCTGCTGAGACTGGAGCGTGCCACTTAGAGGTGGGGCCTTACCATCAGCTCCAACAAAACTAAGCACCTGCCTGGGTATTTTGTACCATCGAACACTCCACCCCCACAACTCCCAATCGGTGATAGGGCAGTTGTGGAGAGAGTGGAGAGTTTCCCATACCTGGGCAGTGTGCTAATGACCGGCTCCAGTTTAACAGCAGAGGTCTCACTCCGAATCAGTCTAGCGGCAATATCTTTTCATCGGTTGCGTAACGCTGTGTGGAAGCTACCTGGTCTGTCGCTCCGCACTAAGCTTCAGGTCTTCTCGGCCACGGTCATTCCCTCCCTTCTCTACGCTTGCGAAACATGGACCCCCCTAATGGAACATCTTCGCCGGTTAGAAACATTTAGGCTGGCCTGCCTACGATCCATCCTGGGTTTAACCAGACTGGATTGTGTGAGGAGCTCACAAATCCTTGAAAGATCTGGGCAGGGTCCCATCGGTGAGCTCCTCCGGCAGGCAAGGCTGCGATGGCTGGGTCATGTAGCCCGCATGCCCAGCCACCGCATGCCGAAACAGCTTTTGTTTGGCCGGATTGAGGGGGCTAAGCGGGCGCGGCACGGGCTAGAGAAGAGATGGAGTGATGTGGTACAGGAGGACGTGGAGCTGAGCGGACTTGCCGATGACTGGTACCAGCGGTGTCAAGATCGGCCTCTGTGGAGGAGGCTCGTGAAGGATGCTACTGGGCAGTTGGAGGCAGTCGCCCTCCAACAACAACGGAGGGCGGAGGAGCGACGCTCACAACAACGAGCGGAGCGCCGGGTGGCTAAAGCACAGCAGGTTGGCACAGTAGGGGGCACAGGTGGTGCATCAGCCAGTCATCTCAGTCAGTCGACCCGTGGCACCTGGGTCTGCCCCGTGACCTCCTGCCAGCGGGCGTTCGACACTTCACGTGGCCTCAGGGTACACATAGCCTGGCACAAGCGTCGTGGTGACGTCACCGCCACTTAGTGGCGAATGGCGGTTGTTGTTGTTGTGTGAGAGTGTGAGGAGCGATCGTGTCGTGGTTAGCGCTACGCTGCACTAACCGCCTGGCGACCCGAGTTCGATTCCGGCTTTAAGACCACCAACCCCTGTGACGAATATCTGAACCGGTCCTGGACCTCCCCAAGGTCGACTCAGCCTCAAATGAGTACCTGGTGCGGTGTGTGGTAAACATCGCCACTGGGGAGACAAAGACGGCCGTGCGTGGTGCTGGCCACCCACCCACCCCTCGTGAGCCACAGTGCCGGCCTGTCCCACTCGCTAACGGCACTTGCCCCAAGTCTGTTAGAGGCTCTACGGAGTATCTTTGTCTTTGTGTGTGACACCGAGTGACTGTGACAGTGATTTATAAATGTGCATGCAAATGTTTTACTTGACATCTGTCAAGAAGAGCTTCATAGCTCTTCGGATTCCTCCAGTAGAAACACATATTCTGATTCTATTGAGGCGTCGCTCCCTTTGCTGCTGCTGCTGACGACGATGATGACGACACCCACATTCTCATAGCGACGGGAACCAGCAAACTCCCCCATATACACAGCACGGCTTACAACTGAACTCCCACAAGGCGGTACGTGATTTTACCCGCCCCACATTGTTGTGTTGCCCACTGCTGCTCCACCCCCCGTCTCCTCCTGTCGCTCAGCTCTCCCTGACGCTCATCCTCCTCATCCTCCTCATCCTCGTCATCCTCCTCATCCTCCGTCTCCAGAATGTGACCTCTCCTGCTACTCTCTCCCTCTCCAACCCAGGCAGACTCTCCCCATGTCCCTGTCTCTCCTACTCTCCCCATGTCTCTCCAACTCTCCCCATGTCGCTGTCTCTCCTACTCTCCCCATGTCTCTCCTACTCTCCCCATGTCTCTCCTACTCTCCCCATGTCTCTCCTACTCTCCCCATGTCCCTGTCTCTCCTACTCTCCCCATGTCTCTCCAACTCTCCCAATGTCTCTCCTACTCTCCCCATGTCTCTCCAACTCTCCCCATGTCCCTGTCTCTCCTACTCTCCCCATGTCTCTCCTACTCTCCCCATGTCTCTCCAACTCTCCCCCTGTCTCTACAACTCTCCCCATGTCTCTCTTACTCTCCCCATGTCTCTCCAACTCTCCCCATGTCCCTGTCTCTCCTACTCTCCCCATGTCTCTCCAACTCTCCCCATGTCTCTCCAACTCTCCCCATGTCTCTCCAACTCTCCCCATGTCTCTCAACTCTCCCCATGTCTCTCCTACTCTCCCCATGTCTCTCCAACTCTCCCCATGTTCATGTCTCTCCAACTCTCCCCATGTCTCTCCTACTCTCCCCATGTCTCTCCTACTCTCCCCATGTCTCTCCTACTCTCCCCATGTCTCTCCCACTCTCCCCATGTCTCTCCAACTCTCCCCATGTCTCTCCAACTCTCGCCATGTCTCTCCAACTCTCCCCATGTCTCTCCAACTCTCCCCATGTCTCTCCAACTCTCCCCATGTCCCTGTCTCTCCAACTCTCCCCATGTCTCTCCAACTCTCCCCACGTCTCTCCAACTCTCCCCATGTCTCTCCAACTCTCCCCATGTTTCTCCAACTCTCCCCAAGTCTCTCCAACTCTCCCCATGTCTCTCCAACTCTTCCTATGTCTCTCCAACTCTCCCCCTGTCTCTACAACTCTGCCCATGTCTCTCCAACTCTCCCCATGTCTCTCCAACTCTCCCCATGTCTCTCCAACTCTCCCCATGTCTCTCCAACTCTCCCCATATCCCTCCAACTCTCCCCATGTCTCTCCAACTCTCCCCATGTCTCTGTCTCTCCAACTCTCCCCATGTCTCTCCAACTCTCACCATGTCTCTCCATCTCTCCCCATGTCTCTCCAACTCTCCCTATGTCTCTCCAACTCTCCCCATGTCTCTGCCTCTCCAACTCTCCCCATGTCTCTCCAACTCTCCCCATGTCTCTCCTATTCTCCCCATGTCTCTCCAACTCTCCCCATGTCTCTCCAACTCTCCCCATGTCTCTCCAACTCTCCCCATGTCTCTCCAACTCTCCCCATGTCTCTCCAACTCTCCCCATGTCTCTCCAACTCTACCTATGTCTCTCCAACTCTCCCCATGTCTCTCCAACTCTCTCCAACTCTCCCCATGTCTCTCCAACTCTCCCCATGTCTCTCCAACTCTCCCCATGTCTCTGTCTCTCCAACTCTCCCCATGTCTCTCCAACTCTCCCCATGTCTCTCCATCTCTCCCCATGTCTCTCCAACTCTCCCTATGTCTCTCCAACTCTCCCCATGTCTCTCCCACTCTCCCCAAGTCTCTCCAACTCTCCCCATGTCTCTCCAACTCTCCCCATGTCTCTCCAACTCTCCCCAAGTCTCTCCAACTCTCCCCATGTCTCTCCAACTCTCCCCATGTCTCTCCATCTCTCCCCATGTCTCTCCAACTCTCCCTATGTCTCTCCAACTCTCCCCATGTCTCTGTCTCTCCAACTCTCCCCATGTCTCTCCAACTCTCCCCATGTCTCTCCATCTCTCCCCATGTCTCTCCATCTCTCCCCATGTCTCTCCAACTCTCCCCCTGTCTCTCCAACTCTCCCCACGTCTCTCCAACTCTCCCCATGTCTCTCCAACTCTCCCCATGTCTCTGTCTCTCCAACTCTCCCCATGTCTCTCCAACTCTCCCCATGTCTCTCCATCTCTCCCCATGTCTCTCCAACTCTCCCCATGTCTCTCCAACTATTCTCTCCCTTACCCAAGCCTCTCCATTCCCCGGTCTCTCTCCTTCCTCTCCCTCCTCTCTCCCCCCCCACATCTCCGTCTCCTCCCGTCTCTCTCCCACGTGCTCGCGTTACTGCTGACTCACCGCTTCTGTCTCTCACGGACAACTGATGCCCTTTGTGTGTGTACGTGTGTGTGTGTGCGTGTGTGTACGTGTGTACCTGTGTGTGAGTGTGCGTGAGTGAGTGTGCGTGAGTGAGTGTGCGTGAGTGTGTGTGCGTGTGTGTGCGTGTGTGCGTGAGTGTGTGTGCGTGTGTGCGTGAGTGTGTGTGCGTGTGTGTGAGTGTGTGTGTGCGTGTGTGTGCGTGTGTACCTGTGTGTGCGTGTGTGTGCGTGTGTGCGTGTGTGTGTGCGTGAGTGTGTGTGCGTGTGTGTGTGCGTGAGTGTGTGTGCGTGTGTACCTGTGTGTGAGTGTGCGTGAGTGTGTGTGCGTGTGTGTGCTCGCGTGTGTGTGAGTGTACGTGTGTGTGAGTGTGCGTGTGTGTGGGGAGCGGTAGTGTAGCGGTTAGTGCGCTGCGCTATGAACCTGGCGACCCGGGTTCGATTCCCGCTCAGGGCCAACACCAGTGACGATTACCTGAACCGCTCCCGGGCCTCCCCTAGGTCGACTCAGCCTCAAATGAGTACCTGGTGCGATGTGTAAACATTGCCACTGGGGAGACAAAGGCAGTCGGGCGTGGTGCTGGCCACCCACCCCCTCGTGTACCGTTCCGGCCTTCATAGGTGCTCGCTAACAGCACTTGCCCCTACAGTCTGTTAAGGCTATATGGGGGATCTTTGTCTTTGTTGTGTGTGAGTGTGTGAGTGTGTACGTGTGTACGTGTGTGTGTGAGTGGGAGGGAGTGATGGCGCAGTGGTTAGCGCTGCACTTCACTACGAACCCTGCGACCCGAGTTCGATTCCCGCTAACGGCCAACGCCACTGACGATTATCTGAACCGGCCTTAAATAAGAACCTGGTGCGTTGTGTAAACATCAACACAATCAATAGCACCGCATGGCTTCACACGTAGAGAAACCAGCGAGGTACATCCCATCTGGCCTCTCCACGTGCTGTGAGGAAGGGTCATTGCCCGAAACGTCGTCCATTATTTTTCTGTCAAAGCCCCCCTCCCACACACGCAGTGTTTTTGAAGAGTTGTTGTTGTGACTCATAAAATCCAAGTTCTGGATTCCACTCCTGCATACCAAAAGTAACGCGATCCGAGCCATGATATTGGATTCACTGAATGTGTAATCTCGTTACGGTAACGGACTACTTGTAACGAGTCGGTAGCTCGCAGTGCACACAGTGTAGCCTACACAGCATGATTGATAACCCACCCCTCACCAGGCGATGTCAATGAAGATGGTGGTAATGAGGGTAGTGATGGTGATGATGGTCGCAGCGATGGTGGCGGTGGTGATGGCGGTGATGATGGTGATGATGGCGGTGATGATGGCGGTGATGATAGCGATGATAATGGTGGTGATGATGATGGTGATGATGGTGATGATGATGGTGATGATGGTGATGATGGTGATGATGATGGCGATGATGGTAGTGATGATGGTGATGATGATGGTGATGATGGTAGTGATGATGGTGATGATGATGGTGATGATGATGGTAGTGATGATGGTGATGATGATGGTGATGATGGTAGTGATGATGGTGATGATGATGGTGATGATGGTGATGATAGTGATGATGATGATAGTGATGATGATGGTGATGATGATGGTGATGATGATGAGTTTTGTGATGGTGGTGAGGTTCTAGTTGCCCTCTCCACCTCTCTCTCTCCATCTCTCTCCACCTCTCTCCACCTCCATCTCTCATCTCTCTCCATCTCTCTCCATCTCTCTCCATCTCTCTCCATCTCTCTCCATCTCTCTCTCTAAGCGCCATGACCTCGCCAACTTCGCCTGTGCTCAGGTGAAGTTGGCGGTGTACAGAACGAGGAAGAAGACGCTGCAAGGTGACACTGACGGCTGCTCTGTGCTGCTTCCAGTGTCCAGGGGCCTGCTCAAGGCGCGGCTCCGGCTGGAGCACGCCACGCACCACACACACGTGTCGGTGATGTGCAGCGCGTCTTCTTCGAACGCTGGGGAGCCGGGCAAGCCCCTCTCTGTACCGGCGTGGACGGCACCACCCCACGTGTTCACCTTCTGAAGCGCTCGCTCGTCACCGTGGTGCGCGCGATGACCACCACTACCACGTGATTTTTATTTCGTGTTGTGCGCGGTGCTTTTTAGCGCCATAGCGCGTGGATTTATAGCGATTATTATTTGTGTTGCTGGTGACTTTGTGTGTTTGTGTTGCTGGTGACTTTGTGTGTTTCATATCGGAATCGCCTCCAGTGCTGTTGCTGCTGGCGGCAATAAAAGTTGTTTAAAAGTCAAAAAGTCTCCCTCCCCGTGTGTGTGATCCAGCCAGCAGTGGTCGCATTCTCTCGGCTATGTCACACTCACCCAAAACGTTCAATGGCGTGAGCCCATTCATTGATCATCAATGGACCGCCACGGTGGCTATGAGATGTTAACTACCTCGCCTGGTGTGCAGGAGGTCGTGGGTTCGATCCCGACCCTGACGCCTGCTGCTGCTGCTCTATATTTGGAGTCTGCGTGTCTCTCTCCCCGTGGATTTTTCTCCAGGTCCTCCGATTTTTTTCCCTCCACATTTAGAATCAACATCACCACGCGTTCAGAGTGTTTAGCTGCTGCTGCTGCTGCTAGAAATGTCAACGTGGTAGTAAGCCGCCAATTGGTTGGGCCATTATTTGTGGTGGCCCAGGTCGCTTCTGAAAAATAGCCACGTGGCTCAGTGGGGCCTTAGCTGGTCAATAAAAAAACGCATCATTTAGTATTTTAGTTAAGGTATACAAATCATCATCATCTTGACTTAAAGCTTTCGTGACTGCAGGAATTCGTATTCTTTGGGCCTTTCGGTAAAGTCGCCACGTAGATAGGTTCAAAGAAAATAACAAAAAAACTACGACGTTTCGATCGCAACACAAGTGGTCCCCATCCTGACGACGTGACTTTACTGAAAGACCCAAACAATATCATCATCGTCATCATCATCGTCATCATCATCATCATCATTGTCATCATCATCGTCGTCATCATCATCATCGTCATCATCATCGTCATCGGGCTCGCGGTCGCCCAGGGCTGTGAAGGCCCTGGGCGAGGGTTGGCAGGTCACACGCAGATGGGCACGACCACTCCCTTCCCGTTGCGGGGCGCCCGTGGAGGAGCTGTAACCCCTCGGTGGGATAGAGCGTTTCCCCCTCGCCCGCACGCACGCACGGGTTGGTCTCTGGGCGCTGCGGTTTCCTCCCACATGGTACAACAACGCTCGCTGAGTGTCTGAACACACCGCACTGTGTACATATACTCGTCCTGGTCCTTCCAGAACTCAGCAATTATTGCCTCTACGTATTCAAACTGTGTGTGTGTCTGTGTGTGTGTCTGTGTGTGTGTCTGTGTGTGTGTCTGTGTGTGTGTGTGGTGAAGGAGGCTCGTGATGGACGCTGCTGCTACTGGGCAGTTGGAGGCAGTCGCCCTGCAGCAACAACGGAGGGCGGAGGAACGACGCCGCTCACAACAACGAGCGGAAAGCCGGGCGGATAAAGCACAGAGAGTTGGCACAGTAAGGGGGGACCACAGCTGGTGGTGCATCTGCCGGTCATTTCAGTCGGTCAACCCATGGCACCTCGTGGGTCTGTCCCATGACCTCCTGCCAGCAGAGAGCCTTCGACACTTCACGCGGCCTCGGAGTGCACCTAGCCTGGCACAGGAGCCGTGGTGAGGTGTTGTCGTACCGACCTTGATAGGCTCTCGCGGACAGCACTCGCCCCGGGGAGGTATTCGCGTGTGTTGGTGATCATCAGTCGGGTTCACTTCCCCGTTAGGTATGAGCTTCTAAATGTATCATCATCACCATCATCATCACCATCATCACCATCATTATCACCATCACCACATCACCATCACCACCATCACCATCACCACCATCATCACCATCGTCACCATCATCATCATCACCATCGTCACCATCATCATCACCATCGTCACCATCACCATCATCATCACCATCGTCACCATCATCATCACCATCGTCACCATCACCATCATCACCATCATCATCACCATCATCATCATCACCATCGTCACCATCATCATCACCATCGTCACCATCGTCATCATCACCATCACCATCGTCACCATCACCATCACCACATCACCATCATCACCATCATCATCACCATCGTCACCATCATCATCCCCAGTTCTCAATTCCTCACTCCGAGGTTATTTATTTACTTATTGCTTTGCGGCACGCTGCTCGGCTTGTGCTTGCACTGAGTGCGATTACCGGCGTAAGGCACTACCACTAGAGCACACACATTACCAAAAACAAAACTCACTAACACCGCGTGACCTTCAAATGAAAAATCACACACCCACGTATAATATATAACAAGCGACGTTTCGGGCAATGGCCCCTTCTTCATAGCAAAGTTAAGATGCCACGGGTCGTCGTCACACCGTTTCAATCGGACACGTGGTGCGTCACACGTGGTGCGTCACACGTGGTGCGTCACACGTGGTGCGTCACACGTGGTGCGTCACACGTGGTGCGTCACAGAGGGGCAGAGGCACGCGGTTGACGCACAGCGGTCGCCATTACATCCAACGACAACAACCGGCAACGATCCTTTGTTGTTGTTGTTGTTGGTTGTTGTTGTTTGTTGTTGGTATTGGTTGTTGCTTGTTGGTGAGGTTTGTTGTGCCTCATCGGCTCTGGGCATCGGTCAAAGGACACGTGTGGGCACTGTTTTGTGTTTGTTATGTGTTTGTTGTGTTTGTGTTTACTGTGTGTTTGTTGTGTTTGTGTTTACTGTGTGTTTGTGTTTACTGTGTGTTTGTTGTGTTTGTGTTTACTGTGTGTTTGTTGTGTTTGTGTTTACTGTGTGTTTGTTGTGTTTACTGTGTGTTTGTTGTGTTTGTGCTTACTGTGTGTTTGTTGTGTTTGTGTTTACTGTGTGTTTGTTGTGTTTACTGTGTGTTTACTGTGTGTTTGTTGTGTTTACTGTGTGTTTGTGTTTGTTGTGTTTGTGTTTACTGTGTGTTTGTTGTGTGTTTACTGTGTGTTTGTGTTTACTGTGTGTTTGTTGTGTGTTTACTGTGTGTTTGTGTTTACTGTGTGTTTGTGTTTACTGTGTGTTTGTGTTTGTGTTTACTGTGTGTTTGTGTTCACTGTGTGTTTGTTGTGTTTACTGTGTGTTTGTTGTGTGTTTACTGTGTGTTTGTTGTGTGTTTACTGTGTGTTTGTTATGTGTTTGTTGTGTTTACTGTGTGTTTGTTGTGTGTTTACTGTGTGTTTGTTATGTGTTTGTTGTGTTTGTGTTTACTGTGTGTTTGTGTTTGTTGTGTTTGTGTTTACTGTGTGTTTGTTGTGTGTTTACTGTGTGTTTGTGTTTACTGTGTGTTAGTGTTTGTTGTGCTTGTTGTGTTACTGTGTGTTTGTTGTGTTTACTGTGTGTTTGTTGTGTTTGTGTTTACTGTGTGTTTGTTGTGTTTGTGTTTACTGTGTGTTTGTTGTGTGTTTACTGTGTGTTTGTGTTTACTGTGTGTTAGTGTTTGTTGTGTTTGTTGTGTTACTGTGTGTTTGTTGTGTTTACTGTGTTTTTGTTGTGTTTGTGTTTACTGTGTGTTTGTTGTGTGTGTACTGTGTGTTTACTGTGTGTTTGTGTTTACTGTGTGTTTGTGTTTACTGTGTGTTTACTGTGTGTTTGTGTTTACTGTGTTTGTTGTGTTACTGTGTCTTTGTTGTGTTTACTGTGTTTGTTGTGTTTACTGTGTGTTTGTGTTTACTGTGTGTGTTACTGTGTCTTTGTTGTGTTTACTGTGTGTTTGTTGTGTTTACTGTGTGTTTGTTGTGTTTACTGTGTGTTTGTGTTTACTGTGTGTTTGTGTTTACTGTGTGTTAGTGTTTGTGTTTACTGTGTGTTTGTGTTTACTGTGTGTTTGTTGTGTGTTTGTGTTTACTGTGTGTTTGTGTTTACTGTGTGTTTGTTGTGTTTACTGTGTGTTTGTGTTTACTGTGTGTTTGTGTTTACTGTGTTTTTGTGTTTACTGTGTGTTAGTGTTTACTGTGTGTTAGTGTTTGTGTTTACTGTGTGTTTGTTGTGTTTACTGTGTGTTTGTTGTGTTTACTGTGTGTTTGTTGTGTTTACTGTGTGTTTGTGTTTACTGTGTGTTTGTGTTTACTGTGTGTTAGTGTTTGTGTTTACTGTGTGTTTGTGTTTACTGTGTGTTTGTTGTGTGTTTGTGTTTACTGTGTGTTTGTGTTTACTGTGTGTTTGTTGTGTTTACTGTGTGTTTACTGTGTGTTTGTGTTTACTGTGTGTTTGTGTTTACTGTGTGTTTGTGTTTACTGTGTGTTAGTGTTTGTGTTTACTGTGTGTTTGTGTTTACTGTGTGTTTGTTGTGTTTACTGTGTGTTTGTGTTTGTTGTGTTTGTGTTTACTGTGTTTGTTGTGTTTACTGTGTGTTTGTGTTTACTGTGTGTTTGTTGTGTTTACTGTGTGTTTGTGTTTACTGTGTGTTTGTGTTTGTTGTGTTTGTGTTTACTGTGTTTGTTGTGTTTACTGTGTGTTTGTTGTGTTTACTGTGTGTTTGTGTTTACTGTGTGTTTGTGTTACTGTGTGTTTGTTGTGTTTGTGTTTACTGTGTGTTTGTTGTGTTTACTGTGTGTTTGTGTTTACTGTGTGTTTGTTGTGTTTACTGTGTGTTTGTGTGTTTGTTGTGTTTACTGTGTGTTTGTTGTGTTTACTGTGTGTTTGTGTTTACTGTGTGTTTGTTGTGTTTGTGTTTACTGTGTGTTTGTGTTTACTGTGTGTTTGTGTTTACTGTGTTTGTTGTGTTTACTGTGTGTTTGTGTTTACTGTGTGTTTGTGTTTACTGTGTGTTTGTTGTGTTTACTGTGTGTTTGTGTTTACTGTGTGTTTGTGTTTACTGTGTGTTTGGTGTGTTTACTGTGTGTTTGTGTTTACTGTGTGTTTGTTGTGTTTACTGTGTGTTTGTGTTTACTGTGTGTTTGTGTTTACTGTGTGTTTGTTGTGTGTTTGTGTTTACTGTGTGTTTGTTGTGTTTACTGTGTGTTTGTTGTGTGTTTGTGTTTACTGTGTGTTTGTTGTGTGTTTGTGTTTACTGTTTGTTTGTGTTTACAACCATGACGTTAAGAATTTGCAAGTGCAGCGGGGTGATCTGCACGCATCATGAACGGAAAAGGAGTGGCATCGATTTTTGTAAATGAAATTATCGATGCATAATCGATGAAAACGTGAGACACGTACTCCCAATTTCCCATACGTCTCTCTCTGCAGCACTCTCCCTCCCTCGCCCTATGCCTTTCTTTATCTTTAAGCTTTCTCCATCTCTCTCTCTCAGTCTCTCTCTCTCTCCATCTCTCTCTCTCCATCTCTCTAGCTCTCTCTCTCCCTCTCTCCATCTCTCTATCTCTCTCTCTCCCTCTCTCTCTCCATCTCTCTCTCAGTCTCTCTCCCTCTCTCCATCTCTCTATCTCTCTCTCAGTCTCTCTCTCTCTCTCCATCTCTCTCTCTCCATCTCTCTAGCTCTCTCTCTCCCTCTCTCCATCTCTCTATCTCTCTCTCTCCCTCTCTCCCTCTCTCTCTCCATCTCTCTCTCAGTCTCTCTCCCTCTCTCCATCTCTCTATCTCCATCTCTCTCTCAGTCTCTCTCTCTCCATCTCTTCTGTCGCTACCCCCCCCCTATCCCAGTCTCTCTCTCCTCTTTCTCTCCACTCTCTCCATTCTCTACTCTCTCTCAGCTCACAAACTCTCCCATCTCCCCCCACCCTCTCTCTCTCTCTGCCACCTCCCCCCACCCCCTCTCTCTCCCACCTCCCCCCACCCCCTCTCTCTCTCTGCCACCTCCCCCCACCCCCTCTCTCACCCCGCGCGCTCTCTCTCCCCCTCTCCCTTTCTTGCTCTCCCCGCTCTCCCCCGCGTCTCCCTCTCGCTCCTTCCTCTCGGCCCCACCGCCAGGGTGCACGAGGGTGGATTTCTTGGGAATGAAATCATCAATGGAAGAATAGGCGGAGTGGGGTGCCTGTGTGTGTGCACGTGTGTACCCGTGTGTGTGTGCGTACCAGTGTGTGTGTGTACCAGTGTGTGTGTGTACCAGTGTGTATGTGTGTGTGTACCAGTGTGTGTGTGTGTGTGTAACAGTGTGTGTGTGTGCATGTGTGTACCAGTGTGTGTGTGTACCAGTGTGTGTACCAGTGTGTGTGTGTGCACGTGTGCACGTGTGTACCAGTGTGTGTGTACCAGTGTGTGTGTGTACCAGTGTGTGTGTGTACCAGTGTGTGTGTGTGTGTACCAGTGTGTGTGTGTACCAGTGTGTGTGTGTGTACCAGTGTGTGTGTGCACGTGTGTACCAGTGTGTGTGTGTGCACGTGTGTACCAGTGTGTGTGTGTGCACGTGTGTACCAGTGTGTGTGTGTGTGTGTACCAGTGTGTGTGTGTGCACGTGTGTACCAGTGTGTGTGTGTGTACCAGTGTGTGTGTGTACCAGTGTGTGTGTGTGTGTACCAGTGTGTGTGTGTACCAGTGTGTGTGTGTGCACGTGTGTGCCAGTTTGCGTGTGTGTGTGTACCAGAGTGTGCAAGTGTGTGTCTGCACGTCTGTGCCAGTTTGTGTGTGTGTGTGCCAGTGTTTTCAAGTGTGTGTGCGCACGTGTGTGCCAGTTTGTGTGTATGTGTGTGTGTGCCAGTGTTTTCAAGTGTGTGTGCGCACGTGTGTGCCAGTTTGTGTGTGAGTGTTTTCAAGTGTGTGTGTGTGCACGTGTGTGTACCAGTGTGTGTGCGTGTACGTGTGTGTACCAGTGTGTGTAGCGGTTAACGCGCTGCACTACGAACCCGGCCACCCGAGTTCGAGTCCCACTCAGAACGACCAACGCCAGTGACGATTATCTGGTGCTTTGTGTAAACATCGCCACTAGGGAGACAAAGGCGGCCGGGCGTGGTGCTGACCACCCACCCCCTCGCGTGCCGTGCCGGCCTTCATCACAGCACTTGCCCCTACAGTCTGTGCAGGTTATACGGTGGATCTTTGTCTTTGTGTATCTGAATATTTGCGTGATGATGAATGTGTTTCTGATTGTGTGGGAGCGGTGGCGCAGCGGTTAGCACACCGTGCTAAGAACCCGTCCACCCGAGTTCGATTCCCGCTCACGGCCAACATCAGTGGCGATTATCTGAACCGGTCCTGGGCCTCCCCTAGGTCGGCTGAGCCTCAAATGAGTGCCCGGCGCGGTGTGTGGTAAACATCGCCCCTGGGGAAGAGACAAAGACGGCCGGGCTTGGTGCTGCCACAGTGCCGGCAGCCTCCACAGGCGCTACTGCTGCTGCTGCTGCCCGCTACTGCTGCTACTGCTGCTGCTGCCCGCTACTGCTGCTGCTGCCCGCTGCTGCTGCCCGCTGCTGCTGCTGCTACTGCTGCTGCTTCCCGTTACTGCTGCCCGCTACTGCCCGCTACTGCTGCCCGTTACTGCTGCCTGCTACTGCTGCTGCCCGCTGCTGCTGCCCGCTACTGCTGCTACTGCTGCTGCTGCCCGCTACTGCCCGCTACTGCTGCTGCCCGCTACTGATGCTGCTGCCCGCTGCTGCCCGTTACTGCTGCTGCCCGCTACTGCTGCCCGCTGCTGCTGCCCGTTACTGCTGCAGCTGCCCGCTGCTGCAGCTGCCCGCTACTGCTGCTACTGCTGCTGTCCGCTGCTGCTGCTGCCCGCTACTGCTGCTGCCCGCTACTGCTGCTACTGCCCGTTACTGCTGCTGCCCGCTGCTGCTGTCCGCTGCTGCTGCCCACTACTGCTGCTGCTGCTGCTGTCCGCTGCTGCTGCTGCTACTGCTGCTGCTGCCCGCTACTGCTGCCCGTTACTGCTGCCCGCTACTGACAGCGCTGGGCCCAGCGCCTGTCCAGGCTCCGCAGGGCATCGCCGCTGTCTGCTGCTGCCGCGTGGGGTCAGCAGCGGCGGCTCACGACGGACCCGCAGAGTCCCGGACTGTTGCGCACGGGATCTTTGGGTCTGTCGGTGAAGAAAATAACTAACAAAAAACTCCGACGTTTCGATCGCAACACAAGCGGCCGTCGTCAGGATGACGGGCTTGCGTTGCGATCGAAACGTCGGAAATCTTCGTGATTTTTTTGTTATTTTCTTTGAACCTATCTACGTGACTTTACCGACGACAGACCCAAAGAATTTGAACTCCTGCAGTTACGAAAGCTTCAAGTCAGAATTTATTGTGCACGTGAATAGTGATTGACTGAACGTCTGGACAGATTTACACACCCCAGACCACACACCGACTCGTAAATTACGATAACACGCGACAAGTGTTGTTTGCGAGCACCTATTACCTTAACCATTGTTTTCTCAAGTGCCCGTGTAGACACACTCGGCGTCGGGTGTGTGGAGGACTCATTTGAGGCCGAGTCGACCTAGGGGAGTCTCGGCACCGGTTCAGATATTCGCCACTGATGTTGGCTGTGAGCGGGAATCGAACTCGGGCCGGCGGGTTCGTAGCGCAGCGCAGCGCTAACCGCTGCGCCACCACTCCCCCGGTGCACACAAAGACAAAGATCCCCCGTGTAGCCTGTAACAGACTGTTGGGGCAAGTGCTGTTAGCGAGTAGCACCTCTGAAGGCTACCGGCACTGTGGCACACGAGGGGGTGGCTGGCCAGCACCGCGCCCATCGCTGACGAGATCCACTACAGCAGCGCACCAGGTTACAATTTGAGGGTGAATCGAGCAGATGCACACAAAGACAAAGATCCCCCGTGTAGTCTGAATAGACTGTCGAGCCAAGTGCTGTTTGCGCGCACCCACCAGATTCACACACACGCACAGACAGACATACATATTCACACACGGACAGACAGACAGCCAGACATGCACACACATTCACACACGGACAGACAAACACAGACACACACAGCCAGACATGCACACACATTCACACACGGACAGACAGACACAGACACACACAACCAGACATGCACACACATTCACACACGGACAGACAGACACAGACACACACAGCCAGACATGCACACACATTCACACACGGACAGACAGACACAGACACACACAGCCAGACATGCACACACAGCCAGACATGCACACACGGACAGACAAACACAGACACACACAGCCAGATATGCACACACATTCACACAGGGACAGACAGACACAGACACACATAGCCATACATACACACACATTCACACACGGACAGACAGACACAGACACACACAGCCAGACATGCACACACAGACACAGACACACACAGCCAGACATGCACACACAGCCAGACGTGCACACACAGACACACACAGCCAGACATGCACACACAGACACAGACACACACAGCCAGACATGCACACACAGCCAGACGTGGACACACACTCACACACGGACAGACAGACACAGACACACAGCCAGACATGCACACACAGCCAGACATGCACACACATGCACACACGGACAGACAGACACACACAGCCAGACATGCACACACATTCACACACGGACAGACAGACACACACAGCCAGACATGCACACACAGCCAGACATGCACACATATTCACACACGGACAGACAGACACACACACGGACAGACAGACACACATAGCCATACATGCACACACATTCACACACAGACACACACAGCCAGACATGCACACACAGCCAGACATGCACACACATTCACACACGGACAGACACATACACAAACAGCCAGACATGCACACACACACACGGACAGACAGACACAGACACACACAGCCAGACACGCACACACACACACACAGCCAGACATGCACACACACGCGGACAGACACAGACACACAGCCAGACGTGCACACACATTCACACACGGACAGACAGACACAGACACACAGCCAGACATGCACACACACACACACACACGGACAGACAGACACAGACACACACAGCCAGACATGCACACACACACACAGCCAGACATGCACACACACACAGCCAGACACGCACACACAGCCAGACATGCACACACACACACACAGCCAGACACACACACACAGCCAGACACACACACACACAGCCAGACACACACACACACACAGCCAGACACACACACACACAGCCAGACACACACACACAGCCAGACACACACACACAGCCAGACACACACACACACACTCTCTCCCCGTCGTTTAGTTTCAGTAAATTAATGTTGGCACAACTTAGCCAGAGAGGGGGCGGGGGAGGAGAGACGGGGGAAGGAGGGGGATGGAGAGTGGGGAGAGCGACGGGGGGGGACAGGGGGGGTGGAGAGTGAGGAGAGCGACGGGGGGGGGAGACAGGGGGGGGGGGGGAGACAGGGGGAATTGAGAGTGAGGAGAGCGACCAGGGGGGGTAGGGAGGGAGACAGGGGAGGGAGAGAGGCAATGGGAGCAGAGGGACTGGGAGAAAATGTGAGAAATGGAGAGGGAGGAAGAGGAAATGAGAGGAAAGGAGAGGGAAGAAGAGTGAAGGAGAGGAAAGGAGATGGGAAAAGAGAGAGGAAATGGGGAGAGCCGAGGAAGGGAGAGTGGGGAGAGCGGGGAGCTTGTGGAGAGGAGAGGCCGCATGAGAGATGGGGAGATGGGGAGATGGTGAGATGGTGAAATGGGGAGATGGGGAGATGGTGACATGGTGAGATGGTGAGATGGGGAGATGGTGAGATGGTGAGATGGGGAGATGGTGAGATGGGGAGATGGTGAGATGGTGAGATGGTGAGATGGGGAGATGGTGAGATGGGGAGATGGTGAGATGGTGAAATGGGGAGATGGGGAGATGGTGACATGGTGAGATGGTGAGATGGTGAGATGGGGAGATGGTGAGATGGTGAGATGGGGAGATGGTGAGATGGGGAGATGGGGAGATGGTGAGATGGTGAGATGGGGAGATGGTGAGATGGGGAGATGGTGAGATGGGGAGATGGGGAGATGGTGAGATGGGGAGATGGGGAGATGGTGAGATGGTGAGATGGTGAGATGGGGAGATGGGGAGATGGTGAGATGGTGAAATGGGGAGATGGCGTGATGGGGAGATGGTGAGATGGGGAGATGGGGAGATGGTGACATGGGGAGATGGTGAGATGGTGAGATGGTGAGATGGTGAGATGGGGAGATGGTGAGATGGTGAAATGGGGAGATGGGGAGATGGTGAGATGGTGAGATGGTGACATGGGGAGATGGGGAGATGGTGAGATGGTGAGATGGTGACATGGGGAGATGGGGAGATGGTGAGATGGTGAGATGGTGACATGGTGAGATGGTGAGATGGGGAGATGGTGACATGGTGAGATGGTGAGATGGTGAAATGGGGAGATGGCGTGATGGGGATATGGGGAGATGGGGAGATGGGGAGATGGTGACATGGGGAGATGTGGAGATGGTGAGATGGGGAGATGGGGAGATGGTGACATGGGGAGATGGGGAGATGGTGAGATGGTGAGATGGTGAAATGGGGAGATGGGGAGATGGTGAGATGGTGAGATGGTGACATGGGGAGATGGGGAGATGGTGACATGGTGAGATGGTGTGATGGGGAGATGGTGAGATGGGGAGATGGTGAGATGGTGAGATGGGGAGATGGGGAGATGGGGAGATGGTGACATGGTGAGATGGTGAGATGGTGTGATGGGGAGATGGTGAGATGGGGAGATGGTGAGATGGTGAAATGGGGAGATGGGGAGATGGTGACATGGTGAGATGGTGAGATGGTGTGATGGGGAGATGGGGAGATGGGGAGATGGTGAGATGGGGAGATGGTGAGATGGTGACATGGGGAGATGGTGACATGGGGAGATGGTGAGATGGGGAGATGGGGAGATGGGGAGATGGTGACATGGTGAGATGGTGAGATGGTGTGATGGGGAGATGGTGAGATGGGGAGATGGTGAGATGGTGAAATGGGGAGATGGGGAGATGGGGAGATGGTGTGATGGGGAGATGGGGAGATGGGGAGATGGTGAGATGGGGAGATGGGGAGATGGTGAGATGGTGAAATGGGGAGATGGCGTGATGGGGAGATGGTGAGATGGGGAGATGGGGAGATGGGGAGATGGTGAGATGGGGAGATGCAACACGAGAGAGAGGGCGGGGGGGGGAGTTAGGAGCAGGGGGAGCGTTTGGGGGAGGAGGAGGAGTGGGGAGCGAGCGGGTGGGGTGGGGGTGGAGGGGCTGAGTGGGGGATCAGTGAGGGGGGAGGGAGGGAGGGGGTGATAGGTGGTCGGGGTGAAATTTTAATTAATTCATGGCCCAGTCTTCTGTGGCAGGCAACTCCACCTCCTCCTCAGCCCCGATCCACCCCGGGGGTTCCCTTCGTCACCACTGGGGGGCTCTCTGCTGCTGGGGGCCTCTCTGAGCCGGTGGTGGAAATTCGACAGTCGTATGGCGGGGACCGGCACGTGTTGTGTCTGACTTTCCACCAAGGAGATATTGACACAAAGATCCACCTCCTCCCTCATGTGTAGCCTTCAAGAGACTGTTGGGGCAAGTGCTGTTAGCGAGCACCTATTAAGGCTGGCACGGCGTACGAGGGGGTGAGTGGCCAGCACCACGCCCGGCCGCCTTTGTCTCCCCAATCGAACTGGGGTGGGTGGGTTCGTCGCGCAGCGTAGCGCTAACCACTGCGCCACCGCTCCCGTCACACAGATGCACATGCACACACATGACCACGAAGCCGAACAGACACATAGACATACGGTACAACAACACAAAAACAAAGCTCCCCCGTGTAGCCTCATCAGACTGTTAGGCGCAAGTTGCTGGGCGGCACGCGAGCGAGTGGAGTGGTGAACAACACGACCCTGTCTGCCTTTGTCTCCCTCGCAGGCGACTTTACACACCGCAACACAGGTGCTCGTGTTTAAGGCCGAGTCGACCTAGGGGAGGCTCAGGACGGGTTCCGACAATCGTCACTGGCGTTGGTGGCCGTGAGCGGGAATCAAACTCGGGTGGTGGTGTGGATGGTAGCGCTCCCCACTTATCACCCCCCCCACCGACTCCTCCCCTCCCCCACACGCCCCCCCCCCCCCCCACTATGACCCCCCACACCGACTCCTCCCCACACGCCCCCCCACTATCACCCCCCCACCGACTCCTCCCCTCCCCCACACGCCCCGCCCCCCCACTATCACCCCCCCACCGACTCCTCCCCTCCCCCACACGCCCCGCCCCCCCACTATCACCCCCCACACCAACTCCTCCCCCCACACCGACACCTGAGCTGGATCTGTGTAAACAAACAGGTAGCGGAGTCTACAGGGAGAGATGCGAGCGCAGTCACTCTGATCAGAGAGAGGGGGGGGGGAGAGGGGGGGAGAGGGGGGGGAGAGAGGGGGGGGGAGGGGGGAGAGAGGGGGGGAGAGATAGGGGGAGAGGGGGAGAGGGGGGGGCGAGAAAGGGGGGGGGCGAAAAAAGGGGGGGCAAGAGAGGGAGGAGAGAGAGGGGGGGGGGAGAGAGAGAGGGGGGCGAGAGAGAGAGAAAGGAGAGCGAGGGGGGGGGGGGTTGGCGAGAGAGAGGGGGGGAGAGGGGGGGAGGGGGGGAGGGGGGGGAGAGAGGGGGGGAGAGGGGGGGGCGAGAAAGGGGGGGAGAGGGGGGCGAGAGAGAGGGGGGGAGAGGGGGGGAGAGAGGGGGAGAGAAAGGGGGGCGAGAGAGAGAGAAAGGAGAGCGAGGGGGGGGGTTGGCGAGAGAGAGGGGGGGGGCACACTGTATGTGTGCATGTCTGTGTGAGCGGTGTATTCATACTGGAGGAATCCGATGAGCTATAAAGCTCTTTTTCCACAGATGTCCAGTCGACAGTGGTCCGCGCGCCGCGCTACGACCCCGGCGACCCGAGTTCGATTCCCGCTCACGCCCAGCACCGGTGACGATTATCTGAACTGGTCCTGGGCCTCCCCTAGGTCGACTCAGTCTCAAATTAGTACCTGGTGCGGTGCGTAAAAACATCGCCACTGGGGAGACAAAGGCGGCCGGGCGTGGTGCTGGCCACCCACCCTCTCGTGTGCCACGGTGCCGGTAGCCTTCAGAGGTGCCACTCGCTAACAGCACTTGCCCCAACAGTCCGCTGAGGCTACACGGGGGATCTTTGCCTTCGTTATATATGAGTGTCTCTGTGAGAGAGAGGGGGGGAGATGATGGAGGAGAGAGATGGGGGGGGGAGAGAGAGAGGAGCAAGCGTCTTGCCGAAGATACAATTACCATAAAATAGTGTGTAGATAGTTGGTGTGTCTGTGTGTGTGCCTGCCATTGATTGTGTGTCTGCCATCGTGTCTTTGTGATTGTGAGGAGCGGTGGCGCAGCGGTTAGCGCACTGCGCTACGGACCCGGAGAGCCGGGTTCGATTCCCCCTCACGACCGATAGCAGCGACGAATTTACACGGTTCTGGGCCTCCCCTGGGTCGACTCGGCCTCAAATGAGCACCTGGTGCGGCGTGTAGTAAACATCGCCACTGGGGAGACAAAGACGGCCGGGCGTGGTTCTGGCCACCCACCCCCTCGTGTGCCGTGCCGGCCTTCATAGGCGCTGCTGGCTAACAGCAACTTGCCCCTACAGTCAAAGGCTATACGGGGGTTCTTTGTCTTTGTCACTGTGTGTCACTGTGTGTACGTGTCACTGTGTGTCACTGTGTGTACGTGTCACTGTGTGTACGTGTCACTGTGTGTCACTGTGTGTACGTGTCACTGTGTGTACGTGTCACTGTGTGTCGCTGTGTGTGCGTGTCACTGTGTGTCACTGTGTGTCACTGTGTGTACGTGTCACTGTGTGTACGTGTCACTGTGTCACTGTGTGTACGTGTCACTGTGTGTACGTGTCACTGTGTGTCGCTGTGTGTACGTGTCGCTGTGTGTACGTGTCACTGTGTGTCACTGTGTGTACGTGTCACTGTGTGTACGTGTCACTGTGTGTACGTGTCACTGTGTGTACGTGTCACTGTGTGTCGCTGTGTGTACGTGTCGCTGTGTGTACGTGTCACTGTGTGTCACTGTGTGTACGTGTCACTGTGTGTACGTGTCACTGTGTGTACGTGTCACTGTGTGTACGTGTCACTGTGTGTACGTGTCGTATTGCCCTCAACAGCATTTGCTCGACTCGGCTGTATAACTCCGGTACAGAATCGGGGGATCTTTGTCTCTATTGTGCCATTGTGTGTGCGTCTGTTTGTGTGTGTCATTGTGCTATTGTGTGTGTGTATTTGTGTGTGTCTTTGTGTGTGTGTCATTGTGCTATTGTGTGTCTTTGTGTGTGTGTGTGTCATTGTGCTATTGTGTCTTTGTGTTTGCTATTGTGGCATTGTGTGCGCGTTGTGTGTGTCTTTGTGTGTGTCATTGTGTGTGCTATTGTGTGTGTCTTTGTGTGTGTCTTTGCGTGTGTTTTTGTGTGTACCATTGTGCCATTGTGTGTGTGTCTTTGTGTGTGTCTTTGTGTGTCTTTGTGTGTGTGTTTGTGTGTACCATTGTGCCATTGTGTGTGTGTGTCTTTGTGTGTGTCTTTGTGTGTACCATTGTGCCATTGTGTGTGTGTCTTTGTGTGTGTCTTTGTGTGTGTCTTTGTGTGTCTTTGTGTGTGTGTTTGTGTGTACCATTGTGCCATTGTGTGTGTCTTTGTGTGTGGCTTTGTGTGTACCATTGTGCCATTGTGTGTGTGTGTCTTTGTGTGTGTCTTTGTGTGTGTCATTGTGCCATTGTGTGTGTCTTTGTGTGTGTCTTTGTGTGTGTCTTTGTGTGTACCATTGTGCCATTGTGTGTGTCTTTGTGTCTTTCTTGTATGGCGTTCATAGGTGCTCGCTAACAGCACTTGCCCCAATAGTCTGTGTCGGCTACACGGGGGATCTTTGTCTTTTTTTGCCATTGTGATTGTGTCGTATGTGTGTGTGTCAATGAGCGTGTGTGTGTCATTGTGTACATCACTGTGCCTGTATAACTGTGTCATTGTGTTATTGTGTCACTACGTGTGTCATTGTGTATGTGTAATTATGTCATTGTGTCATTGTGTGTCATTGTGTTATTGTGAAGGTGCCATTGTGTTATTGTGTATGTGCCATTGTGTTATTGTGTATGTGCCATTGTATTATTGTGTATGTGCCATTGTGTTATTGTGTATGTGCCATTGTATTATTGTGTATATGTCATTGTGTATGTGCCATTGTGTTATTGTGTATGTGTCATTGTGTTATTGTGTATATGTCATTGTGTATGTGCCATTGTGTTATTGTGTATGTGCCATTGTATTATTGTGTATGTGTCATTGTTATTGTGTATGTGCCATTGTATTATTGTGTATGTGTCATTGTGTTATTGTGTATGTGTCATTGTGTTATTGTGTATGTCATTGTGTATGTGTCATTGTGTTATTGTGTATGTGTCATTGCATTATTGTGTATGTGTCATTGCGTTATTGTGTATGCGTAATTGTGTTTGTGTCAGTGTATTATTGTGCATTATTGTGTTTCATTGTGTCATTGTGCGTGTGTCATTGTGCGTGTGTGTCATTGTGCTATTGTGTATTTGTGTAATTGTGCTATTGTTTGTCGTGTTATTGTGAGTTTGTCATTGTGCCATTGTGTTATTGTGTGTCATTGTGTTATTGCGTATGTGTCACTGTTATTGTGTATGTGTCATTGTGTTGTTGTGTGTCATTGTGTTGTTGTATGTGTCACTGTTATTGTGTATGTGTCACTGTGTTGTTGTGTGTCATTGTGTTGTGTGTGTCATTGTGTTGTTGTATGTGTCACTGTTATTGTGTATGTGTCATTGTGTTGTTGTGTGTGTCACTGTTATTGTGTATGTGTCATTGTGTTGTTGTGTGTGTCACTGTTATTGTGTATGTATCATTGTGTTGTTGTGTGTGTCACTGTTATTGTGTATGTGTCACTGTGTTATTGTGTATGTGTCATTGTGTATGTGTCACTGTGTTATTGTGTATGTGTCATTGTGTTATTGTGTATGTGTCACTGTGTTATTGTGTATGTGTCACTGTTATTGTGTATGTGTCATTGTGTTATTGTGTGTGTATCATTGTGTTGTTGTATGTGTCACTGTTATTGTGTATGTGTCATTGTGTTATTGTGTATGTGTCACTGTGTTATTGTGTATGTGTCATTGTGTTATTGTGTATGTGTCACTGTGTTATTGTGTATGTGTCATTGTGTTATTGTGCATGTGTCATTGTGTTCTTGTGCATGTCATTGTGTTCTTGTATGTGTCATTGTGTTGTTGTATGTGTCACTGTTATTGTGTATGTGTCATTGTGTTATTGTGTATGTGTCATTGTGTTATTGTGTATGTGTCATTGTGTTATTGTGTATGTGTCACTGTGTTATTGTGTGTCATTGTGTTGTTGTATGTGTCACTGTTATTGTGTATGTGTCATTGTGTTGTTGTGTATGTGTCATGAGGGAGACAAGAGACACGGGGAGAGAGACACGGGGGAGACAAGAGACACGAGGGAGACACGGGGAGAGAGACACGGGGGAGACACGAAGAGAGAGACACGGGGGAGACACGGAGAGAGAGACACGGGGGAGACACGGGGAGAGAGACACGGGGGAGACAAGAGACACGAGGGAGACACGAAGAGAGAGACACGGGGGAGACACGGAGAGAGAGACACGGGGGAGACACGGGGAGAGAGACACGGAGAGACACGGGGGAGACACGGAGAGAGAGACACGGGGGAGACAAGAGACACGGAGAGACACGGGGAGAGAGACACGGGGGAGACACGGAGAGAGAGACACGGAGAGACACGGGGAGAGACACACGGGGGAGACAAGAGACACGAGGGAGACACGGGGAGAGAGACACGGGGGAGACACGGAGAGAGAGACACGGAGAGAGAGACACGGGGAGAGAGACAGGGAGAGAGAGACACGGGGAGAGAGACATGGAGAGACACGGAGAGAGAGACACGGGGAGACACGGGGAGAGAGACACGGAGAGACACGGGGAGACACGGGGAGAGAGACACGGAGAGACACGGGGAGAGAGACACGGGGGAGACACGGAGAGAGAGACACGGGGGAGACAAGAGACACGGAGAGACACGGGGAGACAGACACGGGGAGACACGGAGAGAGAGACACGGAGAGACACGGGGAGAGACACACGGGGGAGACAAGAGACACGAGGGAGACACGGGGAGAGAGACACGGGGGAGACACGGAGAGAGAGACACGGAGAGAGAGACACGGGGAGACACGGGGAGAGAGACACGGAGAGACACGGAGAGACACGGGGAGAGAGACACGGGGAGACACGGAGAGACATGGAGAGAGAGACACGGGGAGACATGGAGAGAGAGACACGGAGTGACACGGAGAGACACGGGGAGAGAGACACGGAGAGAGAGACACGGGGAGAGATACATGGAGAGACACGGGGAGAGAGACACGGGGGAGACACGGGGAGAGAGACACGGGGAGACACGGAGAGACACGGAGAGACATGGAGAGAGAGACACGGGGAGACATGGAGAGAGAGACACGGAGTGACACGGAGAGACACGGGGAGAGATTGACACGGGGAGAGATACATGGAGAGACACGGGGAGAGAGACACGGGGGAGACACGGGGAGAGAGGCACGGAGAGACGGGGGGAGAGAGACACGGGGAGACAGACACGGAGAGAGAGACACGGAGAGAGAGAGACACGGAGAGAGAGACACGGAGAGAGAGAGACACGGGGGAGACACGGGGAGAGAGACACGGGAAGCATCAGCACGAAGGGGCGGGGTTGAGACCCCCCCCAGCCCCCACCGCAACCCCCCAAGGCTCAGCCCCTCCCCGTCACCCCCCCCTTTCCTGAACTTCTCCCCCCCGCCCCTTCCCTTCCAGCCCCCCCGCCCCTCCCCCCCACAGCCACCAATCGGATGATAATTAAGAGTCCCTGTGGGAGGCAACCAATCAGCTGAGGTTATTGTTCCCAGGGCAAACAAAGTGGGGGGTGAGGGGAGGGGGGTGAGGGGAGGGGGGTGAGAGGAGGGGGGTGAGGGGAGGGGGGGTGAGGGGAGGGGGGGTGAGGGGAGGGGTGAGGGGAGGGGGGGTGAGGGGAGGGGGTGAGGGGAGGGCGGGTGAGGGGAGGGCGGGTGAGGGGAGGGGGGGTGAGGGGAGGGGGTGAGGGGAGGGGGGTGAGGGGAGGGGGGGTGAGGGGCGTGAGGGGATGGGGTGAGGGCAGGGGGGTGAGGGGAGGGGGGGTGAGGGGAGGGGGGGTGAGCCACTCAGACACACACGTGTATAGTCACCAGCACACAGACAAAGATCCCCCGTGTAGCCTGTAGCAGCCTGTTGGGGCAAGTGCTGTTGGCGAGCGCCTATGAGGGCTGGCACTGTGGCACACGAGGGGGTGGGTGGCCAGCACCACGCCCGGCCGCCTTTGTCTCCCCAGTGGCGCTGTTTACTACACACCGCGCCAGGTACTTATGTTGAGGCTGAGTCGACCTAGGGGAGGTTCAGATCATCGTCACTGGGTGTTGGTCGTGAGCGGGAATGGAACTCGGGTGGCCGGGTTCGTAGCGCAGCAGCACAGCGCTAACCACTGCACCACCGCTCCCCACTACGGGCCATCCATGAGTTGGTAGAACGTGCCCCCCCCCCCCTCTGTGTAGACACGCCCCCCCCTCTGTAGACACGCCCCCCCTCTGTAGACACGCCCCCCCTCTGTGTAGACACGCCCCCCCCCCGAATCCGATAGAACGGCCGATATTGAATCCACACACAAACAATAATAATATTAACGTGTTAATAACGTAATAATAATATTAACGTGTTAATAACGTAATAATAATATTAACGTGTTAATAACGTAATAATATTAACGTGTTAATAACGTACTAATATTAACGTGTTAATAACGTAATCATAATATTCACATGTTAATAGCATAATAATAATATTAACGTGTTAATAACGTAATAATAATATTAACGTGTTAATAACGTAATGATAATATTAACGTATTAATAATGTAATAATAATAACGTGTTAATAACGTAATAATAATATTAACGTGTGAATAGCGTAATAATAATATTAACGTGTTAATAGTGTAATTATAATATTAACGTGTTAATAACGTAATTATAATATTAACGTGTTAATAACGTAATAATAATATTAACGTGTTAAAAACGTAATAATAATATTAACGTGTTAATAGTGTAATAATAATATTAACGTGTTAATAACGTAATAATAATGTTAAAGTGTTAATAACGTAATAATAATATTAACGTGTAAATAACGTAATAATAATATTAACGTGTTAGTAGCATAATAATAATATTAACGTGTTAATAACGTAATAATAATATTAACGTGTTAATAACGTAATAATAATATTAACATGTTAATAGCGTAATAATATTAACGTGTTAATAACGTAATAATAATATTAACGTGTTAATAACGTAGTAATAATGTTAACGTGTTAATAACGTAATCATAATATTAACGTGTTAATAACGTACTAATAATATTAACGTGTTAATAACGTAATAATAATATTAACGTGTTAATAACGTAGTAATAATATTAACGTGTTAATAGTGTAATAATAATATTAACGTGTTAATAACGTACTAATAATATTAACGTGTTAATAACGTAATAATAATATTAACGTGTTAATAACGTAGTAATAATATTAACGTGTTAATAGTGTAATAATAATATTAACGTGTTAATAACGTACTAATAATATTAACGTGTTAATAACGTAGTAATCATATTAACGTGTTAATAACGTAATAATAATATTAACATGTTAATAACGTAGTAAAAATAACGTGTTTATAACGTAATAATATTAACGTGTTTAAGCAAGCAGATAGTCCACCGCCGGTCTAACTCATTTGAAGGCCTCACCCCCCCTCCCCCCTCCATGCGTACGTACTAAACGGATGGCCCCAATACACCTACACACACACACTGCTAAAGTACTCACACACACACACTGCTAAAGTACTCACACACACACTACTCTAGTACTCAAACACTACTCTAGTACTCACACACACACACTACTCTAGTACTCACACACACACACTACTCTAGTACTCACACACACACACTACTCTAGTACTCACACACACACACTACTCTAGTACTCACACACACACTACTCTAGTACTCACACACACACACTACTCTAGTACTCACACACACACACACTACTCTAGTACACACACACACTACTCTAGTACACACACACACACACTACTATAGTACTCACACACACACACTACTCTAGTACTCACACACACACTACTCTAGTACTCACACACACACTACTCTAGTACACACACACACTACTCTAGTACACACACACACACTACTCTAGTACTCACACACACACTACTCTAGTACACACACACTACTCTAGTACTCACACACACACTACTCTAGTACTCACACACACACACTACTCTAGTACTCACACACACACACTACTCTAGTACTCACACACACACACTACTATAGTACACACACTACTCTAGTACACACACACTACTCTAGTACTCACACACACACTACTCTAGTACACACACACACACTACTCTAGTACTCACACACACACTACTCTAGTACACACACACACACACTACTATAGTACTCACACACACTACTCTAGTACTCACACACACACTACTCTAGTACTCACACACACACTACTCTAGTACACACACACACACTACTCTAGTACTCACACACACACTACTCTAGTACACACACACACACACACTACTCTAGTACTCACACACACACTACTCTAGTACTCACACACTACTCTAGTACACACACACACACTACTCTAGTACACACACACACTACTCTAGTACACACACACACTACTCTAGTACTCACACACACACACTACTCTAGTACACACACACACACACACTACTCTAGTACTCACACACACACACACTACTCTAGTACTCACACACACACTACTCTAGTACTCACACACACACTACTCTAGTACTCACACACACACACACTACTCTAGTACTCACACACACACTACTCTAGTACTCACACACACACACACTACTCTAGTACTCACACACACACTACTCTAGTACACACACACACACTACTCTAGTACTCACACACACACTACTCTAGTACACACACACACACACTACTCTAGTACTCACACACACGACAGGTGAGAGTCACACACACGACAGGTGAGTCACACACACGACAGGTGAGCATCACACACACGACAGGTGAGTCACACACACGACAGGTGAGTCACACACACGACAGGTGAGTCACACACACGACAGGTGAGAGTCACACACACGACAGGTGAGTCACACACACGACAGGTGAGAGTCACACACACGACAGGTGAGTCACACACACGACAGGTGAGTCACACACACGACAGGTGAGTCACACACACGACAGGTGAGTCACACACATGACAGGTGAGTCACACACACGACAGGTGAGTCACACGACAGGTGAGTCACACACACGACAGGTGAGTCACACACATGACAGGTGAGTCACACACACGACAGGTGAGTCACACGACAGGTGAGTCACACACACGACAGGTGAGAGTCACACACACGACAGGTGAGTCACACACACGACAGGTGAGTCACACGACAGGTGAGTCACACGACAGGTGAGTCACACACACGACAGGTGAGTCACACACACGATATGTGAGAGTTACACACGACAGGTGAGTCACACGACAGGTGAGTCACACGACAGGTGAGTCACACACACGACAGGTGAGTCACACGACAGGTGAGAGTCACCAGCGGGGCTGGCCGCTCTTTAGCGAGCCACTGAGCGAGCCTCGCGGTAGTGTAGGGGAGCGGTGGTGTAGCGGTTAGCGCGCTGCGCTATGAACCTGGCGACCCGGGTTCGATTCCCGCTCACGGCCAACACCAGTGACGATTATCTGAACCGGTCCCGGGCCTCCCCTAGGTCGACTCAGCCTCAAATGAGTACCTGGTGCGGTGTGTAAACATCGCCACTGAAGAGACAAAGGCGGTCAGGGCGTGGTGCTGGCCACACACCCCCTCGTGTACCGTTCCGGCCTTCATAGGTGCTCGCTAACAGCACTTGCCCCTACAGTCACTGTGTGTCTGTGTCTCTGTGTCATTGTGTGTGCCACTGTGTGTGTGACCAGAGTTCGAATCCCGCTCACGGCCAACAACAACAGTGACGATTATCTGAACCGATCTTCGGGCCTCCCCTAGGTCGACTCGGCCTTAATGCGCACCCGGTGCAGCCGTGCGAATTAAACATCGCCACTGGGGAGACAAAGGCGTGCCGGCCTTCATAGGGGCTCGCTAACAGCACTTGCCCCTACAGTCTGTGAAGGCTACACGGGGGAACTTTGTCTTTGTGTGTCTGTGTGCGCGTGTGTCTGTGCACGTGTCTGTGTGTGCGCGTGTCTGTGTGTAAAGACCTCTCCTATAAAAAGGCGTTTCGCCTCATCCCCTATTTATAGTTTCCCGTGACCACCGGTTGGGTATGAGTCACGACCCTCACAGAAATACACAAAGACAAAAACCCCCCGGGTAGCCTCTACGAGACTGCCGGGGGGGCAAGTGCTGATAAGGAATCGCAGCAGCAGCACATACGAAGGCCGGTACCGTGGCCGATCCCCAGCACGTAAAGGTCGCACTCGTTCCGCACGAAGCAGCTTGCCACAGACGACCCACAATGCCTCCTCGCTGCTGATCTCGTCAAGAACCCTGGCCCTTAAGCGAGTGCGAGGCCGGTAGCATGATGTTATAAAGGGGCCCTAAATAACAAAAACACTTAAATATTAAACATACGCACATTTGTAACTTGCATAGTAAAGTTATTGTTTTTTTTTTCATTTGCTATATAGCCAGATAATAGGACAAATCGCTAACCTTAAACACCCAGTCGTTCGTAAAAGTCGAAGGCGGTATAGTACTATAGTGATAGAGCAAGTGCAGAATCACATGTTGTACTACATATGTAGCTGCTACTACACATGTTGTACTACATATGTTGTAGCTACTACACATGTTGTACTACATATGTAGCTGCTACTACACATGTTGTACTACATATGTAGCTGCTACTACACATGTTGTACTACATATGTTGCAGCTACTACACATGTTGTACTACATATGTTGTAGCTACTACACATGTTGTACTACATATGTAGTTGCAGCTACTACACATGTTGTACTACATATGTAGTTGCAGCTACTACACATGTTGTACTACATATGTAGTTGCAGCTACTACACATGTTGTACTACATATGTAGTTGCAGCTACTACACATGTTGTACTACATATGTAGTTGCAGCTACTACACATGTTGTACTACATATGTAGTTGCAGCTACTACACATGTTGTACTACATATGTAGTTGCAGCTACTACACATGTTGTACTACATATGTAGTTGCAGCTACTACACATGTTGTACTACATATGTAGTTGCAGCTACTACACATGTTGTACTACATATGTAGTTGCAGCTACTACACATGTTGTACTACATATGTAGTTGCAGCTACTACACATGTAGCTGCTCTTGCTACGAGCGTCATCATCGCGCGGCGCTTTCAGATGCGCGACTTCTGCGGCCGTCTGGAACGCTCTCGCTTCCATTATTAGGAAGTGGCCGCTGCAGCTGTGCAAATCATCATCATCATCATCTCGACTGACAAACTCATTGCTTTAGAACACCTTGTTGCTGTTGTTGTTGTTTACTTTGTTGGCATGCGCGGCCCGCACCTCCGAGGAGCGTGGTTGTCTACGTAGGGCGTGAAACGAGTCCCGCGGACTGCACACACGTGATCACGCGAGTCGGAGGTACAGTCGACCTGCGGGAGGCCCAGGACCGGCCCAGGTCTCCGTCACTCGTGGCCCTGAATCGAACTCGGCTCGCCGGGGTTTGCAGCGCAGAACCACTCCGCCGTTCCGACTGACGCATAAAGACACAAAGACAAAGACCCCCCCCCAGGTAGCCTCTAACATGCTGTTGGGCAAGTGCTGATAGCGAGTAGCACCTATGAAGGCCGGCATGGCACACGAGGGGGTGGATGGCCAACGCCACGCCCGGCCACCTTTGTCTCCCCAGTGGCGATGTGTACACATCGTATCAGGTACTCATTTGAGGCCGAGCCGACCTAGAGGACATCAGCATATACACACACACGTATGCGTACGCGTGCAACTGCACACGTTAGGTGGGACGTGTTGACCAATCATCGGGCAAGTGCAATGTGTGATGGTGCAATCTGCATTCGGCTCGTGACGACTGGAGTCTTTGTAAACTCTGTGGTGTAAGTTAGTCTATTTTACTATAGAGGTGTAAGTTAGTCTATTTTACTATAGAGGTGTAAGTTAGTCTATTTTACTATAGATGTGTAAGTTAGTCTATTTTACTATAGAGGTGTAAGTGAGTCTATTTTACTATAGAGGTGTAAGTGAGTCTATTTTACTATAGAGGTGTAAGTTAGTCTATTTTACTATAGAGGTGTAAGTTAGTCTATTTTACTATAGAGGTGCAAGTTAGTCTATTTTACTATAGAGGTGTAAGTTAGTCTATTCTACTATAGAGGTGTAAGTTAGTCTATTCTACTATGGAGGTGTAAGTTAGTCTATTTTACTATGGAGGTGTAAGTTAGTCTATTTTACTATAGAGGTGTAAGTTAGTCTATTTTACTATAGAGGTGTAAGTTAGTCTATTTTACTATGGAGGTGTAAGTTAGTCTATTTTACTATAGAGGTGTAAGTTAGTCTATTTTACTATGGAGGTGTAAGTTAGTCTATTTTACTATAGAGGTGTAAGTTAGTCTATTTTACTATGGAGGTGTATTTGTGTATACATGTGTGTGTACATACGTGTGTGTGTGTACACGTGTGTGTACGTGTATACGTGTGTGTATACGTGTGTATACGTGTGCGTATGTGTATACGTGTGTGTATACGTGTGTATGTGTATACGTGTGTGTGTGTGTACGTGTATGTGCGAGAGTTCTTACAGTGGCGTAAGCTACCGCGTTTAATTTTAAATCAGGTAACTGGATACCCGGTCTGGAGCGTAGGGGGGGGGGGTAGCAGTGGGGGGGGGGGGTCCCCCCTATCCCCCCTCCTCTCCCCCCTCTCCACACCGCTGTGGACCCGAACAGAGGGTGAGGGATAATAATGGTGAGTGGTTGGTGATTATAGATCAGGGTTCATGATGGTGAGTAGTTGGTGATTATAGATCAGGGTTCATAATAGTGAGTAGTTGGTGATTATAGATCAGGGTGAGGGTTCATGATGGTGATTAGTTGGTGATTATGGATCAGGGTTCATGATGGTGAGTGGTTGGTGATTATGGATCAGGGTGAGGGTTTATGATGGTGAGTAGTTGGTGATTATAGATCAGGGTTCATGATGGTAAGTGGTTGGTGATTATGGATCAGGGTGAGGGTTTATGATGGTGAGTGGTTGGTGATTATAGATCAGGGTTCCTGATGGTGAGTAGTTGGTGATTATGGATCAGGGTTCATAATGGTGAGTAGTTGGTGATTATAGATCAGGGTGAGGGTTAATAATGGTGAGTAGTTGGTGATTATGGATCAGGGTTCATGATGGTGATTATAGATCAGGGTTCATGATGGTGAGTAGTTGGTGATTATGGATCAGGGTTCATAATGGTGAGTAGTTGGTGATTATAGATCAGGGTGAGGGTTAATAATGGTGAGTAGTTGGTGATTATAGATCAGGGTGAGGGTTAATAATGGTGAGTAGTTGGTGATTATAGATCAGGGTTTATGATGGTGAGTAGTTGGTGATTATAGATCAGGGTTCATGATGGTGAGTAGTTGGTGATTATAGATCAGGGTTCATGATGGTGAGTAGTTGGTGATTATGGATCAGGGTTCATGATGGTGAGTAGTTGGTGATTATGGATCAGGGTTATGATGGCGAGTGGTTGGTGATTATAGATCAGGGTTCATGATGGTGAGTAGTTGGTGATTATAGATCTGGGTTCATAATGGTGAGTGGTTGGTGATTATAGATCAGGGTTCATGATGGTGAGTGGTTGGTGATTGGTTGGTGATTATGGATCTAGGTGAGGGTCCATGACTTGTCATAATTTCTGAGCACAGAATCAGAATATCGATCTGCAGGAGGAATCCAAAGAGCTCTAAAGCTCTTTGTCACGGATGTCCAGTAGGGACACGGAGTAAGAACGTGACAGCCACAAACCCGACACTAAACCATGCCCATGCTGTCAGACACCTTGTACACGTGTATAAGGTGTGTGTGTGCAAGTTGTAAGGGCGCGGTGTCACAGGCCTATTTCATGTAAAGGTTTTAATCCCTTGTTCATCGTGACGTCCATTTTACTTCGATGTCTCAACAACAGCGTCACGGAGACCACGTGACGTGAGGGCTCTGCCTGTTAGTTGATGCTGGGGGGGAGGGGGGAGGGGGGGGAGGGGCGCCTCGGCCCCCCACGTGGAGTGACGTCAGCCGCTAATTATTATTATTAATGGGGGGGGGGGTCCATGTGGAGTGACGTCACCTGTTCATGATTATTAATGAGGGGGGCTGGCCGACGTGGAGTGACGTCACGCACGGGACACACAGACATTCTTGGCTCATTATCGTAGTAAATAACAACAACAACAACGACGATGATGATGATGATGATGACGATGATGATGACGATGATGATGACGACGATGATGACGATGATGACGATGATGAGTGTCTTACACCTTTCTGGCCAAAGCAAGGGGGAGGAGGTGTCAAGATGTCCAGGCGCCTTTTGCAAGGGGCCGAGTCTGCATGGAGCACACACACACACACACAGCACGTGTGTGTGTGTGTGTGCGGTGAGCATGCAGACAGGAACATCTAATGCTCATGTCTGATGCTTTGTCTTTGATTGGGTTCACTCCACCGGAGGCTAGCAGCAACACTGCGTGCTCCACGCGGCGTTCCAACACCTCCCGTGTTGCGGATTCCTGTAGCGATTACTCGTTGGTTCTTTTCGGTAAAGTCACGTATAAATAAGAAATAATAAAATGACACAATAGCGTACGACGTTTCGGTTGCAACACAAGCAGCCATCATCAGGTACAGAAGAGCTCAATTTGGGAGAGAGGGGAGACCCATAACCCCAGATGTATATACAGACACCCAAGTAGGGGGAACTGACACAGATTCAAATCACGTCTTGAAGCGATGTTCACATTTGTCTTGTGACCCCCCACCCCCACCCCCTACGCCCAATTGATTGAACCCAAACTTTTCGCCTCCTTTGCGTGGACATTTCTGCTTGAAATAAACCTGTCAAATCTTTTTTGTTTGTTTTACATAATTAATTGGTGGTTTAGCGAGGCATCGAGGGGGGGAGGGCATTGTTCCCACGTGACGGCTTGGAACAGACTGCCACTCTCTGCCTGCACAGACAAGGGGCCATCTCGGAGCGATATCCCAGAATGCACCTGTAAGGTTCTAAACACGGAGACCATCAGCCAACTCCTGTCCCACTTGTCCCACTGTGGTCCCACTGGTCCCGCTGTGGTCCCACTGTGGTCCCACTTGTCCCACTGTGGTCCCACTTGTCCCACTGTGGTCCCACTGTGGTCCCACTGGTCCCGCTGTGGTCCCACTGTGGTCCCACTGTGGTCCCACTGGTCCCGCTGTGGTCCCACTTGTCCCACTGTGGTCCCACTTGTCCCACTGTGGTCCCACTGTGGTCCCACTGTGGTCCCACTGTGGTCCCACTTGTCCCGCTGTGGTCCCACTGTGGTCTCACTTGTCCCACTGTGGTCCCACTGTGGTCCCACTGTGGTCCCACTTGTCCCACTGTGGTCCCACTGTGGTCCCACTTGTCCCACTGTGGTCCCACTTGTCCCGCTGTGGTCCCACTGTGGTCTCACTTGTCCCACTGTGGTCCCGCTGTGGTCCCACTGTGGTCCCACTTGTCCCACTGTGGTCCCACTGTGGTCCCACTTGTCCCACTGTGGTCCCACTGTGGTCCCACTGTGGTCCCACTTGTCCCACTGTGGTCCCACTTGTCCCACTGTGGTCCCACTGTGGTCCCACTTCTGCCCTCCTATTGCTCCTCTACATCAGAGGCCGGCTGCCTGGGGCTTCAGAGCCACCTGGGGCTCATTTGGGATCGCTCCTCCGTGACCGTTATTGATGAAGCACCACGCCGTCTCGTATTCACCACCACCACCACCGCCTGTGTGTGTGTGGTACACATACACGTGTCGGTGTGTACCACACACACACAGACACGTGTCTGTGTACCACACACACACAGACACGTGTCTGTGTGTACCACACAGACACGTGTCTGTGTACCACATACACACGTGTCTATGCGTTCCACACACACGTGTCTGTGTACCACACACACACACAGACACGTGTCTATGCGTTCCACACACACACGTGTCTGTGTGTACCAAACACGCGTCTGTGTACCACAAACACACACACACACGTGTCTGTGTACCACACACACACGTGTCTGTGCGTACCAAACACGCGTCTGTGTACCACAAACACACACACACGTGTCTGTGTACCACACACACACGTGTCTGTGCACCACACACACACGTGTCTGTGCGTACCAAACACGCGTGTCTGTATACCACAAACACACAAACACACGTGTCTATGCGTTCCACAAACACGCGTGTCTGTGGACCACAAACACACACACACACGTGTCTATGCGTTCCACACACACGTGTCTGTGTGTACCACACACACACACACGTGTCTATGCGTTCCACACACACACGTGTCTGTGTACCACAAACACACAGACACACGTGTCTGTGTGTACCACACACACGTGTGTCTGTGTACCACACACACACGTGTCTGTGTACCACACCGACACGTGTCTGTGTGTACCAAACACGCGTGTCTGTCTTCTTTGGATCTTTCGGTAAAGTCACGTAGAATGAGAATAAAATAATAAATTAATAAAATAAAATAACACAATAAAATTCTCACGACGTTTCGGCCACAACACAAGTGGCCTTCTTCAGGTGAAAGGAACAGACCTGTCGGGACGACAGAGCTTCAATGAACGTTGTTAAGATTCGTAGCGTCTTTTAAGCTTAGTTTAGAGAAGTGAAGCACCTTGACAAAGGGGTTTACATATGTGTACCACACACACATGTGTCTGTGCGTACCACACACACACGTGTCTGTGTTCCACACACACATGTGTCTGTGCGTACCACACACACGTGTCTGTGCGTACCACACACACACACGTGTCTATCCATCACACACAGACACGTGTCTATCCATCACACACGGAGAGGCACGTCACTTGTCCACGACCACATACATCTTGTGCACAAAGACAAATTATTATTTTTACTTAAAACTTTCGTGACTGCAGGAATTCATATTCTTTGGTTATTTCGGTAAAGTCACGTAGATAGAAAACATATCTTGTTATTTTCTATCTACGTGACTTTGCCGAAAGAACCAAAGAATATGAAAGACAAAGCTCCCCCGTGTAGCCCAGACACAAAGTGCTGTTGTTAGCAAGTAGCAGCGCCTATTAAGGAGGGGGTGGGTAGGTGGCCAACTCCACGCCCGCCCGGCCGCCTTTGTCTCCCAGAGTAGCGATGTCGCTATCCACCCAAGGTGCGAGTCCACCACACACCACACACCACATCCCTGTCCACCTAAGGCGTGAGTCCACCAACCACACACCAACCACACACCAACCACACACCACACCCCTGTCCACCTAAGGCGTGAGTCCACCAACCACACACCACCCACACACCACCCACACACCACCCACACACCACCCACACACCACCCACACACCACACCCCTGGCCACGCAAGGCGTGAGTCCACCAACCACACACCACCCACACACCACCCACACACCACCCACACGCCAACCACACACCAACCACACACCACACCCCTGGCCACGCAAGGCGTGAGTCCACCAACCACACACCAACCACACACCAACCACACACCACACCCCTGTCCACCTAAGGCGTGACTCCACCAACCACACACCAACCACACACCACCCACACACCACCCACACACCACCCACACACCACCCACACACCACCCACACACCACACCCCTGGCCACGCAAGGCGTGAGTCCACCAACCACACACCACCCACACACCACCCACACACCACCCACACACCACCCACACACCACCCACACACCAACCACACACCAACCACACACCACCCACACACCACCCACACACCAACCACACACCACCCACACACCAACCACACACCACACACACACCAACCACACACCAACCACACACCAACCACACACCACCCACACACCAACCACACACCACCCACACACCAACCACACACCACACACACACCAACCACACACCACACACACGCCACCCACACACCAACCACACACCACACACACACCACCCACACACCAACCACACACCACCCACACACCACACACACACCAACCACACACCAACCACACACCACACACACGCCACCCACACACCAACCACACACCACACACACACCAACCACACACACACCAACCACACACCAACCACACACCACACCCATGGCCACGCAAGGTCCACCAGGTCGTGCAGCCTCCCGGGGTATCCTCTCCCCAACTCAAAGCCCCTCTCACGCATCCACAAAGAGCAGCGCCTGCGGGGTCATCAGCGCCGTGAGCAGGGCAGTGAACTTAACGTGGGGTCATCAGCGCCGTGAGCACGGCAGTGAACTTAACGTGGGGTCATCAGCGCCGTGAGCACGGCAGTGAACTGAATGTGGGGTCATCAGCACCGTGAGCACGGCAGTGAATTTAACGTGGGGTCATCAGCGCCGTGAGCAGGGCAGTGAACTTAACGTGGGGTCATCAGCGCCGTGAGCACGGCAGTGAACTTAATGTGGGGTCATCAGCGCCGTGAGCACGGCAGTGAACTTAACGTGGGGTCATCAGCGCCGTGAGCACGGCAGTGAACTTAATGTGGGGTCATCAGCACCGTGAGCACGGCAGTGAACTTAACGTGGGGTCATCGGCGCCGTGAGCAGGGCAATGAACTTAACGTGGGGTCATCAGCACCGTGAGCACGGCAGTGAACTCAACGTGGGGTCATCAGCGCCGTGAGCACGGCAGTGAACTTAACGTGGGGTCATCAGCGCTGTGAGCAGGGCAGTGAACTTAACGTGGGGTCATCAGCGCCGTGAGCACGGCAGTGAACTCAACGTGGGGTCATCAGCGCCGTGAGCACGGCAGTGAACTTAACGTGGGGTCATCAGCGCCGTGAGCAGGGCAGTGAACTTAACGTGGGGTCATCAGCACCGTGAGCACGGCAGTGAACTTAACGTGGGGTCATCAGCGCCGTGAGCAGGGCAGTGAACTTAACGTGGGGTCATCAGCGCCGTGAGCACGGCAGTGAACTTAACGTACCACGGCGCTGTGCGGGTCAAGGAAGTGTCTCAGTGCGTGCGCCCCTCCCCCCATGGAGATCCATAGACTCACATGGAGACCCGAAGACTCACATAGAGACCCATAGACTCACGTAGAGACCCATAGACTCACATAGAGACCCATAGACTCACATGGAGACCCATAAACCCGCATAGAGATCCATAGACTCACATGGAGACCCATAGACTCGCATAGAGACCCGTAGACTCACATGGAGACCCATAGACTCGCATGGAGACCCATAGACTCACATAGAGACCCATAGACTCACATAGAGACCCATAGACTCGCATAGAGACCCGAAGACTCACATGGAGACCCGAAGACTCGCATAGAGACCCGTAGACTCACATAGAGAACCATAGACTCGCATAGAGACCCATAGACTCGCATGGAGACCCGAAGACTCGCATGGAGACCCATAGACTCACATGGAGACCCATAGACTCACATAGAGACCCGTAGACTCGCATAGAGAACCATAGACTCACGTAGAGACCCATAGACTCACATAGAGTCCCATAGACTCACATAGAGACCCATAGACTCGCATAGAGACCCGTAGACTCGCATAGAAAACCATAGACTCGCATAGAGACCCGTAGACTCGCATGGAGACCCGAAGACTCGCATAGAGAACCATAGACTCACGTAGAGACCCATAGACTCACATAGAGACCCACAGACTCGCATAGAGACCCGTAGAATCACATGGAGACCCATAGACTCGCATAGATAACCATAGACTCACATACAGACCCATAGACTCACATAGAGACCCATAGACTCACATAGAGACCCATGGTCTCAGAGTCCCATATACTCACATAGACATTTAGACTCACTCAGAGACCCATAGACTCAGAGACCCATAGACTCAGGGACCCATAGACTCAGAGACCCATAGACTCAGAGACCCATAGACTCAGAGACCCATAGACTCAGAGACCCATAGACTCAGAGACCCATAGACTCAGAGACCCATAGACTCAGAGACCCATAGACTCAGAGACCCATAGACTCAGAGACCCATAGACTCAGAGACCCATAGACTCAGAGACCCATAGACTCAGAGACCCATAGACTCAGAGACCCATAGACTCAGGGACCCATAGACTCAGGGACCCATAGACTCAGAGACCCATGGCCAAACGTCCCAATGTCCCAGCAGCCTCCTGGCAACGAGCCTCGAGGCGCAGTGAGGCTTCCACGTGTCGCTGGTGACACTGGGTAAAGTCAAAACCCGCACGCGCGCGCGCGAGTGTGTGTAGGTGTGTGCACACGTGTGTGATAGGTGTGCACACGTGTGTCTTTGTGTATGTGTACCCATGTGTGTGTGGTGTTGGTACCTACATGCATGTGTCGGTGCAACCGTACGCGCACGTGTGTAGGTACAGTATGTGGCTACTGCTATAAATGTCCACGTGACGATGCTGATGATGATAAGCCACTTCGTTGAGCTGTCATTTGTGATGGGTGTCCACGTGTGGGTACACACGTGTTCTAGATACATGTGTGTGGGTACACACGTGTTCTAGATACAAGTGTTGTGGGTACACGCGTGTGGGTGCGCACACGCGTGCATTGCAGCCGTCACTCACCGTCGGCCGAACTCCCTTGACTTCCAAATCCTCCGCAGTGCATCCCGGGCACCGGGTGCCAACCCAGGCCCCCCGAGGTGGCCAGCGAGCCCTTGTCAGCCGCGTGGACGAACCACGGCGAGCCGCCGCCACCGCCTCCCCCGCCGACTCCGGGCGTGGACGACGAGGACGAGGGACAAGACGAGGAGGACGACGAGGAGGAGGAGGTGGAGGACGAGGAGTTTGACGACGAGGACATTGCTCCGTCTTGAGGAGGCTGCAGGTGGTGGTCTGACGGGGCTGAGGTCTCCATCACGGACGACGCTGATGACGTCGTCATCCCGTACACTCTCCTCGTGTGCTGCTGCTGCTGCTGTAGCGATAGGTGATGTCCCTGCTGCTGCTGCTGCGTGTGATGATCACTCGCCATCTGTCCAGACATCACTCCTCTGTGATGTCCACTCGGAGACATCTGATTGCCCTGCTGCTGCTGCTGCTGCTGGTGATGATGGAGTTGATGATGCTGCTGTTGCAGTTGATGCTGATGTTGGAGAAGCTGCTGCTGATGATGATGATGCTGGTGATGCTGCTGCTGATGCTGCTGATGCTGCTGCTGCTGCTGTAGAAGAACGTCATTCGACTGAACTCGAATTTGCCCCGACGACTGCTGCTCACCTGGCGAGGTCATCCCCATCTCGGTCGAGTGAGGAGGACCGCCGCCCACGCCGCCGGCGGATGACGACGAAGATTGCGGCGGAAGAGGAGGCGGTGGAGGAGGAAGGGCAGAAGAAGATGCCGATAATGACGACGGTCCGGCGGAAGCACCGGCGGCGGCGGGAGCAGCGGCGGCAGCAGCAGGAGGAGCGCCGCCGGGAGGGCCTCCACCCGGCGGCGGCGGCCCCCCCGCCGACAGCGCCACGGAGGAGATGACGCCGTCGATGGCGCAGGGGTCCGGGCAGAACTCAAGGAGGGGCGAGGCATCGCTGGGCGGCGACAGGCTCTGGATGCCGCTGTCGAGGGACGCCAGCAGCAGGTCGGTCTGCTTGTCCCCCAGCGCCGGCAGGTCCGGGTGGCCCGAGGCCCAGCCGCCGCCGGGTGACGAGATGCAGGCCTCCGTGCTGGGCGCCGCCGACGCGGCCGACGGCGGCGGAGCTGCTGACGACGACGACGACTGCGGGATCTGGGAGGACGTTGAAGCGGACGAATCGCCGACACTACCGCCCCCGCCACGAGGAGTCGCAGTGTTTCTGAGACCCGGACTGCAATTCTGTGATGCGGATGTTGATGTGGCTGCTGCTGCTGCTGCCTTTGAAGTTGTAGCTACGGTACCAGTAGCGCCGCCGCCTCCTCCGTGACTGATGATGTTGTTGATGTTGTTGTTGTTTTTCCTTCGGCCACGACCCCTGCCTCTCCCTCTCCCCGTGGTCACGATCTCAGATCCTCCTCGTCCGGACGACGTCCCGATCCCACCGCTTGCACCACCACCTCCACCTCCTCCTCCTCCTCCTCCACCTCCTCCTCCTCCACCTCCTCCTCCACCTCCTCCACCGCCAGCAGCAGCAGCAGCAGTAAGTGTCCCTGGGGCTCGGTCAGCCGGCGAGGAGAGGAGTCCCCCGCCGGCGTCTCCGTGCTGAGTGGGCGTGTGAGCGTTGCCGGCGCCCTCCTGCTGGTGAGCTCCCGTCGGGGTCGTGGCGGT
>NW_022638105.1:310000-450537 GCF_010993605.1 Petromyzon marinus
CAAGAGGAGGAGTCACCCACAAGAGGAGTCACCCACAGGAGGAGGAGTCACCCACAAGAGGAGTCACCCACAAGAGGAGGAGTCACCCACAAGAGGAGTACCCACAGGAGGAGGAGTCACCCACAGGAGGAGGAGTCACCCACAAGAGGAGGAGTCACCCACAAGAGGAGGAGTCACCCACAAGAGGAGGAGTCACCCACAAGTGCCGCTCCCGGTAGAGGCAAAGACAAAGCTCCACCAGCCCTGGCCACGCTTTTCGTGGTGGGCCAAGTGCTGCCGGCGCTGTGGCCCACACTACGCCCGGCCGCCTTTGTCTCCCCAGTGGCGATGTTGACCACACACCCCGCACCAGCTACTCGCCCTTGGCGCAGACACAAGCACGGCGTGACAGGGATAGATATACTGTACACACACACACACACGGGTACACACACACACACATGGGTATACACACACACACGTGTATACACACACACACGTGTATACACACACGTGTATACACACACACACGGGTATACACACACACACACGGGTATACACACACACACACACGCGGGTATACACACACACATGGGTATACACACACACACACGCGGGTATACACACACACACACGGGTATACACACACACACACACACGGGTATACACACACACACACACGCGGGTATACACACACACACACACGGGTATACACACACACGCGGGTATACACACACACACGCGGGTATACACACACACGCGGGTATAAACACACACACGCGGGTATACACACACACACGTGTATACACACACACACGCGGGTATACACACACACGGGTATACAAAGATCCCCCATATAGCCTTAACAGACTGTAGGGGCAAGTGCTGTTAGCGAGCACCTATGAAGGCCGGAACGGTACACAAGGGGGTGGGTGGCCAGCACCACGCCCGACCGCCTTTGTCTCCCCAGTGGCAATGTTTACACATCGCACCAGGTACTCATTTGAGGCTGAGTCGACCTAGGGGAGGCCCGGGACCGGTTCAGATAATCGTCACTGGTGTTGGCCGTGAGCGGGAATCGAACCCGGGTCGCCAGGTTCATAAGCGCAGTGCGCTAACCGCTACACTATACACACACACTGGTACACACACACGGGCGTACACACACGCACGCACACTCACACACACACTGGTACACACACACACTGGTACACACACACACGGGTATACACGCGCGCACACACAGACACACGTGGGTAAACACACACACACTGGTACACACACACACACTGGTGTACACACACACGGGTATACACGCGCGCACACACAGACACACGTGGGTATACACACACACACTGGTACACACACACACACTGGTGTACACACAAACGGGTATACACGCGCGCACACACAGACACACGTGGGTAAACACACACACATGCACTCTGGCGAGATGTACACGGACTCACGCACAGGAAGGCGGTACACGCGCGCACGGGCAGTCACAACAGACGGCGCAATAGACGTGCACACAGATGCACACACGCGCACACACGCGCACACACACACGCACACGTGCACACACGCACGTACACACACACGTGCACACACACACGTGCACACACACGCACGTACACACACACGTGCACACACACATACACACGTGCACACACACACACACGTGCACACACACACACGTGCACACACACACGCACACGTGCACACACACACACACGTGCATGTCAATCGCACAGGGGCGCGCACTCACGTGTGCGCGCGCGCGCGGTTTGAGTTGTCCGCGGCCTCGTGCATCGTCGCCGCCGCCACCACCACCACCACCATCG
Source organism: Petromyzon marinus (assembly GCF_010993605.1). Lineage (NCBI taxonomy): Eukaryota > Metazoa > Chordata > Hyperoartia > Petromyzontiformes > Petromyzontidae > Petromyzon > Petromyzon marinus. Next base: position 311,824 of record NW_022638105.1, read on the forward strand.
TCGTCGTCGTGGAGATAACAAACAAAAGAGGTTAAATGTTTAAAATCTTTAGCATCCACACTTCTCCGTGCGAGTCGGGGGCTGCGCTCGGGCGAGGCGGTTTTAGCGGGTCGATGGTGGGACGGGTGGACAGGTAAAGAGTCGGCGTAAGAGGTAAGAGACGAGGTAAGAGACGGGGTAAGAGTCAGGGTAAGAGACGAGGTAAGAGATGGGGTAAGAGACGGGGTAAGAGTCAGGGTAAGAGACGAGGTAAGAGATGGGGTAAGAGTCGGGGTAAGAGTCAGGGTAAGAGACGAGGTAAGAGATGGAGTAAGAGTCGGGGTAAGAGACGGGGTAAGAGACGGAGTAAGAGGTAAGAGACGAGGTAAGAGACAAGGTAAGAGGTAAGAGACGGGGTAAGAGACGAAGAGACAAGGTAAGAGGTAAGAGACGGGGTAAGAGACGGAGTAAGAGGTAAGAGACGGGGTAAGAGTCAGGGTAAGAGATGGGGTAAGAGACGGGGTAAGAGGCGAGGCAAGAGACGAGGTAAGAGACGGAGTAAGAGACGGGGTAAGAGACGAGGTAAGAGACGGGGTAAGAGACGAGGTAAGAGACGGAGTTAGAGGTAAGAGACGAGGTAAGAGACAAGGTAAGAGGTAAGATACGGGGTAAGAGACGAGGTAAGAGACGGAGTAAGAGGTAAGAGACGGGGTAAGAGACGGGGTAAGAGACGGGGAAGTCCTCTTCGGAGGTGCACAGATGAGGTAGAATCCACGTGGCCTTGACTGCTGCTGAAGTCAACGTCGACTCTCCCCGCCCACGTGTCCTGTCCTCTTGACTTCCCCGGTCACATCCTTAAACTCCTGCCGTCTTCATAGCCACCACGTGGTGGTGGTGGTGGTTGTTGTTGTTGTGGTTATCCTCAGTCCACGCCACCGCGCTCCCCGCGACTCTCCCCGCGTCTCTCTCTGCCTCTCCCCGCGTCTCTCTCTCTGCCTCTCCCAGTGTGGCGGAGTCAGGGAGATGAAGAGGGAGGAGAGTTAAGAGACAGAAGCCGCCCGGACTCCGAAGCAGACGCGAGCATCATCACCACCACCACCATCATCATCATCAGAAAACGCTTCAATTCCTCCATCATCGTCACCATCGTCACCATCATCACCATCCGCCAGCGGCACGCTCCTCCTCTGTGGGCAGTCGAGATGAAGACGACGATGGCGAGTTGTGTCTTCACCGAATCTCCCTCGGGCTGTCTGTGTCTCGCATCTCTCTCCTCCTCACTCGCTCTCCCTTCCTCTCCTCCTCCTGCTCACTCGCTCTCCCTTCCTCCTCTCCTCCTCCTCCTCACACGCTCTCCCTCTCATTCGCTTCTCTCACTCGGCGCCCCTCTGTGTCTCTCCGCGTGTCAAGTCGAGTGTCATCCGGCGTGCCAAGTTGTCTCCCGGCGTGCCAAGTTGTCACCCGGCGTGCCAAGTTGAGTGTCTCCCGGCGTGCCAAGTTGTCACCCGGCGTGCCAAGTTGAGTGTCTCCCGGCGTGCCAAGTCGAGTGTCTCCCCACGTGCCAAGTCGAGTGTCTCCCCACGTGCCAAGTCGAGTGTCTCCCCACGTGCCAAGTCGAGTGTCTCCCGGCGTGCCAAGTCGAGTGTCTCCCCACGTGCCAAGTCGAGTGTCTCCCCACGTGCCAAGTCGAGTGTCTCCCCACGTACCAAGTCGAGTGTCTCCCGGCGTGCCAAGTTGAGTGTCACCCGGCGTGCCAAGTCGAGTGTCTCCCCGCGTACCAAGTCGAGTGTCACCCGGCGTGCCAAGTCGAGTGTCTCCCCACGTGCCAAGTCGTGTCTCCCCACGTGCCAAGTCGAGTGTCTCCCCACGTGCCAAGTCGAGTGTCTCCCCACGTGCCAAGTCGAGTGTCTCCCCACGTGCCAAGTCGAGTGTCTCCCCACGTACCAAGTCGAGTGTCACCCGGCGTGCCAAGTCGAGTGTCTCCCCACGTGCCAAGTCGTGTCTCCCCACGTGCCAAGTCGAGTGTCTCCCCACGTGCCAAGTCGAGTGTCTCCCCACGTGCCAAGTCGAGTGTCTCCCGGCGTGCCAAGTCGAGTGTCTCCCCACGTGCCAAGTCGAGTGTCTCCCCACGTACCAAGTCGAGTGTCACCCGGCGTGCCAAGTCGAGTGTCTCCCCACGTGCCAAGTCGTGTCTCCCCACGTGCCAAGTCGAGTGTCTCCCCACGTGCCAAGTCGAGTGTCTCCCCACGTGCCAAGTCGAGTGTCTCCCGGCGTGCCAAGTCGAGTGTCTCCCCACGTGCCAAGTCGAGTGTCTCCCGGCGTACCAAGTCGAGTGTCTCCCCACGTGCCAAGTCGAGTGTCACCCCACGTGCCAAGTCGAGTGTCTCCCGGCGTACCAAGTCGAGTGTCTCCCCACGTGCCAAGTCGAGTGTCTCCCCACGTGCCAAGTCGAGTGTCTCCCCACGTGCCAAGTCGAGTGTCTCCCGGCGTGCCAAGTCGAGTGTCACCCGGCGTGCCAAGTTGTCTCCCCACGTGCAAAGTCGAGTGTCTCCCGGCGTGCCAAGTTGTCTCCCCACGTGCCAAGTCGAGTGTCACCCCACGTGCCAAGTCGAGTGTCACCCCACGTGCCAAGTTGAGTGTCACCCGGCGTACCAAGTCGAGTGTCTCCCGGCGTACCAAGTCGAGTGTCTCTCCGTGTGCCAAGTTGTCTCCCCACGTGCCAAGTCGAGTGTCTCTCCGTGTGCCAAGTCGAGTGTCTCTCCGTGTGCCAAGTCGAGTGCTACCGCTCGCTCGCCCGCACCGACCGCTGCGCTGCCTCTCGGCTTGTCGAGGACTGCCGCTCGGGAGAGCGGCGGCTGCGGCTGCGTCCTCCTCGTCCCCTCAACACTCTGGGTTGGGTTGAGCCGCCAGGCTCGACTGTAGGCAGCGCGTGTGTCGCCTGTGCGCGTGTGTGCGTGTGTGCAGACGCACGCTGCCTGTACGTGTGTGTGTGTGCAGCCGCACACTGCCTGTGCGTGTGTGTGTGTGTTCAGACGTTGCGCACTGACACCGCTGGCGTGAACAACTCCCCGCGTTTGCCGTGCAGCACAGCCGAGACGGGGGGGGTGGTGGGAGGGGGTGGGTGGGAGTGTGGTGGGAGGGGGTGGAGGAGGAGCAAGGGAGAGTGTGTCTGTGTGTGATGGAGAGTGTGTGTCTGTGTGTGTGATGAAGAGTGTGTGTGTCTGTGTGTGATGGAGAGTGTGTGTGTGATGGAGAGTGTGTGTGTGATGGAGAGTGTGTGTGTGTGATGGAGAGTGTGTCTGTGTGTGATGGAGAGGTGTGTGTCTGTGTGTGATGGAGAGTGTGTGTGTGTGTGTGATGGAGAGTGTGTGTGTGTGTGATGGAGAGTGTGTGTGTGTGTGTGTGATGGAGAGTGTGTCTGTGTGTGATGGAGTGTGTGTGTGTGATGGAGAGTGTGTGTGTGATGGAGAGTGTGTCTGTGTGTGATGGAGAGTGTGTGTGTGTGATGGAGAGTGTGTGTGTGTGATGGAGAATGTGTGTGTGTGTGATGGAGAATGTGTGTGTGTGTGATGGAGATGGAGAGTGTGTGTGTGTGATGGAGAGTGTGTGTGTGTGTGTGATGGAGAGTGTGTGTGTGTGTGATGGAGAGTGTGTGTGTGTGATGGAGAGTGTGTGTGTGTGTGATGGAGAGTGTGTGTGATGGAGAGTGTGTGTGTGTGATGGAGAGTGTGTGTCTGTGTGTGATGGAGAGTGTGTCTGTGTGTGATGGAGAGTGTGTGTGTGTGTGATGGAGAGTGTGTGTGTGTGTGTGTGATGGAGAGTGTGTGTGTGTGATGGAGAGTGTGTGTGTGTGATGGAGAGTGTGTGTGTGTGTGATGGAGAGTGTGTGTGATGGAGAGTGTGTGTGATGGAGAGTGTGTGTGTGTGATGGAGAGTGTGTGTGTGATGGAGAGTGTGTGTGTGATGGAGAGTGTGTGTTTGTGTGTGATGGAGAATGTGTGTGTGTGTGATGGAGAGTGTGTGTGTGATGGAGAGGGTGTGTGTGTGTGATGGAGAATGTGTGTGTGTGATGAAGAATGTGTGTGTGTGTGTGATGGAGAGTGTGTGTGTGTGTGATGGAGAGTGTGTGTGTGTGTGATGGAGAGTGTGTGTCTGTGTGTGATGGAGAGGGTGTGTGTGTGTGTGTGATGGAGAGTGTGTGTGTGTGTGATGGAGAGTGTGTGTGTGTGTGATGGAGTGTGTGTGTGTGTGTGATGGAGAGTGTGTGTCTGTGTGTGATGGAGAGGGTGTGTGTGTGTGTGATGGAGAGGTGTGTGTGATGGAGAGTGTGTGTGTGATGGAGAGTGTGTGTGTGTGATGGAGAGTGTGTGTGATGGAGAGTGTGTGTGTGTGATGGAGAGTGTGTGTGTGTGTGTGTGATGGAGAGTGTGTGTGTGTGATGGAGAGTGTGTCTGTGTGTGATGGAGAGTGTGTGTGTGTGTGTGATGGAGAGTGTGTGTGTGTGTGATGGAGAGGTGTGTGTCTGTGTGTGTGATGGAGAGGTGTGTGTCTGTGTGTGATGGAGAGGTGTGTGTGATGGAGAGTGTGTATGTGATGGAGATTGTGTGTGTGTGTGATGGAGAGGTGTGTGTGTGTGTGATGGAGAGTGTGTGTGTGATGGAGAGTGTGTGTGTGTGTGATGGAGAGTGTGTCTGTGTGTGATGGAGAGTGTGTGTGTGTGTGTGTGTGATGGAGAGTGTGTGTGTGTGTGTGATGGAGAGTGTGTGTGTGTGTGTGATGGAGAGTGTGTGTGTGTGTGATGGAGAGTGTGTGTGTGTGTGATGGAGAGTGTGTGTGTGTGTGTGATGGAGAGTGTGTGTGTGTGTGTGATGGAGAGTGTGTGTGTGTGTGTGTGACGGAGAGTGTGTCTGTGTGTGTGATGGAGAGTGTGTCTGTGTGTGTGATGGAGAGTGTGTCTGTGTGTGATGGAGAGTGTGTGTGTGTGTTGGAGAGTGTGTGTGTGTGTGTCTGTGTGTGTGATGGAGAGTGTGTGTGTGTGATGGAGAGGTGTGTGTCTGTGTGTGATGGAGAGGTGTGTGTCTGTGTGTGATGGAGAGTGTGTCTGTGTGTGATGGAGAGTGTGTGTGTGTGTGATGGAGAGTGTGTGTGTGTGTGATGGAGAGTGTGTGTGTGTGTGTGTGATGGAGAGTGTGTCTGTGTGTGATGGAGAGTGTGTCTGTGTGTGATGGAGAGTGTGTGTGTGTGTGATGGAGAGGTGTGTGTCTGTGTGTGATGGAGTGTGTGTGTGTGTGATGGAGTGTGTGTGTGTGTGATGGAGAGTGTGTCTGTGTGTGATGGAGAGTGTGTCTGTGTGTGATGGAGAGTGTGTGTGTGTGTGTGATGGAGAGGTGTGTGTCTGTGTGTGATGGAGAGTGTGTGTGTGTGTGATGGAGAGTGTGTGTGTGATGGAGAGGTGTGTGTCTGTGTGTGATGGAGAGGAGGTGTGTGTGTGTGTGATGGAGAGGAGGTGTGTGTGTGATGGAGAGGAGGTGTGTTTGTGTGTGTGATGGAGAGGAGGTGTGTGTGTGATGGAGAGGTGTGTGTGTGTGATGGAGAGTGTGTGTGTGTGATGGAGAGGAGGTGTGTGTTTGTGATGGAGAGGAGGTGTGTGTGTGTGCTGGAGAGGAGGTGTGTGTGTGTGTCTGATGGAGTGTGTGTGTGTGATGGAGAGTGTGTGTGTGTGCTGGAGAGGAGGTGTGTGTGTGTGCTGGAGAGGAGGTGCGTGCGGTGATCGCGATGCGCTACGAACCCGGCGACCCGAGTTGTATTCCAGGGCCCTGTGGAACTGGCGGCGATGAGTATTGTCTGAGTGGGGTCTGGGCCTCCCCTAGGTTGACTCGGCAAGGGAGTGTGAGCTGGGGAGGAGACGCGTGCGTGTGTGTAGGGGTGGCCTTCATTGGTGCTCGTGAATGACACTTGCCCTAGCTGCCTGCTAAAGGCTACACGGGGCATCTTTGTAGGGGTGGCAGTAGTCTCGGCGCGCTGCGCTACGAACGGTGCTGGGCCTCCCCTAGGTTGACTCAGTCTCAAAATGGGTACCTGCTACGATGTTTAAAAATCGCCACTGGGAAGACAAAGGCGGCCGGCCGTGGTGCTTGCCACCTCCCTCGTGTGCCCACAGTGCCGGTAGCCTTCACAGGTGCTGCTACTCGCTCACAGCACTTGCCCCAACAGTTCTGTAAAAGGCTACACGGGGGATCTTTGTCTTTGTTGTTAGGGGTGGCAGTGGGGGGAGTGTGAGATAGGAGAGTGCGATGGGAGGGGAAGTGTGTGTGTGGGGTGTGTGTGTGGGGGTGTGTGTGTGTGGGGGGATGTGTGTGTGTGTGTGGTGGGTGTGTGTGTGGGGTGTGTGTGTGTGTGGGGTGTGTGGGGATGTGTGTGTGTGGGGTGAGTGTGTGTGTGTGGTGTATGTGTGGGGATGTGTGTGTGTGTGGGGATGTGTGTGGGGTGAGTGTGTGTGTGGGGTGTGTGTGTGTGGGGTGTGTGTGTGGGGATGTGTGTGTGTGTGGGGTGTGTGTGTGGGGATGTGTGTGTGTGTGTGGGGAGCGATAGTGTAGCGGTTAGCGCGCTGCGCTATGAACCTGGCGACCCGGGTTCAATTCCCGCTCACGGCCAACACCAGTGACGATTATCTGAACCGGTACCGGGCCTCCCCTAGGTCGACTCAGCCTCAAATGAGTACCTGGTGCGGTGTGTAAACATTGCCACTAGGGAGACAAAGGCGGTCGGGCGTGGTGCTGGCCACCCACCTCCTCGTGTACCGTTCCGGCCTTCATAGGTGCTCGCTAACAGCACTTGCCCCTACAGTCTGTTAAGGCTATATGGGGGATCTTTGTCTTTGTCTTTGTGTGTGTGGTGTATGTGTGGGGATGTGTGTGTGTGTGGGGTGTGTGTGTGGGGTGTGTGTGTGGGGTGTGTGTGTGGGGTGTGTGTGTGGGGTGTGTGTGTGGGGATGTGTGTGGGGATGTGTGTGTGGGGATGTGTGTGTGGGGATGTGTGTGTGGGGATGTGTGTGTGGGGATGTGTGTGTGGGGATGTGTGTGTGGGGATGTGTGTGTGTGTGGGGATGTGTGTGTGTGTGTGGGGATGTGTGTGTGTGTGGGGATGTGTGTTTGTGTGGGGTGTGTGTGTGTGTGTGGGGATGTGTGGGGATGTGCGTGTGTGGGGATGTGTGTGTGTGTGTGGGGATGTGTGTGTGTGTGTGTGGGGATGTGTGTGTGTGTGGGGATGTGTGTGTGTGTGGGGATGTGTTTGTGTGTGTGGGGATGTGCGTGTGTGGGGATGTGTGTGTGTGTGTGGGGATGTGTGTGTGTGTGGGGATGTGTGTGTGTGTGGGGATGTGTGTGTGTGTGTGGGGATGTGTGTGTGTGTGGGGATGTGTGTGTGTGTGTGGGGATGTGTGTGTGTGTGTGGGGATGTGTGTGTGGGGATGTGTGTGTGGGGATGTGTGTGTGGGGTGAGTGTGGGTGGGGTGATTGTGTGTGTGGGGGGGGTGTGTGTGGGGTATGTGTGTGTGGATATGAGTGTGTGTGTGGGGAGAGTGTGTGTGGGGAGAGTGTGTGTGTGTGGCGATGTGTGTGTGTGGGGATGCATGTGTGTGGGCATGTGTGTGCTTGTGGGGTGAGTGTGTGTGGGAAGAGTGTGTGTGTGGGTGGGGTGAGTGTGTGTGGGTGAGTGTGTGGGGCCAGTGTGTGTGTGGGGTGAGTGTGTGTGTGGGGTGAGTGTGTGTGTGGGGTAAGTGTGTGTGGGGTGAGTGTGTGTGTGTGTGGGGATGTGTGTGGGGTGAGTGTGTGTGTGGGGTGAGTGTGTGTGTGTGGGGTGAGTGTGTGTGTGGGGTGAGTGTGTGTGTGTGGGGTGAGTGTGTGTGTGGGGTGAGTGTGTGTGTGTGTGGGGATGTGTGTGGGGTGGGTGTGGGGATGTGTGTGGAGCGGTGGCGCAGTGGTTAGCGCTTCGCTACGCTACTGACCCAGTGACCCACAGCAGTGACGATTATCTGAACCGGTTCTGGGCCTCCCCTGGTACGACTCAGCCTCAAATGAGTACCTGGTGCGGTACGTAGTAAACATCGCCACTGGAGATACAAAGGCGGTCGGGCGTGGGGCTGGCCACCCAGCCCCTCGTGTGCTGTTCTGGCCTTAATAGGAGCTGCTACTCGCAAACAGCAACTTGCCCCAATAGTCTGTGAACGCTACACGGGGGAGTGTGTGGAGGATGGGGAGTGTGTGTGTGGGGTGTGTGTGAGATGGGGGAGTGTGTGTGTATGGGGTGTGTGTGAGATGGAGTGTGTGTGTGTGTGTGGGATGGGGGAGTGTGTGTGTGGGGTGTGTGTGAGATGGAGTGTGTGTGTGTGGGGGGTGTGAGATGGGGGAGTGTGTATGTGGGGTGTGTGTGTGGGGAGTGTGTGAGATGGGGGAGTGTGTGTGTATGGGGTGTGTGTGAGATGGAGTGTGTGTGTGTGGGGTGTGTGAGATGGGGGAGTGTGTGTATGGGGTGGGTGTGTGAGATGGAGTGTGTGTGTGTGGGGTGTGTGAGATGGGGGAGTGTGTGTGTGGGGTGTGTGTGTGGGGTGTGTGTGTGAGAGATGGGGAGTGTGTGTGTGGGGTGTGTGGAGGATGGGGACTGTGTGTGGGGGGTGTGTGTGTGGGACATGGGAGTGTGTGTGAGATGGGGGAATGTGAGATGGAGTGTGTGTGGGGGGGGGGGGGTGTGTGAGAGATGGGGGAGTGTGTGTGTGGGGTGTGTGGAGGATGGGGAGTGTGTGTGGGGGGTGTGTGTGTGGGACATGGGAGTGTGTGTGAGATGGGGGAATGTGAGATGGAGTGTGTGTGGGGGGGAGGGGGGTGTGTGTGAGAGAGATGGGGGAGTGTGTGTGTGGGGTGTGTGTGAGATGGAGTGTGTGTGTGAGAGATGGGGGAGTGTGTGTGTATGGGGGGTGTGAGATGGGGGAGTGTGTATGTGGGGTGTGTGAGATATGGGTGTGTGTGTGTGTGTGAGATGGGGAGGGGGGAGTGTTGCGGTGAGAGAAGGGAGTGTGAAGGGAGGAGGAGGGGGTGTAAGGGGGGGGTGTGGAAGAATGTTATCAGTGTGCGGAGTGTGTTGTGGCGAGGGAGGCTGTGTGTCATGGTGTGTGTGTGTGATGGGGAGCGGTTAGCGCTACGCTGCACTATGAATCCGGCCACCCGGGTTCGATTCCTGCTCACGGCCAACACCAATTACGATTATCTGAACTGGTCCTGGGCTTCCCCTAGGTCGACTCAGCCTCAAATGAGTACCTTGTGCGGTGTGTAAACATCGTCACTGGGGAGACAAAGGCGGCCGGGCGCGTTGCTGGCCACCCACCCCCTCGTGTGCCGTGCCGGCCTTCATAGGTGCTGCTCACTAACAGCACTTGCCCCTACAGCCTAAGGCAACCCGCGGGATTTTTGTTTTGTGTATGAGGGTGTGATGGTGTTTGCGATGGTGTTTGTGTGTGTGATGGTGTTTGTGATGGTGTGTGTGATGCTCTGTGTGTGATGGTCTGTGTGTGTGATGGTCTGTGTGTGTGATTGTGTGTGTGATGGTCTGTGTGTGTGATGGTCTGTGTGTGTGATTGTGTGTGTGATTGTGTATGTGATTCTCTGTGTGTGTGTGATTCTGTGTGTGTGTGATAGTGTGTGTGATGGTGTGTGTGTGTGATTCTCTGTGTGTGTGATTGTGTGTGTGATTCTGTGTGTGTGTGATTCTCTGTGTGTGTGATTGTGTATGTGATTCTGTGTGTGTGTGATTGTGTATGTGATTCTGTGTGTGTGATTCTCTGTGTGTGTGTGTGATTCTCTGTGTGTGTGTGATTCTCTGTGTGTGTGTGATTCTCTGTGTGTGTGTGATTCTCTGTGTGTGTGATGGTCTGTGTGTGATGGTCTGTGTGTGATGGTGTGTGTGATGGTGTGTGTGATTCTCTGTGTGTGTAATGGTGTGTGTGTGATTCTCTGTGTGTGTGATGGTGAACTTGGCACCCCGAATTCGATTCCTGTTCACGACGCACAACAGTGACGGCGAATATCTGACCCGGGACTGGCCCTCCCCTCGTTCAACTCGGCCTTAAACCTGCTGCGGTGTACAGACATCAACGTTGGGGAGACAAAGGCGGCCGGACGTGGGTGCCGTGCCGGCCTTCCTTCCTATAGGTGCTGCTCCTCGCTACTGACAGCACTTGTCCCCAACAGTTGTGTTGTAGACCACACGGGGGATCTTTGTCTTTGTGAGAGCGGCATTCGTCGCCAGCGCGCCAAGCCACAAACCCGGTGACCCAAGTTCGATTCCCCGGTCACGGCCAACACCGCCGGTGACGATTATCCGAACCGCTCCTGGCCCTCCACTAGGTCGACTCCGCCTCAAATGAGTAGCTGGTGTAGCGGTGTGTAGTGAACATCGTCACCGGGGAGACAAAGGCGGCCGGGCGCGTTGCTGGCCACCCACCCCGTCGTGTGCCACAAAGTGCCGGCCGGCTTCCACAGGCGCTGCTGTTCGCTGCTGACAGCACTTGCCCCAGCAGTCTGTTGCAGGCTACACGGTGTGGGGGGGAGCTTTGTCTTTGCATTGTCCGCGATTCGTTTCCAGGCGGCTGCTGTGGGCTCGCGAGCGGGGACTGACGCTCCAAACTCCGCACAGACCGACTCAGGAATCCGTCGCTCTGCCGGACCCTGCTGACCACCTCGCAGCCGAGTGGGCCTGGGGCGACGTCGGCGACGATGTCGCCTGGACCCGGTCCAACCCCCCTAGGTCGACTCGGCCTCAAACGAATAGCTGGTGTAGCGGTGTGTAGTAAACATCGCCACTGGGGAGACAAAGGCGGCCGGGCGTGGTGCTGGCCACCCACCCCCTCGTGCGCCGTCCCGGCCTCCATCGACGCCACGCGCCCACAGCGCTCGCTGTGGGCGCGTGGGTGTGTGGGTCTCTGCACGTGAGTGTGTGGGTCTCTGCACGTGGGTGTGTGGGTCTCTGTACGTGGGTGTGTGGGTCTCTGCACGTGGGTGTGTGGGTCTCTGTACGTGGGTGTGTGGGTCTCTGCACGTGAGTGTGTGGGTCTCTGTACGTGGGTGTGTGGGTCTCTGCACGTGAGTGTGTGGGTCTCTGCACGTGGGTGTGTGGGTCTCTGCACGTGGGTGTGTGGGTCTCTGCACGTGAGTGTGTGGGTCTCTGTACGTGGGTGTGTGGGTCTCTGCACGTGTGTGTGTGGGTCTCTGTACGTGGGTGTGTGGGTCTCTGCACGTGAGTGTGTGGGTCTCTGTACGTGGGTGTGTGGGTCTCTGTAGTGTGTGGGTCTCTGCACGTGGGTGTGTGGGTCTCTGTACGTGGGTGTGTGGGTCTCTGTACGTGTGTGTGTGGGTCTCTGCACGTGGGTGTGTGGGTCTCTGTACGTGGGTGTGTGGGTCTCTGCACGTGGGTGTGTGGGTCTCTGTACGTGGGTGTGTGGGTCTCTGTACGTGGGTGTGTGCGTCTCTGTACGTGTGTGGGTCTCTGCACGTGGGTGTGTGGGTCTCTGTACGTGGGTGTGTGGGTCTCTGTACGTGTGTGTGTGGGTCTCTGCACGTGGGTGTGTGGGTCTCTGTACGTGGGTGTGTGGGTCTCTGCACGTGGGTGTGTGGGTCTCTGTACGTGGGTGTGTGGGTCTCTGCACGTGTGTGTGTGGGTCTCTGCACGTGTGTGTGTGTCTCTGTACGTGGGTGTGTGTGGGTGTTGTTTGGGCGGGCGTCTTCGTTTGTGTCACCGATTGTCTCCAACATCGGTAGGTGGCGAGTATCTCAACCGGTTACGAAGCCTCCTCCACCCCTCCCCTTTAGGTCGACTCAGACTTAAATTGAGTACCTGGCCACGGGGAGACGGGGAGACAGGGAGATGGGGAGACGGTGAGACAGGGTAGTTGGGGAGACAGGGTAGTTGGGGAGACAGGGTAGTTGGGGAGACGGTGAGACAGGGAGACGGTGAGACAGGGAGATGGGGAGATGGGGAGACAGGGAGACAGGGTAGTTGGGGAGACAGGGTAGTTGGGGAGACAGGGAGACAGGGTAGTTGGGGAGACAGGGTAGTTGGGGAGACGGTGAGACAGGGAGACGGTGAGACAGGGAGATGGGGAGATGGGGAGACAGGGAGACAGGGTAGTTGGGGAGACAGGGAGACAGGGTAGTTGGGGAGACAGGGTAGTTGGGGAGACAGGGTAGTTGGGGAGACAGGGTAGTTGGGGAGACAGGGAGACAGGGTAGTTGGGGAGACAGGGTAGTTGGGGAGACAGGGTAGTTGGGGAGACAGGGTAGTTGGGGAGACAGGGAGACGGTGAGACGGTGAGACAGGGTAGTTAGGGAGACAGGGAGACGGTGAGACAGGGTAGTTGGGGAGACAGGGAGACAGGGTAGTTGGGGAGACAGGGTAGTTGGGGAGACAGGGTAGTTGGGGAGACAGGGTAGTTGGTGAGACAGGGTAGTTAGGGAGACAGGGAGACGGTGAGACAGGGTAGTTGGGGAGACAGGGTAGTTGGGGAGACAGGGTAGTTGGGGAGACAGGGTAGTTGGGGAGACAGGGAGACGGTGAGACGGTGAGACAGGGTAGTTAGGGAGACAGGGAGACGGTGAGACAGGGTAGTTGGGGAGACAGGGAGACAGGGTAGTTGGGGAGACAGGGTAGTTGGGGAGACAGGGTAGTTGGGGAGACAGGGTAGTTGGTGAGACAGGGTAGTTAGGGAGACAGGGAGACGGTGAGACAGGGTAGTTGGGGAGACAGGGAGACAGGGTAGTTGGGGAGACAGGGTAGTTGGTGAGACAGGGTAGTTAGGGAGACAGGGAGACAGGGTAGTTGGGGAGACAGGGTAGTTGGTGGCCTTACTGGGCGCTTGCTAAGAGTCTCATGTTGGCTACGAGGGGGTGATATTTGTGTTGTACACACACGTGTACATACGTGTGTGTGTGTTGTATATCTAAGTGTATGCGTGTGTGCGAGTGTTTGCAGAGAATGGGTTTTGTGGGAGGAGGGGAGGGAGGGAGGGAGGTGGACACCCCACGAAGGAGATGGCGCACACAAAGGGAGAGTTTGGGAGAGAGATGAATTTATACATTTAAAAAAAATTACATTAAAATTATGAGCAAACTGAGCTCCCTAATTGGCGTTAAGAGAGAGGGAGAGGGGGGAGGGAGCGTGCGGGGTGGGGGAACAAGTCTGGCGGGGATGGGGGTAGGGAAGGGAGAGGGGACGGGGGGGGTCACGTGGGGGGGGGACACAAGAGGAAGAGATGGGTGGGGGTGGGGGTAGGGCGCTGGCGGGGGGGGGGGTAGCAGCGCGCATGCGCAGTGGCCTGCCCGGCGTGGGCGCGCCAATTAGTGTTGAAGGCGCGTGGGGAGAGACGGGGGGAGGGGCGGGGGGGAGGGGCGGGGGGGGGTGATGGGCAGTGGGGGAGGGGCGGGGGGGGTGATGGGCAGTGGGGGAGGGGCGGGGGGGACTTTGGCCTTTGACTCCTCTTCTTTTTCTGAGCCCTTGCGCGTTTAATTATTCCCAAATAATCATGTTAGCACACACACGCACACACACACGGGCACAGACACACACACGCAGACACACACGGACAGACGCGCACACACGCGCGCACAGACACGCGCGCACACGCGCACAGACACACAAAGATAAAGATCCCCCATATAGCCTTAACACACGCACACACACACACAGACACACGCACAGACGCACACGCACAGACACACGCGCACGCACGCGCATACACGAACACACACAGACACACGCACACACGCGTGTCTGTGTGTGTCTGTGCGTGTGTGTGTCCAGAGGTAGTTACGTGTGCGGGTGAATGTGCGCGTGTGTGTGCGTCTGTGCAGTGTCGATTTTAACTGAACCGATCCTGGGCCTCCCCTAGGTCGACTCGGCCTCAAATGAGTACCTGGTGCGTGGTGTGTAACAAACCTCGCCACAGGGGAGACAAAGGCGGCCGGGCGTGTGCCGTGTCGGCCTGCATTGGTGCTCAGGCGCTGCTGCTGCTGATGATCTGTGGGGTTGTCTTGGTGTGGGCTGGGATTGTTGTTATAATTGTTGTTGTTGTTATTGATGCCTTGGCCAAGATTGATGAATCTGACTTGTTTAACGTATTACTTTTGAACATTTAGTGACTTACCGTTTTATCTCTGCTTCGCCCCTGGCGTCTTGGATTGTAACGACTGGACATCTGTGAAGAAAGAGCTTTACAGCTCCTCGGATTCCTCCTGCACTTTAAATAAAGATTCTGACTGACTCTGACCATTACCGTGAGGCGCTTACTTATCGTGAGCAGCGGGTGAGGGAATCTGCACGCACGAAGGGTAACCCAAAGTCGCGATTCTCCCTCTCTATATAGTATCATAGACCCTGGGCATCTCGCTGAAGCAGAGACGCCCAGGATCTATGATACTATATAGTCCCTGTTGGTATCCCCTCTAGAGATGGAACAGTTCCTGTTGGTATCCCCTGCAGAGATGGAACAGTTCCTGTTGGTATCCCCTCTAGAGATGGAACAGTTCCTGTTGGTATCCCCTCTAGAGATGGAACAGTTCCTGTTGGTATCCCCTCTAGAGATGGAACAGTCCCTGTTGGTATCCCCTCTAGAGATGGAACAGTTCCTGTTGGTATTCCCTCTAGAGATGGAACAGTCCCTGTTGGTATCCCCTCTAGAGATGGAACAGTTCCTGTTGGTATCGCCTGCAGAGATGGAACAGTTCCTGTTGGTATCCCCTCTAGAGATGGAACAGTTCCTGTTGTTATCCCCTGCAGAGATGGAACAGTTCCTGTTGGTATCCCCTCTAGAGATGGAACAGTTCCTGTTGTTATCCCCTCTAGAGATGGAACAGTTCCTGTTGGTATTCCCTCTAGAGATGGAACAGTTCCTGTTGGTATCCCCTCTAGAGATGGAACAGTTCCTGTTGGTATCCCCTCTAGAGATGGAACAGTTCCTGTTGGTATCCCCTCTAGAGATGGAACAGTCCCTGTTGGTATCCCCTCTAGAGATGGAACAGTTCCTGTTGGTATCTCCTCTAGAGATGGAACAGTTCCTGTTGGTATCCCCTCTAGAGATGGAACAGTCCCTGTTGGTATCTCCTGCAGAGATGGAACAGTTCCTGTTGGTATCCCCTCTAGAGATGGAACAGTTCCTGTTGGTATCCCCTCTAGAGATGGAACAGTTCCTGTTGGTATCCCCTCTAGAGATGGAACAGTTCCTGTTGGTATCCCCTCTAGAGATGGAACAGTTCCTGTTGGTATCCCCTCTAGAGATGGAACAGTTCCTGTTGGTATCCCCTCTAGAGATGGAACAGTTCCTGTTGGTATCCCCTCTAGAGATGGAACAGTTCCTGTTGGTATCCTCTCTAGAGATGGAACAGTTCCTGTTGGTATCTCCTGCAGAGATGGAACAGTTCCTGTTGGTATCCCCTCTAGAGATGGAACAGTTCCTGTTGGTATCCCCTCTAGAGATGGAACAGTTCCTGTTGGTATCCCCTCTAGAGATGGAACAGTTCCTGTTGGTATCCCCTCTAGAGATGGAACAGTTCCTGTTGGTATCCCCTCTAGAGATGGAACAGTTCCTGTTGGTATCCCCTCTAGAGATGGAACAGTTCCTGTTGGTATCCCCTCTAGAGATGGAACAGTTCCTGTTGGTATCCCCTCTAGAGATGGAACAGCTCCTGTTGGTATCCTCTCTAGAGATGGAACAGTTCCTGTTGGTATCTCCTGCAGAGATGGAACAGTTCCTGTTGGTATCCCCTCTAGAGATGGAACAGTTCCTGTTGGTATCCCCTCTAGAGATGGAACAGTTCCTGTTGGTATCCCCTCTAGAGATGGAACAGTTCCTGTTGGTATCCCCTCTAGAGATGGAACAGTCCCTGTTGGTATCCCCTCTAGAGATGGAACAGTTCCTGTTGGTATCCCCTCTAGAGATGGAACAGTTCCTGTTGTTATCCCCTCTAGAGATGGAACAGTTCCTGTTGTTATCCCCTCTAGAGATGGAACAGTTCCTGTTGGTATCTCCTGCAGAGATGGAACAGTTCCTGTTGGTATCCCCTCTAGAAATGGAACAGTTCCTGTTGGTATCCCCTCTAGAGATGGAACAGTTCCTGTTGGTATCCCCTCTAGAGATGGAACAGTCCCTGTTGGTATCCCCTCTAGAGATAGAACAGTTCCTGTTGGTATCTCCTGCAGAGATGGAACAGTTCCTGTTGGTATCCCCTCTAGAGATGGAACAGTTCCTGTTGGTATCTCCTGCAGGCCTCCAGCTGTAGCGGCTGGGCACGAGAACAAGAACATGAACATGGTGTCTGTGCCTGGAGGACTCTCCTCGTTTCTGGAAAAGCGCATCAAGGAGTCCTCTTTAAGCCTCCAACTGATGAAATCAATGTCCACGTGATGATGACGACGACGATGACGATGGGGATGAGCCACGTGGTTGAGTTGTCATTTGTGAAGGGTTTGTGGTGAGCATCTCTTGATTGATGGTGGTTGTTAGTGGTTGATGGTGGTTGTTAGTGGTTGATGGTGGTTGTTAGTGGTGGATGGTGGTTGTTAGTGGTTGGTGGTGGTTGTTAGTGGTTGGTGGTGGTTGTTAATGGTTGATGGTGGTTGTTAGTGGTTGATGGTGATTGTTAGTGGTTGATGGTGGTTGTTAGTGGTTGGTGGTGGTTGTTAATGGTTGATGGTGGTTGTTAGTGGTTGATGGTGGTTGTTAGTGGTTGATGGTGGTTGTTAGTGGTTGATGGTGGTTGTTAGTGGTTGATGGTGGTTGTTAGTGGTGGATGGTGGTTGTTAGTGGTTGATGGTGGTTGTTAGTGGTTGATGGTGGTTGTTAGTGGTTGATGGTGGTTGTTAGTGGGTGGTGGTGGTTGTTAGTAGTTGATGGTGGTTGTTAGTGGTGGATGGTGGTTGTTAGTGGTTGATGGTGGTTGTTATTGGTTGGTGGTGGTTGTTAGTGGTTGGTGGTGGTTGTTAGTGGTGGATGGTGGTTGTTGGTGGTGGATGGTGGTTGTTAGTGGTTGATGGTGGTTGTTAGTGGTTGATGGTGGTTGTTAGTGGGTGGTGGTGGTTGTTAGTAGTTGATGGTGGTTGTTATTGGTGGATGGTGGTTGTTAGTGGTTGATGGTGGTTGTTAGTGGTTGGTGGTGGTTGTTAGTGGTTGGTGGTGGTTGTTAGTGGTGGATGGTGGTTGTTGGTGGTGGAGAGTGGTTGTTAGTGGTTGTGAGTTGTCGGTGGTGGTGGTTGTTGGTGGTGGTGGAGAGTGGCCGTTAGTGGTTGTGAGTGGTTGGTGGTGGTGGTTGTGAGTGGTTGTTAGTGGTTGTGAGTGGTTGGTGGTGGTTGGTGGTGGTGTTGGTTGTGAGTGGTTGTTAGTGGTTGTGAATGGTTGGTGGTGGTGGTTGTTGTTGGTGGTGGTGGAGAGTGGTTGTTAGTGGTTGTGAGTGGTTGTTGGTGGTGGTGGTGGTTGTGAGTGGTTGTGAGTGGTTGGTGGTGGTGGTGGTGGAAAGTGGTTGTGAGTGGTTGTTGGTGGTGGAGAATGGTTGTTAGTGGTTGTGAGTGGTTGTTGTTGTTGTTGGTGGTGGAGAGTGGTTGTTAGTGGTAGTGAGTGGTGGTTGTTGTTGGTGGTGGTGGAGAGTGGTTGTTAGTGGTTGTTGGTGGTTGTGAGTGGTTGGTGGTGGTGGAGAGTGGTTGTTAGTGGTTGTTGTTGTTGTTGGTGGTGGTGGAGAGTGGTTGTTAGTGGTTGTGAGTGGTGGTTGTTGTTGTTGTTGGTGGTGGAGAGTGGTTGTTAGTGGTGGTTGTTGTTGTTGGTGGTGGAGAGTGGTTGTTAGTGGTTGTGAGTGGTTGTTGTTGTTGGTGGTGGTGGAGAGTGGATGTTAGTGGTGGTTGTTGTTGGTGGTGGTGGAGAGTGGATGTTAGTGGTTGTGAGTGGTTGTTGGTGGTGGAGAGTGGTTGTTAGTGGTTGTGAGTGGTTATTGTTGTTGGTGGTGGAGAGTGGTTGTTGGTGGTGGTTGTGAGTGGTTGTTGGTGGTGGTGGTGGAGAGTGGTTGTGAGTGGTTGTTAGTGGTTGTGAGTGGTTGGTGGTGGTTGTTGTTGGTGGTTGTGAGTGGTTGTTAGTGGTTGTGAGTGGTTGTTGTTGTTGGTGGTCGTGGAGAGTGGTTGTTAGTGGTTGTTGTTGTTGTTGTTGGTGGAGAGTGGTTGTTGGTGGTGGTTGTGAGTGGTTGTTGTTGTTGGTGGTGGTCGTGGAGAGTGGTTGTGAGTGGTTGTTAGTGGTTGTGAGTGGTTGTTGTTGTTGTTGGTGGTGGAGAGTGGTTGTGAGTGGTTGGTGGTTGTTGTTGGTGGTGGAGAGTGGTTGTTGTTGTTGTTGGTGGAGAGTGGTTGTTGTTGTTGTTGTTGGTGGAGAGTGGTTGTTGTTGTTGTTGGTGGTGGTGGAGAGTGGTTGTTGTTGTTGTTGTTGGTGGAGAGTGGTTGTTGTTGTTGGTGGTGGAGAGTGGTTGTTGTTGTTGGAGAGTGGTTGTTGGTGGTGGAGAGTGGTTGTGAGTGGTTGTTGTTGTTGTTGGTGGTGGAGAGTGGTTGTTGGTGGTGGTGGAGAGTGGTTGTTGTTGGTGGTGGAGAGTGGTACAGGTTAAAGTCTCACCGCCGCTCTCAGTGTCGCGACCATTAGCGCCTAATGACGTCGCCAATTACAGCGCCGGGCCAGGGATCAAAGGGAGGGGCGGGGGGGGAGTAAGGGGGAGGGGGGATTAAAGGGGGGGAGTAAGGGGCGGGGAGGAGTAAGGGGGGAGGGGGGAGTAAGGGGGGGGGGAGTAAGGGGGGAGGGGGAGCAAGGGGGGGGAGAAAGGGGGAGTAAGGGGGGGAGGGAGGAGTAAGGGGGGGAGGGGGAGTAAGGGGGGGGAGTAAGGGGGGAGGGGGAGTAAGGGGGGGGGGAGAAACGGGGAGGAGGGGGAGTAAGGGGGGAGGGGGAGTAAGGGGGGGAGTAAGGGGGGGAGGGGGGAGTAAGGGGGGGAGGGAGGAGTAAGGGGGGGGGAGGGGGGAGTAAGGGGTGGGGGTGTGAAGTGCGCCGCGCGACGAGGCGCGTGACGCGTGCCTTCACGTGCGTGCACCGCGCCTGGCACAAGCCACGTGACACAGAACACCGAGAGGGCAGCTCGTCCTGCAGACGGGTCACGTGGCACTCGCGTGGTGAGTGTCTCTTGAGTGGTGAGTGATGGGTGTGTGGTGAGTGTCTCTTGAGTGGTGAGTGATGGGTGTGTGGTGAGTGTCTCTTGAGTGGTGAGTGATGGGTGAGTGGTGAGTGTCTCTTGAGTGGTGAGTGATGGGTGTATGGTGAGTGTCTCTTGAGTGGTGAGTGTCTCTTGAGTGGTGAGTGATGGGTGTGTGGTGAGGGTCTCTTGAGTGGTGAGTGATGGGTGTGTGGTGAGTGTCTCTTGAGTGGTGAGTGTCTCTTGAGTGGTGAGTGTCTCTTGAGTGGTGAGTGATGGGGGTGTGGTGAGTGTCTCTTGAGTGGTGATGGGTGTGTGGTGAGTGTCTCTTGAGTGGTGAGTGATGGGTGAGTGGTGAGTGTCTCTTGAGTGGTGATGGGTTTGTGGTGTCTCTTGAGTGGTAAGTGATGGGTGCGTGGTGAGTGTCTCTTGAGTGGTGAGTGATGGGTGTGTGGTGAGGGTCTCTTGAGTGGTGAGTGTCTCTTGAGTGGTGAGTGTCTCTTGAGTGGTGAGTGATGGGTGTGTGGTGAGTGTCTCTTGAGTGGTGATGGGTGTGTGGTGAGTGTCTCTTGAGTGGTGAGTGATGGGTGAGTGGTGAGTGTCTCTTGAGTGGTGATGGGTTTGTGGTGTCTCTTGAGTGGTAAGTGATGGGTGAGTGGTGAGTGTCTCTTGAGTGGTGAGTGTCTCTTGAGTGGTGAGTTATGGGTGTGTGGTGAGTATCTCTTGAGTGGTGAGTGATGGGTGTGTGGTGAGTGTCTCTTGAGTGGTGAGTGATGGGTGTGTGGTGAGTGTCTCTTGAGTGGTGAGTGATGGGTGTGTGGTGAGTGTCTCTTGAGTGGTGAGTGTCTCTTGAGTGGTGAGTGATGGGCTTGTGGTGAGTGTCTCTTGAGTGGTGTGGGGTTTGTGGTGAATGTCTCTTGAGTGGTGAGTGATGGGTGTGTGGTGAGTGTCTCTTGAGTGGTGAGTGATGGGTGTGTGGTGAGTGTCTCTTGAGTGGTGAGTGATGGGTGTGTGGTGAGTGTCTCTTGAGTGGTGAGTGATGGGTGTGTGGTGAGTGTCTCTTGAGTGGTGAGTGATGGGTGAGTGGTGAGTGTCTCTTGAGTGGTGAGTGATGGGTGTATGGTGAGTGTCTCTTGAGTGGTGAGTGTCTCTTGAGTGGTGAGTGATGGGTGTGTGGTGAGGGTCTCTTGAGTGGTGAGTGATGGGTGTGTGGTGAGTGTCTCTTGAGTGGTGAGTGTCTCTTGAGTGGTGAGTGTCTCTTGAGTGGTGAGTGATGGGGGTGTGGTGAGTGTCTCTTGAGTGGTGATGGGTTTGTGGTGTCTCTTGAGTGGTAAGTGATGGGTGCGTGGTGAGTGTCTCTTGAGTGGTGAGTGATGGGTGTGTGGTGAGGGTCTCTTGAGTGGTGAGTGTCTCTTGAGTGGTGAGTGTCTCTTGAGTGGTGAGTGATGGGTGTGTGGTGAGTGTCTCTTGAGTGGTGATGGGTGTGTGGTGAGTGTCTCTTGAGTGGTGAGTGATGGGTGAGTGGTGAGTGTCTCTTGAGTGGTGATGGGTTTGTGGTGTCTCTTGAGTGGTAAGTGATGGGTGTGTGGTGAGTGTCTCTTGAGTGGTGAGTGTCTCTTGAGTGGTGAGTTATGGGTTTGTGGTGAGTATCTCTTGAGTGGTGAGTGATGGGTGTGTGGTGAGTGTCTCTTGAGTGGTGAGTGATGGGTGTGTGGTGAGTGTCTCTTGAGTGGTGAGTGATGGGTGTGTGGTGAGTGTCTCTTGAGTGGTGAGTGTCTCTTGAGTGGTGAGTGATGGGCTTGTGGTGAGTGTCTCTTGAGTGGTGTGGGGTTTGTGGTGAATGTCTCTTGAGTGGTGAGTGATGGGTGTGTGGTGAGTGTCTCTTGAGTGGTGAGTGATGGGTGTGTGGTGAGTGTCTCTTGAGTGGTGAGTGATGGGTGTGTGGTGAGTGTCTCTTGAGTGGTGAGTGATGGGTGTGTGGTGAGTGTCTCTTGAGTGGTGAGTGATGGGTGTGTGGTGAGTGTCTCTTGAGTGGTGAGTGTCTCTTGAGTGGTGAGTGATGGGCTTGTGGTGAGTGTCTCTTGAGTGGTGTGGGGTTTGTGGTGAATGTCTCTTGAGTGGTGAGTGATGGGTGTGTGGTGAGTGTCTCTTGAGTGGTGAGTGATGGGTGTGTGGTGAGTGTCTCTTGAGTGGTGAGTGATGGGTGTGTGGTGAGTGTCTCTTGAGTGGTGAGTGATGGGTGTGTGGTGAGTGTCTCTTGAGTAGTGAGTGATGGGTGTGTGGTGAGTGTCTCTTGAGTGGTGAGTGATGGGTGTGTGGTGAGTGTCTCTTGAGTGGTGAGTGATGGGTGTGTGGTGAGTGTCTCTTGAGTGGTGAGTGATGGGTGTGTGGTGAGTGTCTCTTGAGTGGTGAGTGATGGGTGTGTGGTGAGTGTCTCTTGAGTGGTGAGTGTCTCTTGAGTGGTGAGTGATGGGCTTGTGGTGAGTGTCTCTTGAGTGGTGATGGGTTTGTGGTGAGTGTCTCTTGAGTGGTGAGTGATGGGTGTGTGGTGAGTGTCTCTTGAGTGGTGAGTGATGGGTGTGTGGTGAGTGTCTCTTGAGTGGTGAGTGATGGGTGTGTGGTGAGTGTCTCTTGAGTGGTGAGTGATGGGTGTGTGGTGAGTGTCTCTTGAGTGGTGATGGGTGTGTGGTGAGTGTCTCTTGAGTGGTGAGTGATGGGTGAGTGGTGAGTGTCTCTTGAGTGGTGATGGGTTTGTGGTGTCTCTTGAGTGGTAAGTGATGGGTGTGTGGTGAGTGTCTCTTGAGTGGTGAGTGTCTCTTGAGTGGTGAGTTATGGGTTTGTGGTGAGTATCTCTTGAGTGGTGAGTGATGGGTGTGTGGTGAGTGTCTCTTGAGTGGTGAGTGATGGGTGTGTGGTGAGTGTCTCTTGAGTGGTGAGTGATGGGTGTGTGGTGAGTGTCTCTTGAGTGGTGAGTGTCTCTTGAGTGGTGAGTGATGGGCTTGTGGTGAGTGTCTCTTGAGTGGTGTGGGGTTTGTGGTGAATGTCTCTTGAGTGGTGAGTGATGGGTGTGTGGTGAGTGTCTCTTGAGTGGTGAGTGATGGGTGTGTGGTGAGTGTCTCTTGAGTGGTGAGTGATGGGTGTGTGGTGAGTGTCTCTTGAGTGGTGAGTGATGGGTGTGTGGTGAGTGTCTCTTGAGTGGTGAGTGATGGGTGTGTGGTGAGTGTCTCTTGAGTGGTGAGTGTCTCTTGAGTGGTGAGTGATGGGCTTGTGGTGAGTGTCTCTTGAGTGGTGTGGGGTTTGTGGTGAATGTCTCTTGAGTGGTGAGTGATGGGTGTGTGGTGAGTGTCTCTTGAGTGGTGAGTGATGGGTGTGTGGTGAGTGTCTCTTGAGTGGTGAGTGATGGGTGTGTGGTGAGTGTCTCTTGAGTGGTGAGTGATGGGTGTGTGGTGAGTGTCTCTTGAGTAGTGAGTGATGGGTGTGTGGTGAGTGTCTCTTGAGTGGTGAGTGATGGGTGTGTGGTGAGTGTCTCTTGAGTGGTGAGTGATGGGTGTGTGGTGAGTGTCTCTTGAGTGGTGAGTGATGGGTGTGTGGTGAGTGTCTCTTGAGTGGTGAGTGATGGGTGTGTGGTGAGTGTCTCTTGAGTGGTGAGTGTCTCTTGAGTGGTGAGTGATGGGCTTGTGGTGAGTGTCTCTTGAGTGGTGATGGGTTTGTGGTGAGTGTCTCTTGAGTGGTGAGTGATGGGTTGTGGTGAGTGTCTCTTGAGTGGTGAGTGATGGGTGTGTGGTGAGTGTCTCTTGAGTGGTGAGTGATGGGTGTGTGGTGAGTGTCTCTTGAGTGGTGAGTGATGGGTGTGTGGTGAGTGTCTCTTGAGTGGTGAGTGATGGGTGTGTGGTGAGCTGTTGGCCTGAGCCAATGGCTCTTATCACGCAGGACAAGCAGACAAAGGTCCTCCGTGTAGCCTGCAACCGACTTTTGGGGCAAGTGCTGTTAGTGAGTAGCAGCAGCACCTCTGAAGGCCGGCACGGCACATTAGATGCCGTCTGTTCTTTGGCCAGCACCACACTCGACCGCCTTTGCCTTCCCAACGCTGACGTTTACACACAAAGTGAAATTTCCCCCCATATAGCTGCAACAAAATGTAGGGGCAGGTGCCGTTAGCGAGCAGCAGCACCTGTGGAGGCCGGCATTGTGGCGCACCAGGAGGTGGTTGACCAGCACCGTGCCCGGCCGCCTTTGTCTCTCTCATCGAGAAACACACGCGTACGCAATGAGCCCGCCAATCGGTCGGCGTACAATCGCCTTACCGGTGCCACGCCGGGTGGCAACGTGGAGCGTTGATTTTCTCGGAGCGTGTAGGTCACAAATCCGTGCTGTAGCAAGGTCACGGTGGCAGCTTCTCAGGAGGGAAATGCCATTAAGGAAGGGCTCCGATCAACGACGTCTGACAGAGAAGAATACCGGGGCAAATAAATAAATAATGCCCACACCGAATGTGGAATTGAAAGTCCGCGGGATCTGAGATAAATGTTCAACGGCGCTGGATGTGTACCACAAGCAGTGTCCAGGGTGGACACTGCTTGTGGTGGACACTGTCCAGGGTGGACACTGCCCCGTGGTGGACACTGCCCGTGGTGGACACTGCCCGTGGTGGACACTGCCCAGGATGGACACTGCCCAGGGCGGACACTGCCCGTGGTGGACACTGACCAGGGTGGACACTGCCCAGGGTGGACACTGCCAGTGGTGGACTAACACACAATCACCCTGTGAGCTACCACTAACCCACAATCATCCTGTGAGCTACCACTAACCCACAATCATCCTGTGAGCTACCACTAACCCACAATCACCCTGTGAGCTACCACTAACCCACAATCACCCTGTGAGCTACCGCCAACCCACAATCACCCTGTGAGCTACCACTAACCCACAATCACCCAGTGAGCTACCGCTAACCCACAATCACCCTGTGAGCTACCGCCAACCCACAATCACCCTGTGAGCTACCACTAACCCACAATCACCCTGTGAGCTACCGTTAACCCACAATCATCGTGTGAGCTACCACTAACCCACAATCACCCTGTGAGCTACCGCTAAGCCACAATCACCCTGTGAGCTACCACTAACCCACAATCACCCTGTGAGCTACCGCTAACCCACAATTACCCAGTGAGCTACCGCTAACCCACAATCACCCTGTGAGCTACCGCCAACCCACAATCACCCTGTGAGCTACCGCTAACCCACAATCACTCTGTGAGCTACCGCCAACCCACAATCACCCTGTGAGCTACCACTAACCCACAATCACCCTGTGAGCTACCGCTAACCCACAATCATCGTGTGAGCTACAACTAACCCACAATCACCCTGTGAGCTACCGCTAACCCACAATCACCCTGTGAGCTACCGCTAACCCACAATCACCCTGTGAGCTACCACTAACCCACAATCACCCTGTGAGCTACGACTAACCCACAATCACCCTGTGAGCTACCGCTAACCCACAATCATCCTGTGAGCTACCACTAACCCACAATCACTCTGTGAGCGACCAATAACCCACAATCACCCTGTGAGCTACCGCTAACCCACAATCACCCTGTGAGTTACCGCTAAACCACAATCACCCTGTGAGCTACCACTAACCCACAATCACCCTGTGAGCTACTGCTAACCCACAATCACCCTGTGAGCTACCGCCAACCCAGAATCACCCTGTACCGCTAACCCACAATCACCCTGTGAGCTACCACTAACCCACAATCACCCTGTGAGCTACCACTAACCCACAATCACCCTGTGAGCTACCACTAACCCACAATTACCCTGTGAGCTAGCGCCAACCCACAATCACCCTGTGAGCTACCACTAGCCCACAATCACCCTGTGAGCTACCGCTAACCCACAATCACCCTGTGAGCTACCGCCAACCGACAATCACCCTGTGAGCTACTGCCAACCCACAATCACCCTGTGAGCTACCACTAACCCACAATCACCCTGTGAGCTACCACTAACCCACAATCACCCTGTGAGCTACCGCTAACCCACAATCACCCTGCGAGCTACCGCCAACCCACAATCACCCTGTGAGCTACCACTAACCCACAATCACCCTGTGAGCTACCACTAACCCACAATCACCTGTGAGCTACCGCTAACCCACAATCACCCTGTTAGATACCGCCAACCCACAATCACCCTGTGAGCTACCGCTAACCCACAATCACCCTGCGAGCTACCGCCAACCCACAATCACCCTGTGAGCTACCACTAACCCACAATCACCATGTGAGCTACCACTAACCCACAATCACCTGTGAGCTCCCGCTATCCCACAATCACCCTGTGAGCTACCGCTAACCCACAATCACCGTGTGAGCTACTAATAACCCACAATCACCCAGTGAGCTACTGCTAAACCACAATCACCCTGTGAGCTACAACTAACCCACAATCACCCTGTGATCTACTGCTAACCCACACTCCCCTGTGAGCTACCACTAACCCACAATCACTCTGTGAGCTACCGCTAACCCACAATCACCCTGTGAGCTACCGCTAACCCACAATCACCGTGTGAGCTACTAATAACCCACAATCACCCTGTGAGCTACTGCTAAACCACAATCACCCTGTGAGCTACAACTAACCCACAATCACGCTGTGAGCTACCACTAACCCACAATCACCCTGTGAGCTACCGCTAACCCACACTCACCCTGTGAGCTACCACTAACCCACAATCACCCTGTGAGCTACCGCTAACCCACACTCCCCCTGTGAGCTACCACTAACCCACAATCACCCTGTGAGTTACCGCCAACCCACAATCACCCTGTGAGCTACCGCTAACCCACAATCACCCTGTGAGCTACCACTAACCCACAATCACCCTATGAGCTACCACTAACCCACAATCACCCTGTGAGCTACCGCCAACCCACAATCACCCTGTGAGCTACCGCTAACCCACAATCACCCTGTGAGCTACCACTAACCCACAATCACCCTGTGAGCTACCGCTAACCCACAATCACCCTGTGAGCTACCGCCAACCCACAATCACCCTGTGAGCTACCGCTAATCCACAATCACCCTGTAAGCTACCACTAACCCACAATCACCCTGTGAGCTACCACTAACCCACAATCACCCTGTGAGCTACCGCCAACCCACAATCACCCTGTGAGCTACCACTAACCCACAATCACCCAGGGAGCTACCACCAACCCACAATCACCCTGTGAGCTAACCGCTAATCCACAATCACCCTGTGAGCTACCACTAACCCACAATCACCCTGTGAGCTACCGCCAACCCACACAATCACCCTGTGAGCTACCGCCAACCCACAATCACCCTGTGAGCCACCGCCAACCCACAATAACCCTGTGAGCTACCGCTAACCCACAATCACCCTGTGAGCTACCACTAACCCACAATCACCCTGTGAGCTACCGCCAGCCCACAATCACCCTGTGAGCTACCGCCAACCCACAATCATCCTGTGAGCTACCGCTAACCCACAATCACCCTGCGAGCTACCACTAACCCACAATCACCCTGTGAGCTACCGCTAACCCACAATCACCCTGTGAGCTACCGCTAACCCACAATCACCCTGTGAGCTACCACAAACCCACAATCACCTTGTGAGCTACCAATAACCCACAATCACCCTGTGAGCTACCACTAACCCACAATGACCCTGTGAGCTACCACTAACCCACAATCACCCTGTGAGCTACCACTAACCAACAATCACCCTGTGAGCTACCACTAACCCACAATCACCCTGTGAGCTACCGCCAACCCACAATCACCCTGTGAGCTACCGCCAACCCACAATCACCCTGTGAGCTACCACTAACCCACAATCACCCTGTGAGCTACCGCCAACCCACACAATCACCCTGTGAGCTACCACTAACCCACAATAACCCTGTGAGCTACCGCTAACCCAAAATCACCCTGTGAGCTACTGCCAACCCACAATCACCCTGTGAGCTACCGCTAACCCACAATCACCCTGTGAGCTACCGCCAACCCACAATCACCCTGTGAGCTACCGCCAACCCACAATCACCCTGTGAGCTACCGCTAACCCACAACCACCCTGTGAGCTACCACTTGCCCACAATCACCCTGTGAGCTACCACTAACCCACAATCACCCTGTGAGCTACCACTAACCCACAATCACCCTGTGAGCTACCGCTAACCCACAATCACCCTGTGAGCTACCGCTAACCCACAATCACCCTGTGAGCTACCACTAACCCACAATCACCCTGTGAGCTACCACTAATCCACAATCACCCTGTGAGCTACCGCTAACCCACAATCACCCTGTGAGCTACCGCTAACCCACAATCACCCTGTGAGCTACCGCCAACCCACAATCACACACGCAGATTTACACACCAAGACACAACAAACAACCACCATTCGTTACGAAGTTGCATTCTATGGGTCTATGTGTCAGTGAGTGGGCCTCTATGTGAGTCTACTGGTCTCAGTGTGAGTCTACTGGTCTCAGTGTGAGTCTACTGGTCTCAGTGAGAGTCGGCGGGTCTCAGTGTGAGTCTAGTGGTCTCAGTGTGAGTCTACTGGTCTCAGTGTGAGTCTGTGGGTCACAGTGTGAGTCTACTGGTCTCAGTGTGAGTCTACTGGTCTCAGTGTGAGTCTACTGGTCTCAGTGTGAGTCTGTGGGTCTCAGTGTGAGTCTACTGATCTCAGTGTGAGTCTACTGGTCTCAGTGTGAGTCTGTGGGTCACAGTGTGAGTCTACTGATCTCAGTGTGAGTCTACTGATCTCAGTGTGAGTCTACTGATCTCAGTGTGAGTCTACTGGTCTCAGTGGGAGTCTACTGATCTCAGTGTGAGTCTACTGATCTCAGTGTGAGTCTACTGATCTCAGTGTGAGTCTATTGGTCCAGTGGGAGTCTACTGGTCTCAGTGTGAGTCTACTGGTCTCAGTGTGAGTCTACTGGTCTCAGTGTGAGTTTGTGGGTCTCAGTGTGAGTCTACTGGTCTCAGTGGGAGTCTACTGATCTCAGTGTGAGTCTACTGATCTCAGTGTGAGACTACTGGTATCAGTGTGAGTCTACTGGTCTCAGTGTGAGTCTACTGGTCTCAGTGTGAGTCTACTGGTCCCAGAGCAACAGCCGCACGTGTACATTGAGGTGGCCAACGTGCCGGGTGTCGATGTCACCAAGGAGTTCAGAGTGTGTCGCTGTGATGATCATCAAGATCATGATGATCATCATGATGATGCTGAGTTGGTGAGATGCTACAAGTTCCACTGCCCGGAGAGAGAGAGAGAGACTGCCACTTCCTACCTGTGCAAGTCAAAGACAAAGCTCCCCCGTATAGCCTTAGCAGACTGTTGGGGCAAGTGCTGTTAGCAGGCACCTATGAAGGCCGGCACGGCACACGAGGGGGTGGGTGGCCAGCACCACGCCCGACCGCCTTTGTCTCCCCAGTGGCAATATTTTGACACACCGCACCAGGTACTCATTTGAGGCTGCGTCGACCTAGGGGAGGCCCAGGACGGATTCAGATCATCGTCACCGGTGTTGACCGTGAGCGGGAATCGAACTTGGGTGGCCGGGTTCGTAGCGCAGCGATAACCACGACACTACCGCTCCCCCCTTGTCACTACCTGTGCACTACCACCACCACCATCATCATCGGCATCATCATCGTCATCATCATCCATCTCCTGCTGGCGTTGTTTGTGTAGCGGACGCGGTTCAGGGTTTGTGAGCCGCCCCATGAGCTGATCATTAAACACCTTGAAGTGGACAAACACAAACAAACGAAAAGCTCCCTCAGTCACTTGCATTAAGAGCTCGGGGAATGTGGCGCTTTAACTGGATTACGTGTTGTAGTAGTTTATTATATTACGTGTTGTAGTACTGTAGTTGTAGTAGTATATTATATTACGTGTTAGATTACGTGTTGTAGTAGTATATTATATTACGTGTTAGATTACGTGTTGTAGTACTGTAGTAATATTATATTACGTGTTGTGCTGTAGTAGTATTATTATATTACGTGTTGTAGTACTATAGTACAGTAGTATTATATTACGTGTTGTAGTACTATAGTACAGTAGTATTATTATATTACGTGTTGTAGTACTGTAGTACAGTAGTATATTACGTGTTGTAGTACTGTAGTAGTATTATATTACGTGTTGTAGTACAGTAGTACATTATATTACGTGTTGTAATAAAGTAGTATTATATCGCGTGTTGTAATAAAGTAGTAGTATTATTATATTACGTGTTGTAGTACTGTAGTACAGTAGTATTATATTACGTGTTGTAGTACTGTAGTACGGTAGTAGTATTATCATATTACGTGTTGTAGTACTGTAGTAAAGTAGTAGTATTATTATATTACGTGTTGTAGTACAGTAGTAGTATTATATTACGTGTTGTAGTACAGTAGTATTATCATATTACGTGTTGTAGTACTGTAGTACGGTAGTAGTATTATTATATTACGTGTTGTAGTACAGTAGTACGGTAGTAGTAGTATTATATTACGTGTTGTAGTACTGTAGTACAGTAGTAGTAGTATTTTGATATCCCGCAGCAGGTCCAGACCGCCCTCTGCTGGATCTCAGGCACAACAGCACAGCGTCTCCACACACACACAGGTGTCCCGTGTAGCCCACACAGACACAGGTGTCCCTTGTAGCCCACTCAGACACAGACACAGGTGTCCCTTGTAGCCCACACAGACACAGACACAGGTGTCCCGTGTAGCCCACACAGACACAGGTGTCCAGTGTAGCCCACACAGACACAGACAGGTGTC
The DNA here is from genome assembly GCF_010993605.1 of Petromyzon marinus. NCBI lineage: Eukaryota > Metazoa > Chordata > Hyperoartia > Petromyzontiformes > Petromyzontidae > Petromyzon > Petromyzon marinus. The sequence continues at coordinate 341,884 of NW_022638105.1, forward strand.
CCGTGTAGCCCACACAGACACAGGTGTCCAGTGTAGCCCACACAGACACAGGTGTCCCGTGTAGCCCACACAGACACAGGTGTCCCGTGTAGCCCACACAGACACAGGTGTCCCGTGTAGCCCACACAGACACAGGTGTCCCTTGTAGCCCACTCAGACACAGACACAGGTGTCCCTTGTAGCCCACACAGACACAGACACAGGTGTCCCGTGTAGCCCACACAGACACAGACACAGGTGTCCCTTGTAGCCCACACAGACACAGGTGTCCCGTGTAGCCCACACAGACACAGGTGTCCCGTGTAGCCCACACAGACACAGGTGTCCCGTGCAGCCCACACAGACACAGGTGTCCCGTGTAGCCCACACAGACACAGGTGTCCCGTGTAGCCCACACAGACACAGGTGTCCCGTGCAGCCCACACAGACACAGGTGTCCCGTGTAGCCCACACAGACACAGGTGTCCCGTGTAGCCCACACAGACACAGGTGTCCCGTGTAGCCCACACAGACACAGGTGTCCCGTGTAGCCCACACAGACACAGGTGTCCCGTGTAGCCCACACAGACACAGGTGTCCCGTGTAGCCCACACAGACACAGGTGTCCCGTGTAGCCCACACAGACACAGGTGTCCCGTGTAGCCCACACAGACACAGGTGTCCCGTGTAGCCCACACAGACACAGACACAGGTGTCCTGTGTAGCCCACACAGACACAGACACAGGTGTCCTGTGTAGCCCACACAGACACAGACACAGGTGTCTCTTGTAGCCCACACAGACACAGGTGTCCCGTGTAGCCCACACAGACACAGGTGTCCCTTGTAGCCCACTCAGACACAGGTGTCCCTTGTAGCCCACACAGACACAGGTGTCCCGTGTAGCCCACACAGACACAGGTGTCCCGTGTAGCCCACACAGACACAGGTGTCTCGTGTAGCCCACACAGACACAGGTGTCCCGTGTAGCCCACACAGACACAGGTGTCCCGTGTAGCCCACACAGACACAGGTGTCCCGTGTAGCCCACACAGACACAGGTGTCCAGTGTAGCCCACACAGACACAGGTGTCCCGTGTAGCCCACACAGACACAGGTGTCCCGTGTAGCCCACACAGACACAGGTGTCCCGTGTAGCCCACACAGACACAGGTGTCCCGTGTAGCCCACACAGACACAGGTGTCTCGTGTAGCCCACACAGACACAGGTGTCCCGTGTAGCCCACACAGACACAGGTGTCCCGTGTAGCCCACACAGACACAGGTGTCCCGTGTAGCCCACACAGACACAGGTGTCCCTTGTAGCCCACACAGACACAAGTGTCCCTTGTAGCCCACACAGACACAGGTGTCCCGTGTAGCCCACACAGACACAGGTGTCCCGTGTAGCCCACACAGACACAGGTGTCCCGTGTAGCCCACACAGACACAGGTGTCCCTTGTAGCCCACACAGACACAGGTGTCCCGTGTAGCCCACACAGACACAGGTGTCCCGTGTAGCCCACACAGACACAGACACAGGTGTCCCTTGTAGCCCACACAGACACAGGTGTCCCGTGTAGCCCACACAGACACAGGTGTCCATTGTAGCCCACACAGACACAGGTGTCCCGTGTAGCCCACACAGACACAGGTGTCCCGTGTAGCCCACACAGACACAGGTGTCCCTTGTAGCCCACACAGACACAGGTGTCCCTTGTAGCCCACACAGACACAGGTGTCCCGTGTAGCCCACACAGACACAGGTGTCCCGTGTAGCCCACACAGACACAGGTGTCCCGTGTAGCCCACACAGACACAGGTGTCCCGTGTAGCCCACACAGACACAGACACAGGTGTCCCTTGTAGCCCACACAGACACAGGTGTCCCGTGTAGCCCACACAGACACAGGTGTCCCGTGTAGCCCACACAGACACAGGTGTCCCTTGTAGCCCACACAGACACAGGTGTCCCGTGTAGCCCACACAGACACAGGTGTCTCGTGTAGCCCACACAGACACAGGTGTCCCGTGTAGCCCACACAGACACAGGTGTCCCGTGTAGCCCACACAGACACAGACACAGGTGTCCCTTGTAGCCCACACAGACACAGTTGTCCCGTGTAGCCCACACAGACACAGGTGTCCCGTGTAGCCCACACAGACACAGGTGTCCCTTGTAGCCCACACAGACACAGGTGTCCCGTGTAGCCCACACAGACACAGGTGTCCCGTGTAGCCCACACAGACACAGACACAGGTGTCCCTTGTAGCCCACACAGACACAGGTGTCCCGTGTAGCCCACACAGACACAGGTGTCCATTGTAGCCCACACAGACACAGGTGTCCCGTGTAGCCCACACAGACACAGGTGTCCCGTGTAGCCCACACAGACACAGGTGTCCCGTGTAGCCCACACAGACACAGGTGTCCCGTGTAGCCCACACAGACACAGGTGTCCCGTGTAGCCCACACAGACACAGGTGTCCCGTGTAGCCCACACAGACACAGACACAGGTGTCCCGTGTAGCCCACACAGACACAGGTGTCCCGTGTAGCCCACACAGACACAGGTGTCCCGTGTAGCCCACACAGACACAGGTGCCCCGTGCAGCCCGCACAGACTTGTGGGGCAAGTGCGACACACGAGGGAGTGTGAGTGCGTGGCTGCCACCACGCCCGGCCGCCTTTGTCTCCCCATTAGTGGCGACGTTAATACACAACACGGCACGTACTCATTTGAGGTTGAGTCGACCAAGGGGAGGCTCAGAACCGGTAGCCGTGAGCGGGAATGGAACTCGGGTCCCGGGGTTCGTAGCGCAGCGTAGCGCTAACCACTGCGCCACCGCTCCCCTCAACGTCTCCGATATAGGCTCGCAGCGACAGTGGCTAGGAGATGTTAACTACCTCTCCTGGTGTACAGGAGGTCTGTGTCTCTCTCTCAGCAGCGACACGGTGGCTAGGAGATGTTAACTACCTCTCTTGGGGTACAGGAGGTCTGTGTCTCTCTCTCAGCAGCGACACGGTGGCTAGGAGATGTTAACTACCTCTCGTGGTGTACAGGAGGTCGTGGGTTCCATCCGTGACGCCTGCTGCTGCTGTATATTGGGAGTTTGTGTGTCTGTCTCATCATCACGGTGGCTATGAGATGTTAACTACCTCGCCTGGTGTACAGGAGGTCGTGGGTTCGATCCCGACCCTGACGCCTGCTGCTGTATATTGGGAGTTTGTGTATGTGTCTCTCTCTCTCAGCATCATCACGGTGGCTAGGAGATGTTAACTACCTCTCGTGGTGTACAGGAGGTCGTGGGTTCGATCCCGACCCTGACGCCTGCTGCTGTATATTTGGAGTTTGTGTGTGTCTCTCTCAGCATCATCACGGTGGCTAGGAGATGTTAACTACCTCTCCTGGTGTACAGGAGGTCGTGGGTTTGATCCATGACGCCTGCTGCTGTATATTGAGAATTTGTGTCTCTCTCTTTCCCCGTGGGTTTTTTCCCCGGGTCCTCCAGGTTTTTTCCCTCCACAGTAAGAATCAACATGACCAAGCGTTCAGAGTGTATGTCTGCTGCTATGAATGTCCTCGTGGTGAGCCGCCACGTGGTTGAGCAGCCATCATTCTTGGTGACCCAGGTCGCTTCTCAAGACGAAGCCACATAGCTCAGTGGGCATTATCCTGGTGAAATAGAAAATATATAAAGTTAAATCTTCATTTGAAACTTGCGTGACTGCAGGAATCCAAAACTCTTTGGTTCTTTCCGTAAAGTCACGTAGGTAGAACATTTTATATATTTTATTTTATACCTACGTGACTTTACCCAAATACCTAAAGAGTATATGAAGTATTCTTGGTTCTTTCGGTAAAGTCACGTTGAAGGGAAACAATAAAATATATACAACATCATCAGACTGTTTGTGTTACGGTCGAAACGTCGTGAGAATTTTTATTGTTTTATATGTATTTATTATTTTATTGTTTCCCTTCAACGTGACTTTACCGAAAGAACCAATAATATGAATCCCTGCAGTCACGATAGAATCAAAATGTAAGTGTATAAAGTGTAGTTTATCTGTAGTAATGACCACGATTCGCCACGCTGGGGCAGCCTGCTGCACAAGGCGCTTGCGCTGATAATCGACAAGCGGCGACCCCACGAGATGATCGATGGCTTCTCTGGGGCGACGCGCCACCAGGCCGCTGGAGATGAGACTTTATTTTATCGTAAATAATTTAATAGAAATTGTTTCGCGTTACATTTTTTTAAAGTATAATGATCCTCCTGCACCTAGCCTGGCACAGCAGTCAACCCATGGCACCTGCTGGGTCTGTCACGTGACTTGCTCCTGCACCTAGCCTGGCACAGCAGTCAACCCATGGCACCTGCTGGGTCTGTCACGTGACCTGCTCCTGCACCTAGCCTGGCACAGCAGTCAACCCATGGCACCTGCTGGGTCTGTCACGTGACTTGCTCCTGCACCTAGCCTGGCACAGCAGTGAACCCATGGCACCTGCTGGGTCTGTCACGTGACCTCCTGCACCTAGCCTGGCACAGCGGTCAACCCATGGCACCTGCTGGGTCTGTCACGTGACTTGCTCCTGCACCTAGCCTGGCACAGTAGTCAACCCATGGCACCTGCTGGGTCTGTCACGTGACTTGCTCCTGCACCTAGCCTGGCACAGCAGTCAACCCATGGCACCTGCTGGGTCTCTCTCGTGACCTCCTGCACCTAGCCTGGCACAGAAGCGCCGTGGTGACATCACCTGCACTCTGTGGCGCCCGGCGGCTGCTGTCGTCGTGTGTATCTTACCACACCTGGTAAGTCAATATAGTTTAGTCGTATTTGTGTACTGTATATATTGTATTTGTGTGTGTGTATATATACTGTATTCTTGGTTCTTTCGGTAAAGTCACGTAGAAGGGAAACAATAAAATAATAAAAACATAAAACAATAACATTCTCACGACGTTTCGACTGCAAGACAAGCAATTTTCTTGCTGTGGTTTTCACACCTGATGATGATTGCTCGTGTTGCAGTCGAAACGTCGTGAGAATTGTATTGTGTTTATATTTTTTATTATTTTATTGTTTCCCTTCTACGTGGTAACTTTACCGAAAGAACCAATAATGTGAATCCCTGCAAGTCACGAAAGCTTTAAATCAGTATCTCTCCTGTGTATATTTAAAAGACCACGTGGGTGGTGGCTTGTGCTCTCGTTGTGCGCCACTGACGATGAGTTGAACGTCACCGACAGGAGACTTCGTTTGGCTCCACGAGCCCTCGGCGGCGATTTGAATCTCTGCGCGGTGACGTCATCACGCACGCTCCCTGTGCGTGCGTGATGGCGTCACCAAACGCAACGATGGCGTAATCCGCCCGGCTTGCACGCGGTGACGTAAACACGCTCGCTGTGCGTGCGTGATGACGTCACTAAATTGGCATCGACGGCGTTAATAGCCCACCTTGTGCGCGATGACGCCATCACGCTTACGTCGCATCGCCATGCGCCCGTCAGCTTGCGCTCATTGAAAGTGATTTTAATTTTACTTTTATTTCATTCGCGTCGAAGCGGACATAAAAGCGAGACTGTCAAACTTCACAATTGTAAGGACGACAACGCACGAGGTGCAGTAAGCTCGTTGCTCATCTACAGCGGGTGATGTGTGGATAGGTGCTGGCGGCACGCGCGCGCGCGCGGTGTGAAGGCGGTGTGTCCTCCCGTCGTCGGCCGCCGTGGGCGCCTCGTTCCTGGTTGACCCGCCAGGCGACGGCGAGGCTCCGTTACGGTGTTAGGCCTCGTGAGGTTCCTATGCGTTTGGTTTGCAGAGGGATGGCTGTTCTGTCCAAGTTAGTTGCCAGCGATTAAGGACGCTTTCTAACTGATGCGTGTACGAAACAGCAATTCCCAGTAATAGGCATAACCAGGTAAGAGCTCACTGGGAACAGATTAAGCGATACAGAATATCCAACACCAGCGGCAAGAGACAAATTGTCCAGGAATCGTCTTGAGGCTGGTACAAGTGAGTGGGGAAGTGTCCTCGTTCGAGCGGGTGGCGGCACGGTGCTGTAGGCGGCCCTCAGCCAGTGGTGGATTGTTGGACGGTGCCCCATTGCTGTGGCATCGAGGCCCGCGGTCCTTTAGTGAATGGATACAACAGCAGCCCTTGTACAACAGTAGTCATTGTAGATACAACAGCAGCCCTTGTAGATACAACAGTAGCCCTTGTAGATGCAACAATAGCCCTTGTACAACAGTAGCCCTTGTAGATACAACAGTAGCCCTTGTAGATACAACAGTAGCACTTGTAGATACAACAGTAGCCCTTGTACAACAGTAGCTCTTGTACAACAGCAGCCCTTGTACAACAGCAGCCCTTGTACAACAGTAGCACTTGTACAACAGTAGCTCTTGTACAACAGTAGCCCTTGTAGATACAACAGTAGCCCTTGTAGATACAACAGTAGCCCTTGTACAACAGTAGCCCTTGTAGATACAACAGTAGCACTTGTACAACAGTAGCCCTTGTACAACAGCAGCTCTTGTAGATACAACAGTAGCCCTTGTACAACAGTAGCCCTTGTAGATACAACAGTAGCCCTTGTAGATACAACAGTAGCACTTGTAGATACAACAGTAGCACTTGTAGATACAACAGTAGCACTTGTACAACAGTAGCACTTGTACAACAGTAGCCCTTGTACAACAGTAGCTCTTGTAGATACAACAGTAGCACTTGTTCAACAGTAGCCCTTGTAGATACAACAGTAGCCCTTGTAGATACAACAGTAGCTCTTGTACAACAGTAGCACTTGTAGATATAACAGTAGCCCTTGTAGATACAACAGTAGTCCTTGTAGATACAACAGTAGCCCGTGTACAACAGTAGCCCTTGTACAATAGTAGCCCTTGTAGATACAACAGTAGCACTTGTACAACAGTAGCCCTTGTAGATACAACAGTAGCCCTTGTACAACAGTAGCCCTTGTAGATACAACAGTAGCCCTTGTAGATACAACAGTAGCACTTGTAGATACAACAGTAGCACTTGTAGATACAACAGTAGCCCTTGTACAACAGTAGCCCTTGTACAACATTAGCCCTTGTACAACAGTAGCCCTTGTACAACAGTAGCCCTTGTACAACATTAGCTCTTGTACAACATTAGCCCTTGTAGATACAACAGTAGCACTTGTAGATACAACAGTAGCACTTGTAGATACAACAGTAACCCTTGTACAACAGTAGCTCTTGTACAACAGTAGCCCTTGTACAACAGTAGCCCTTGTAGATACAACAGTAGCTCTTGTACAACAGTAGCCCTTGTACAACAGTAGCCCTTGTAGATACAACAGCGTTGGGACATGAAGTCCAGGTGCATTTAGACTGGCAGTAATTGTCCCAAGCTAGGTGCACGTTAGCAAAGAGCACACGATTTTCATTTTTAAGGTATTGGCATTAAGTTTAGTGTTACTTTGCGGGAATTCGAGAGAATTCGCGCCATATTCGTCAACCTAAGTCCCTTCCATTGTTTTAAGTCGCATTTAAATATATTTTCTTGTGTTCACTACGGGCTTTAATTGAGTTGACCTTGGAATGGGTGTGCAATGTCCTTTTGCGAGCGGGCAATATTAAATGTGTCTTGCTGTTGTCCTGTACAGCGATGTGAGATGCAGTTTTGCCATGAACGACGCTGTATAAAATGTGATCGCTGTATTATTATTATTTTGATAGGCTGGGTGGCAAACATTGTCCATCACGAGATTGAAGCTTTGGTCATGATAAAAGCATGTCATCTCACAGTGGGCCAGGGTTCTCATCCCATCGCAGACCCTCCTTGAGTTCAGTTGGTGATGCGTGGGATGGAGGTTTCTGTTTGTGTGTGTGTGTAGGGTTATAATGGGGCTGTGTTTAAGGGTTAGGGCTCAGCACCTTAATGCCTAAGACAGCTTTTCTAATCACATGTAGCTGCCTGGATTCATATAGATTTTCCTTTAAGCTCGCGATACACCACAAGATTGCCTGGCAGAATCGACGTTTTCCCAATCGTTTTGGTTTTAATGCTACAGTGGGTTAATGTCGCCCATTTAGCCTCTCAAGAGGCCACTGTGAACTGAAGTTCCTTAAAATAATCGATTCTTGAATTAAAATCACAACCCCCGAATTACGACAACTCGTCAAATCAACTGGTGGTTTCCGATTGAGGATTTACGATTCTCCTCCAGTCTTCGTTTTGACTGTTTTGTTACCGATGGGATGAGAAACGGCTTATTGTATCACCCAGGGTGTTAACCCGATGATGCTGAATTTAATCTCCAGGGAAACGCACAAATTTAAATGTTTCGAGATCCCTTTCCAACAACAACACTGGCGGTGGTGCTGCTGCTGCTGCTGTAACGATAAATATATTTGGCACGTTTGATTCACGCGACACTTTAATTAACCCGTTCCGAGACAAGTTGCAGGGCAGTTGTTTTTAAAGACATTGTTACTCACGGCAAAGGCCCGTAGCGGCACGACCTACGCGCTCTACGCTAGCCGCTGGCGCCAAACTTTGCCGCGCGTTCTCCCCGCCATGGCCTCGTACCTCACCGGAACGAAATGTGCCCCCTCCCTCTCCCCTCCCCGGCAGAGCGATGCTGTCGTCGGAGCTGCCGTACCCATCGCCGCGCGCCTTCGAGGCGATGGTCCGCGTGGACACGGCGGCGCTGTCGGAGCTGCCCCGCGCCGACCTGCGCCTGCTGCTGCCGTGCCTCGTGCGCATGGCCCTGTGCGCCGCCGCCGACCAGAGCGTGGCGTGGGCGGCGCGCAAGCGCCACGTGCTGCGCCTGCTGTCGGCCGTGGAGCCCGTGAACGCCGTCGTGGCGCTTCTCTCCGTCGACTTCCACGCGCTGGAGCAGGAGGCGCGCAGGGAGCTGCACGCGCGGTCAGTGGCCCGGCGTCGGCGAGGCGTCGCGCGCGGCGCTGCCCACGCCCCCGTGGGGGGGCGGGCAGCGCCGACAGCGCTCCTCCCGGTGGTGTGTTAAGGCCACCCGGGGGAATCTTTGTCTCTATGGGGGCAGGAGGAAGTCGGGGGCGGCGGGGGAGTCGGCGCCGGGGGCCGCGGCCGCGGCGGCGGCGGCGGCGGCGGCGGCGACGGCGGCGGCGCACGGCCTGGCGCTGGAGTTTGAGCACAGCGACCCGACCCGGCGCCTCCACCTGGTGCTCTCCGAGCTCCTGAGCCTCATCACACGCGTGAGGAGCCCCCTCACTGCATCCCCTCTCTTGGTCCGCTCCCTGGATCCCCTCAATACCCTCCCTCTGTCCCTTCCTCCATCCCCTCCCTACAACCCCTCCCTGCATCCCTTCCCTACATGCCCTCCCCCAATCCCTCATCACTGCCCTGAGCACCTGGCCTGGCCTGAGCACCTGGCCTGGCCTGAGCACCTGGCCTGGCCTGAGCACCTGCCCTGAGCACCTGGCCTGTCACGAGCACCTGCCACGAGCACCTGGCCTGAGCACCTGGCCTGTCACGAGCACCTGCCACGAGCACCTGGCCTGTCACGAGCACCTGCCACGAGCACCTGCCCTGAGCACCTGGCCTGTCACGAGCACCTGCCACGAGCACCTGGCCTGGCCTGAGCACCTGGCCTGCCACGAGCACCTGGCCTGCCACGAGCACCTGGCCTGAGCACCTGCCACGAGCACCTGGCCTGCCACGAGCACCTGGCCTGCCACGAGCACCTGGCCTGCCCTGAGCACCTGGCCTGCCACGAGCACCTGGCCTGAGCACCTGCCACGAGCACCATGGTGATGTCACCGCCACTCGGCGGCTGCTTCTGCTGCTGTCGTGGAGCACCCTTCCCCCGCCCTTCTCTGCAGGCGTCAGGGAACGCGGAGGGTTCGGGAGAAGGAGCGGGGGGAGGAGGAGCCGGGGGATCGAGCGCAGCGGCGGGGAGGGATGCCTCCTCCTCCTCCTCCTCGTCGTCGTCGTCGCGAGGGTGCGAGCTCTTTGAGTGCGACGTCTACCTCCAGGAGGTGGCGGACGTCCTCTCCATCCTCCTGGCCGGTGAGTCTCCGCACCGGTGAGTCTCCGCACCGGTGAGTCTCCTGGCCGGTGAGTCTCCTGGCCGGTGAGTCTCCTGGCCGGTGAGTCTCCGCACCGGTGAGTCTCCGCACCGGTGAGTCTCCGCGCCGGTGAGTCTCCTGGCCGGTGAGTCTCCTGGCCGGTGAGTCTCCTGGCCGGTGAGTCTCCGCACCGGTGAGTCTCCGCACCGGTGAGTCTCCGCGCCGGTGAGTCTCCTGGCCGGTGAGTCTCCTGGCCGGTGAGTCTCCGCACCGGTGAGTCTCCGCACCGGTGAGTCTCCGCGCCGGTGAGTCTCCTGGCCGGTGAGTCTCCTGGCCGGTGAGTCTCCTGGCCGGTGAGTCTCCTGGCCGGTGAGTCTCCGCACCGGTGAGTCTCCTGGCCGGTGAGTCTCCACACCGGTGAGTCTCCTGGCCGGTGAGTCTCCTGGCCGTTGAGTCTCCTGGCCGTTGAGTCTCCGCACCGGTGAGTCTCTTGGCCAGTGAGTCTCCGCGCCGGTGAGTCTCCTGGCCGGTGAGTCTCCGCACCGGTGAGTCTCCTGGCCGGTGAGTCTCCGCACCGGTGAGTCTCTTGGCCAGTGAGTCTCCGCGCCGGTGAGTCTCCTGGCCGGTGAGTCTCCGCACCGGTGAGTCTCCTGGCCGGTGAGTCTCCGCACCGGTGAGTCTCCGCACCGGTGAGTCTCCGCACCGGTGAGTCTCCGCACCGGTGAGTCTCCGCACCGGTGAGTCTCCGCACCGGTGAGTCTCCGCACCGGTGAGTCTCCTGGCCGGTGAGTCTCCTGGCCGGTGAGTCTCCTGGCCGTTGAGTCTCCTGGCCGTTGAGTCTCCGCACCGGTGAGTCTCTTGGCCAGTGAGTCTCCGCGCCGGTGAGTCTCCTGGCCGGTGAGTCTCCTGGCCGGTGAGTCTCCTGGCCGGTGAGTCTCCGCACCGGTGAGTCTCCGCGCCGGTGAGTCTCTTGGCCAGTGAGTCTCCGCGCCGGTGAGTCTCCTGGCCGGTGAGTCTCCTGGCCGGTGAGTCTCCTGGCCGTTGAGTCTCCGCGCCGGTGAGTCTCCGCGCCGGTGAGTCTCCTGGCCGGTGAGTCTCCTGGCCGGTGAGTCTCCACACCGGTGAGTCTCCTGGCCGGTGAGTCTCCACACCGGTGAGTCTCCGCACCGGTGAGTCTCCTGGCCGGTGAGTCTCCTGGCCAGTGAGTCTCCTGGCCGGTGAGTCTCCACACCGGTGAGTCTCCTGGCCAGTGAGTCTCCTGGCCGGTGAGTCTCCACACCGGTGAGTCTCCTGGCCAGTGAGTCTCCTGGCCGGTGAGTCTCCGCACCGGTGAGTCTCCGCACCGGTGAGTCTCCGCACCGGTGAGTCTCCGCACCGGTGAGTCTCCGCACCGGTGAGTCTCCGCACCGGTGAGTCTCCTGGCCGGTGAGTCTCCTGGCCGGTGAGTCTCCTGGCCGTTGAGTCTCCTGGCCGTTGAGTCTCCGCACCGGTGAGTCTCTTGGCCAGTGAGTCTCCGCGCCGGTGAGTCTCCTGGCCGGTGAGTCTCCTGGCCGGTGAGTCTCCTGGCCGGTGAGTCTCCGCACCGGTGAGTCTCCGCGCCGGTGAGTCTCTTGGCCAGTGAGTCTCCGCGCCGGTGAGTCTCCTGGCCGGTGAGTCTCCTGGCCGGTGAGTCTCCACACCGGTGAGTCTCCTGGCCGGTGAGTCTCCACACCGGTGAGTCTCCTGGCCGGTGAGTCTCCACACCGGTGAGTCTCCTGGCCGGTGAGTCTCCTGGCCAGTGAGTCTCCTGGCCGGTGAGTCTCCACACCGGTGAGTCTCCTGGCCAGTGAGTCTCCTGGCCGGTGAGTCTCCACACCGGTGAGTCTCCTGGCCGGTGAGTCTCCACACCGGTGAGTCTCCTGGCCGGTGAGTCTCCACACCGGTGAGTCTCCTGGCCGGTGAGTCTCCTGGCCAGTGAGTCTCCTGGCCGGTGAGTCTCCACACCGGTGAGTCTCCTGGCCAGTGAGTCTCCTGGCCGGTGAGTCTCCACACCGGTGAGTCTCCTGGCCGGTGAGTCTCCTGGCCGGTGAGTCTCCACACCGGTGAGTCTCCTGGCCAGTGAGTCTCCTGGCCGGTGAGTCTCCACACCGGTGAGTCTCCTGGCCAGTGAGTCTCCTGGCCGTTGAGTCTCCGCACCGGTGAGTCTCTTGGCCAGTGAGTCTCCGCGCCGGTGAGTCTCCTGGCCGGTGAGTCTCCTGGCCGGTGAGTCTCCTGGCCGGTGAGTCTCCGCACCGGTGAGTCTCTTGGCCAGTGAGTCTCCGCGCCGGTGAGTCTCCGCGCCGGTGAGTCTCCTGGCCGGTGAGTCTCCTGGCCGGTGAGTCTCCGCACCGGTGAGTCTCCGCGCCGGTGAGTCTCCGCGCCGGTGAGTCTCCGCGCCGGTGAGTCTCCGCGCCGGTGAGTCTCCGTGCCGGTGAGTTTCCTGGCCGGTGAGTCTCCTGGCCGGTGAGTCTCCGCACCGGTGTTAGACCAGAGAACACCAATAGGTGAGCAGTGCAAAGGCGATGCAAATATCAAAGCCTTAAAAGCATAAAGTTGGAGCCTTTTTTATACATGGTATTGATGGCGGCACAAAAGGGTTCCCATGGATGGACAAGTTTGGGTTTTGAAGTTAATTTTTGTCCAACCGAGGTGAGACCCGGAGAGACGGCCAAGATAAAGTCTCATTTGCAGGAAGAGTCAACTGGGTTCGCCGAAATGACAGACGCAAACTAAACAGTTACGCACCGAAATGAAACGAGTTGGAAATCGGCGCGGGAAAAAAAACCCAACTGCATTTGCCACGCGAGAAGTCGAAAATAATAATTATTCAAATGTGTAATGTGTAATGTGCATTCCATCCCAGGGCAACCGACCAAACTAAAGAGGGAAGGCCACTTTAAAGCGATGGGGTTTCAAAGCGGACTTAAATCTATCTACCGACTCTGCCTGATTTCAAGTGGCGAGGCGTTCCATAGCGTGGGTGCCACGCTAACAAAAGCACGGTCGCCAATACAGCGCGGCCTAGACCTGGGAGTGCTGAGCAGGAAAGAAGATCAGCAAACACAAAGACAAAGATGATCCCCAGTATAGCCTGAACAGACTGCTGTTAGCGAGTACTTATTAAGGCCGGCACGGTACACGAGGAGGTGGGTAGCCAATACCACGCCAGGCCGCCTTTGTCTCCCTTAGTGGCAATGTTTACACACCGCACCAGGTACTCGTTTGAGACCGAGTCGACCTAGGGGAGGCCCAAGACCGGTGCAGATAATCATCACCGGTGTCGGCCGTGAGTGGAAATCGAACTCGGGTCGCGGGGTTCGTAGCGCAGTGCAGCGCTAACCGCTACACTACCGCTCCCCACCGGACATACCACAACAACAACCGCCATTCGCCACTAAGTGGCGGTGACGTCACCACGACGCTTGTGCCAGGCTATGTGCACCCTGAGGCCACGTGAAGTGTCGAACGCCCGCTGGCAGGAGGTCACGGGGCAGACCCAGGTGCCACGGGTCGACTGACTGAGATGACTGGCTGATGCACCACCTGTGCCCCCTACTGTGCCAAACTGCTGTGCTTTAGCCACCCGGCGCTCCGCTCGTTGTTCTGAGCGTCGCTCCTCCGCCCTCCGTTGTTGTTGGAGGGCGACTACCTCCAACTGCCCAGTAGCATCCTTCACGAGCCTCCTCCACAGAGGCCGATCTTGACACCGCTGGTACCAGTCATCGGCAAGTCCACTCAGCTCCACGTCCTCCTGTACCACATCACTCCATCTCTTCTCTAGCCTGTGCCGCGCCCGCTTAGCCCCCTCAATCCGGCCGAACAAAAGCTGTTTCGGCATGCCGTGGCTGGGCATGCGGGCTACATGACCCAGCCATCGCAGCCTTGCCCGCCGGAGGAGCTCACCGATGGGACCTTGCCCAGATCTTTCAAGGATTTGTGAGCTCCTCACACAATCCAGTCTGGTTAAACCCAGGATGGATCGTAGGCAGGCGAGCCTAAATGTTTCTAACCGGCGAAGATGTTCCATTAGGGGGGTCCACGTTTCGCAAGCGTAGAGAAGGGAGGGAATGACCGTGGCCGAGAAGACCTGAAGCTTAGTGCGAAGCGACAGACCAGGTAGCTTCCACACAGCGTTACGCAACCGATGAAAAGATATTGCCGCTCGACTGATTCGGAGTGAGACCTCTGCTGTTAAACTGGAGCCAGTCATAAGCACACTGCCCAGGTATGGGAAACTCTCCACTCTCTCCACAACTGCCCCATCACCGATTGGGAGTTGTGGGGGTGGAGTGTCCGATGGTACAAAATACCCAGGCAGGTGCTTAGTTTTGGTGGGGCTGATGGTAAGGCCCCACCTCTTAGTGGCACGCTCCAGTCTCAGCAGCAGCGTCTCCAACTCCTCCTCTGACTGAGCAGCTATTACCAAATCATCAGCATACATAACGTGGTTGAGCAATAGGGAGCCATCCCTTGACCGCACGCAGGCATCGATCAGCCTCCCATTATATCTGTACCATATGGAGATTCCCCCGGTACAGCTATTGAAGGCTTCACGAACTACGTGGTCAAAATAGATGTTAAATAATGTGGGAGCCAGAGGACATCCCTGTCGCACCCCAAGGTGTACAGGGAATGGCTCGGACTCCCGGCCACGTAGTTTTACCCAGGCTCGCTCACCATCATGAAGGTCCTTAATGATCGTGAGCAGAGGGTCAGGTACTCCAAAAGCACGAAGAACGACCCAGAGGCCAGGCCTACTGATGGTATCATAGGCCTTGACCAGGTCAATAAAGCAGAGATGTAGGTCTTGATGGAATTCCCTACACCTTTGCTGTAGCAGACGGACAGAAAATATGGCATCTGTGCAGGACCGCCCTTTTCTGAAACCGCATTGGGACTCCGCAAGCCTCTCCTCAGCGTGCCTGGCAAGGCGATGCTGAATGATCCTTGCCAGGACCTTTCCCGGCACACTGAGGAGTGAGATGCCCCTGTAGTTGTTGCAGTCTTTTTAAGAAGGGGGACCACCAAACACAAACATAATAAATCCCCTGCAGCACAAGTCGCCGTGGGCGGCACATGCTACTTGCGCCGGTGGTGGCGCGCGGTTTACGAGTGCAGCTGCGGTTCCCTGCCCTTTGTTCCCTGCCCTTTGTTCCCTGCCCTTTGTTCCCTGCCCTTTGTTCCCTGCCCTTTGTTCCCTGCCCTTTGTTCCCTGCCCTTTGTTCCCTGCCCTTTGTCCGTCCACCGCTACCACCACAGAGCTGCCCGCGCTGCTGCCCATGGCGGAGGTGGCGGAGGCGCTGCTGCTGGCACGCCACGGCGCCTGGTTCCTGTGCCTGCTCGTGGCCAACACCCCCGACTGCTTCACCCAGGGTGAGCACGCCGCCTCGCGGGGATCCCCCTCACGGACCCCTCACGGACCCCTCAGGGGACCCCTCATGGACCCCCAACACGGACCCCCTCACGGACCCCCCTCACGGACCCCTCACGGACCCCCTCACGGACCCCTCACGGACCCCTCACGGACCCCCTCACGGACCCCCCTCACGGACCCCCCTCACGGACCCCTCAGGGGACCCCTCACGGACCCCCTCACGGACCCCCAACACGGACCCCCTCACGGACCCCCCTCACGGACCCCCTCACGGACCCCCTCACGGACCCCCAACACGGACCCCCTCACGGACCCCCCTCACGGACCCCCCTCACGGATCCCCCACGGATCCCCCTCGCTGGACCCCCTCACGGATCCCCCTCGGGGGACCCCTCTAGAGCCCCCCTCATGGGTCTCCCTCGCAGGCCCCCTAGGTCGACTCGGCCTCATTTGAGTAACTGATGCGGTGTGTGGTAAACATCGCCACTGGGGAGACAAAGGCGGCCGGGCGTGTTGCCGGCCACCCACCCCCTCGTGTGCCACGGTGCCCGGCCTTCGTAGGCGCTGCAGCTCGCTAACGGCGCTTGACCCAGCAGTGTGTGAAGGCTACGCGGGGCTCTGCGTCTGCGCGCGTGGGCAGTGTGCCGGGGCTTGATTCACGGAGGAGGCTCCCAGGACGACGACAGCCCCAGCGGCCGGCGCCGAGTTGAGGCGCTGAGGCAGCTGTGCCGCATGAAGCCCTCGCAGGCCCTCAACGTGCGCGCCATGGCGGTACGCGATACTCGCCCGCGTGCTCGCTCGCACGCTCGCCCACGCGCTCACCCGCACGCTCACTCGTGTACTCGACCATACGATACACTCACCTGCACCCTTGCCCGCCCGCGCGCCCGTACAAGTCGCCGAACCGGCAGCGAGCCAAGTCCGCGGTTGGATCCCCCGGCACAGGTGGAGGCCTGCCGGCTGCCTTCCCTCGCCGTGGCCCTGACGCTGGACCAGGCCTCCGAGGCGCCCGGGGCCCCGGAGGGTCGAGCGGCGACGGAGGGGGTGGGGGCGCGGGGTCCGGGGGACCTGGTGTCGTTCGTCTCGGGCCTGCTTCTGGGCAGCGACGCGCGCGTCCGTAATTGGTTCACCGCGTTCGTGAAGGCCGGGCAGCAGGTGAGCGCGTGCACGCGGAATCACTATGTAGTTTTTTTTCTACTGGGGGAATCCGAGGAGCCGTCAAGCTCTCGCACCGCCACTTAGTGGCGAATGGTGGTTGTTGTATATGTATACGTGTGTGTGTGTGTACACGTGTGTGTGTGTGTACACGTGTGTGTGTGTGTACACGTGTGTGTGTGTGTACACGTGTGTGTGTGTGTACACGTGTGTTTGTACACGTGTGTTTACGTGTATGTGTGTGTACGTGTGTGTGTGTGCCACTAAGAGATGGGGCCTTACCATCAGCCCCACCAAAACTAAGCATCTGCCTGGGTATTTTGTACCATCGGACACTCCACCCCCACAACTCCCAATCGGTGATGGGGCAGTTGTGGAGAGAGTGGAGAGTTTCCCATACCTGGGCAGTGTGCTTATGACCGGCTCCAGTTTAACAGCAGAGGGCTCACTCAGAATCAGTCGAGCGGCAATATCTTTTCATTGGTTGCGTAACGCTGCGTGGAAGCTACCTGGTCTGTCGCTCCGCACTAAGCGACAGGTCTTCTCGGCCACGGTCATTCCCTCCCTTCTCTACACTTGCGAAACGTGGACCCCCCTAATGGAACTTCTTCGCCGGTTAGAAACATTTAGGCTGGCCTGCCTACGATCCATCCTGGGTTTAACCAGGCTGGATTGTGTGAGGAGCTCACAAATCCTTGAAAGATCTGGGCAAGGTCCCATCGGTGAGCTCCGGCTGGGAAGGCTGCGATGGCTGGGTCATGTAGCCCGCATGCCCAGCCACCGCATGCCGAAACAGCTTTTGTTCGGCCGGATTGAGGGGGCTAAGCGGGCGCGGCACGGGCTAGAGAAGAGATGGAGTGATGTGGTACAGGAAGACGTGGAGCTGAGTGGACTTGCCGATGACTGGTACCAGCGGCGTCAAGATCGGCCTCTGTGGAGGAGGCTCGTGAAGGACGCTACTGGGCAGTTGGAGGCAGTCGCCCTGTCAACAACAACGAAGGGCGGAGGAGCGATGCTCACAACAACGAGCGGAGCGCCGGGTGGCTAAAGCACAGCAGGTTGCCACAGTAGGGGGCACAGGTGGTGCATCAGCCAGTCATCTCTGTCAGTCGACCCGTGGCATCTGGGTCTGCCCCGTGACCTCCTGTCAGCGGGCGTTCGACACTTCACGTGGCCTCAAGGTGCACATAGCCTGGCACAAGCGTCGTGGTGACGTCACCGCCACTTAGTGGCGAATGGCGGTTGTTGTTGTTGTACACGTGTGTGTGTACACGTGTGTGTGTGTACACGTGTGTGTGTGTGTGTATTTGCTCTCGCACCTCAGAAGCGCAAGGGTTCCCTGCGAGGCTCCCTCCTCGCCCAGATGAGGCAGCACCTCCTCTCCGAGTTGCACAGCATCCTTCCTCACGGCAGCCGTCTCCACGGCGACCGTCTCCACGGCGACCGGGACCCAGAGCCAGGGGGAGAAACCCCGAGCGAGGGGCTCTCTGGGGAAGGCGCGGGGGGGCCTGCGGGGGGGCCTGCGGGCGTAGCTGCGATGGAGGTGGACGAGGCGGGCGGGGCCTCTGGGGAGGGGGCGGATCTTGGGGGCGGGGCCTCTGCGGAGGGAGCGGGGCTGGGGGGCGGGGCCCTGGCGGAGGAGGAGGTGGTGAGGGGCGGGGCTCTGCTGCGTCTCTACTGCGCCCTCATGGGGATCGCTGGTCTCAGGTGTGAACCCTGCCCCCCCCCCTCCTCGCCCCCCCCCTCCTCGCCCCCCCCCCCTCCTCGCGCCCCCCCTCCTCGCCCCCCTCCTCGCCCCCCCTCCTCGCCCCCCCCTCCTCGCCCCCCCCTCCTCGCCCCCCCCCCCCCCCCCTCGCCCCCCCCCCCTCCTCGCCCCCCCCCCTCCTCGCCCCCCCTCCTCGCCCCCCCTCTTCGCCTGCCTCCGTGCGTGCGTGCGTGTGTGCGTGCGTACGTGCGTGCGTGTACGTACGCGTGTGCATGTGCGCGTACGCGCGTGCCTTTGCGCGTGCGTACGTGCGTGCGTGTGTATGTGCGTGCGTGTGTACGTGCGTGCGTGTGTACGTGCTTGCGTGTCTACGTGCGTGTGTACGTGCTTGCGTGTGTGCTTGCGTGTGTGCGTGCGTGTGTCCAGGTTGTTAGGGCAACGGTTCGCGCACTGAGCTACGAACCCAACGACCCGAGTTCGATTCCCGCTCTTGGCCACCAACACCGGTGACGGTTATCTGAACAAGTGCTGAGCCTCCCCTAATTCGACTCAACCTCAACTGAGTACCTGGTGTGGTGTCTCATAAACATCGCCACTGGGGAGACAAAGGCGGGCGGGCAGGCGTGGTGCTTGTGTGCCATTGCAGCCTTAATAAACTCAACTTTTTGTTTCGCAGATACGGCCCACTGAGCTATATCGCTTTATTTCAGACGCGACCTGGCCATGAATGATAACTCAACATGGCTTATCATCATCACGTATAAATGTATAGCAGCCATCTACTCTAAACGCAGGTAGTTAAGATGATCTCGCTACTGTGAGGTGTTCCTCGCTACTAATGGCACTCGCCCCGACAGTCCCTTCAAGGCTACAGGGGGGATCTTGTCTGCGTGCAGGCCGAGCGAGGAGGAGGTTTCTCGCCTGCTCGCCCTCATCACGAGTCGCCCCCCGGCTACGGCGGCCGGAGTTCGCTTCGTGTCTCTCTCGCTCGCCACGCTGCTCGCATTCACGGCCCTCGTCAGGTGCACACTGCCGCACACACGCACTGCCGCACACACGCCTATGCACACACGCCTACGCACTGCCGCACACACGCCTATGCACACACGCTTACGCACTCCTGCACACACACCTACGCACTGCCACACACACGCCTATGCACTACCGCACACATGCCTATGCACTGCCATCTGCACTACGCACTACCACAGATGCCCCGCATAGGGGCACCATAGTGGCTAGGAGATGTTAACTACCTCGCCTGGTATACAGGAGGTTGGGGGTTCGATCCCGACCCTGACGCCTGCTGCTGCATGTTATTTGGAGTTTGCGTCTCTCTCTACCCATGGTCGTGTGGATTTTTCTCCGTGTTCCTCCGGTTTTTCCCTCCACATTTATAATCAACATCACCACGCGTTTAAAGTATTTGGCCGCTGTAATTTTCCATATGATGATAAGCCACTTCGTTGCCCAGGTCACTTCTGAAAAAGAGCTTCACAGCTCAGTGGGCCTTACCTGGTAAAATAGAAAAAATGTCGGTGTTTGTTTATTTAGGATTTTGAGACGGGGTAGGAGTGATTTTAGCCTAACGCTAAACACGTGACATTGATTTTAAATGCGGAGGAGGTACAAAACCAAAGTACCCAGAGAAAAATCCACGCGACAACGGGGAAAGAGAGAGAGAGACGCAATCTCCAAATTTACAGCAGTCGGGGTTTCGGGATCGGACCCACGACCTCCTCCGTTGTTCCAGGCGAGGTCACAATCAGAATATTTATTGATCCTGGAGGGATCCGATGAGCTATAAAGCTGTCCGCCATGTCTCCACGATGTCTCTCTCCCCACCCCACACTTCCCTCTTGCAACCCCCAAACGTCGCCTCCCCTCGACCCCCTGGCCCACAGCACCCCCCGGCAGGAGCAGATCGCGGTGAGCTGGCTCAACTGGATGATCCGGGAGGAGGCGTACTTTGAGAGGTGCTCCCTCACCTTCCACTCGCCACCTCCGCCGCGGTTTTTGTAATAGCGGTGTTCGTACAGCCAGGCCCTCGCCAACCGCGGTAGGCAAATGTGCGGTTCGTCAAGTGCCAGGGGGGTGCCCCGTGGGTAGTTGGGGGCTAGGGGAACCACGACCGTGGTCAGACTCGTCGTAGCTTGACTCGGCTGCCCGCGTGGTAACTAAACGCCGCATCAAGTGCAGTGCGTTGCACAATAACATGGACATTGCGTTAACGTGACGATGATGGGGGAAGGGCTGGTTTGAAGGAGAAGGGGGCCCGGCCCACCGGTCCTGCTGCTCCGGGCCACAGACGCGATACTCTTACCGTCACCACACGCCACCACGTTTCCGGGGCCACGATTTAGGGCGAAATTAAACCTTTCCCAGAATCGAAAGAAAAAGAAAACACCTCGGGAGGAGGCTTTTGCGACCAGAATGATCCAATCTTGATTTGAAGCTTTCGTGACTGCAGGAATCCATACTCTTTGGTTCTTTTATTATTTCCCTTCTACGTGACTTTACCGCAAGAACCAAGAATATGAATCCCTGCATTCACGAAAGCTTTAAATCGAAAATCAAATTACTCATTTGGAATCCATAAAGAAATCATCACCCCCTCGAAAAAACTTGGCAGGACCCTCCTAAAAAAGTGTCATCAGAATTCTTGATAATTAAATTATATATATATATTTCATTGTGCCATCTGCCGGAGAGTGGATAAGTTTATTTTGGCTTTTTCTCAAATTTATCCCAACTGTGCTCTGTCACGAGACAACACATCAATTGTGACTCTCGCACAGCAGTGCATCTTAGAAAAGCGACTGGCCGTGTTAACACATTAATTGGTCGGCTAAAATCTTAGATTAATATATAGAGGACCGCAGAGCTTGGGGTGGTTGTTGGAAGCTCTGGCTGACTGCCTGGCTGCTGAATTCCCGCTTTGTCTGTGTTTCCTCGGTGATTGCGAGATGCACTTCGCATAAACGACGGAAAACAGTATATAAAATCAGGGCTTTAGAACTAGCGTTTCACCGCTGTTGCTCTGACGTCGTTATGAGGCAATAACAATCCCACCAGGCAGTAGGAATTTTTTTTTAATATCTCTTCTCGAAGATACAGCCGCCGAGAGGCCTGCCCTCCCGAAACAATCCCCCTGAGACACCAGCGTGTCCAGGCGGCAGTGACGAGTGGCAGTGTGAGGCGAGCTCGCCTTAATCTAAGTTTTCTTGTGGTTGTTGTTTGACTTGCATCCCGCTGGGATTTTTTGCACACAGCATTGGTGTACGGTGCTTTTTTCAGGAATATTTTCCTGTTTTTTTCTCATGGATTTTCTATTTGCACAGTCACATAGTCACTTTAAGATGTTTTCTTGTTCGTTTTTTTGTTTGTTGTGGCTGCACCCGATTCCAAGAGCCGAATGGCTCACAGGGCTATACCAAAATAAAAAAAACTAAACTGAAAAACTAAGTCACGTAGGTAGAAAAATGTATATATTTTATTTTTCTACCCACGTGACTTTAGCGAAAGAACCGAAGAGTACAGTATTATCCACAATCGAGATTTTCTGAGTGAGATCCTGTGACTAGAAATGTGTCGTTGAACTTGCCCGTGTGAAAGAGAGCTTTCGTAGCTAATCGGATTCCTCCAGTCTAAATAAATATTCTCATCACCTGATGCGGTGTATCTAAACATCGTCACTGGGGAGACAAAGGCGGCCGGGCGCGGTGCTGCTGGCCACCCACCTCATCGTGTGCCACAGTGCCGGCCTTCATAGCTGCTACTCGCTAACGGCACTTGCCCCTACAGTCTGCTAAGGCTACGCGGGGGATCTTTGTCTTTGTGCCTCGGCGTGCAGCAAGTCCGGCGTCGCCGCCTCTTTCGGGGAGGTGCTGCTGCTCGTGGCGATGTATTTCCATAGCAACCAGCTCAACTCCATCGTCGACCTCGTCTGCTCAACCCTGGGCATGAAGGTAAACTAAACTCTAAACTGATTTCTTTACCAAGTAAGGGCCCACTCGGCTATATATGTTGCCCTCTTTCAGAAGCGACCCGCCGGCCCGCCGGTCCGTTAGCCCCTCGGCACTTGGTCACCGGATCACGTCGCCCCCCCCCCCTTCCCGCCCACACAGATCCCCATGAAGCAGAACTCGCTCGCCAAGATGAAGATCATCTTCACGCAAGACGTCTTCACCGAGCAGGTGGCTCGCACCTCCCAAACCCTCACCCCCAAAACCCTCGCCCCAAAGCCTATCCCTCGCCGGAGCCCAGTTTTGTGGTCCGCTGGCGGCCCACTGGCGCATCCAAGCCATGTCAACCCCCGTGCCGTGACCCTGCAGCATAAACCCCCACGCCGTGACCCCCGTGCCGTGACCCCCGCGGCGTGACCCCCGTGCCGTGACCCCCGTGGAGTCACTCCGTGGCGTGACCCCTGCACCGTGACCCCCGCGCCGTGACCCCCGCGCCGTGACCCCCGCGCCGTGACCCCCGCGCCGTGACCCCTGCGCCGTGACCCCCGCGCCGTGACCCCCGCGGCGTGACCCCCGCGGCGTGACCCCCGTGGAGTCACTCCGTGGCGTGACCCCTGCACCGTGACCCCCGCGCCGTGACCCCCGCGCCGTGACCCCCGCGCCGTGACCCCCGCGCCGTGACCCCCGCGCCGTGACCCCCGCGCCGTGACCCCCGCGCCGTGACCCCCGCGCCGTGACCCCCGCGCCGTGACCCCCGCGCCGTGACCCCCGCGCCGTGACCCCCGCGCCGTGACCCCCGTGCCGTGACCCCCGCGCCGTGACCCCTGTGCCGTGACCCTTCAGGTGGTGACAGCCCACGCCGTGCGTGTGCCTGTCACCCCCGGTCTCAACGCGGCCATGAGCGGCTTCCTGCCCGTGCACTGCACCTACCAGCTGCTGCGTGGCCGGGCCTTCACCAAGCACAAGGTGCCCATCAAGGTGAGGCCCTCGCGCGGCCAGTGAGACGGGCGGCCCCCTAGTGGTGGTGGTGGTGCCAGCGGTGGTGCGCACGGTGTGGGTGTGTTTATACTGGTGTGTGTGTGTGTGTTTATACTGGTGTGTGTGTGTGTGTTTATACTGGTGTGTGTGTGTGTGTTTATACCGGTGTGTGTGTGTTAATATTGGTGTGTGTGTGTTTATACCGGTGTGTGTGTGTGTTTATACTGGTGTGTGTGTGTGTTTTTACCGGTGTGTGTGTGTGTGTTTATACTGGTGTGTGTGTGTGTGTTTATACTGGTGTGTGTGTGTGTTTATACTGGTGTGTGTGTGTGTTTATACCGGTGTGTGTGTGTGTTAATATTGGTGTGTGTGTGTTTATACCGGTGTGTGTGTGTGTTTATACTGGTGTGTGTGTGTGTTTTTACCGGTGTGTGTGTGTGTGTTTATACTGGTGTGTGTGTGTTTATACCGGTGTGTGTGTGTTTATACCGGTGTGTGTGTGTGTGTGTGTTTATACCGGTGTGTGTGTGTGTGTGTTTATACCGGTGTGTGTGTGTGTGTGTGTTTATACCGGTGTGTGTGTGTGTGTTTATACCGGTGTGTGTGTGTGTGTTTATACCGGTGTGTGTGTGTTTATACCGGTGTGTGTGTGTGTTAGTGTTAATATTGGTGTGTGTGTTTATACTGGTGTGTGTGTGTGTGTGTTCATATTGGTGTGTGTGTGTTAATATTTGTGTGTGTTCATATTGTTGTGTGTGTTTATACTGGTGTGTGCTAATATTGGTGTGTGTGTGTTTATACTGGTGTGTGTTAATATTGGTGTGTGTGCTAATACCGGTGTGTGTGTTTATACTGGTGTGTGTGTGTTCATATTTGTGTGTGTGTGTGTGTGTGTTAATATTTGTGTGTGTGTTTATACTGGCGTGTGTTAATATTGGTGTGTGTGTTTTTATACTGGTGTGTGTGTTTATACTGGTGTGTGTGTGTGTTTATACTGGTGTGTGTGTGTGTTTATACTGGTGTGTGTGTGTGTTTATACTGGTGTGTGTGTGTGTTTATACTGGTGTGTGTGTGTTTATACTGGTGTGTGTGTGTTTATACTGGTGTGTGTTAATATTGGTGTGTGTGTGTTAATATTGGTGTGTGTGTTAATATTGGTGTGTGTGTGTTAATACCGGTGTGTGTGTGTGTTAATATTGGTGTGTGTTCATATTGGTGTGTGGGTGTGTTTATACTGGTGTGTGTGTTAATATTGGTGTGTGTTAATACCGGTGTGTGTGTGTGTTAATACCGGTGTGTGTGTGTGTGTGTTAATATTGGTGTGTGTTCATATTGGTGTGTGGGTGTGTTTATACTGGTGTGTGTTAATATTGGTGTGTGTGTGTGTGTTTATACGTGTGTGTGTTATTACTGGTGTGTGTGTGTTGATATTGGTGTGTGTGTGTTTATACTGGTGTGTGTGTTTATACTGGTGTGTGTGTGTGTTAATACCGGTGTGTGTATACCTGTGTGTGTGTGTTTATACTAGTGTGTGTGTGTTTATACTGGTGTGTGTGTTAATACTGGTGTGTGTATATGCGTGTGTATTTTAATAACGGCTGTGCGTGCGTGTGTTCGCGCGTGCGCAGGACTGGATCCTGGCGCAGGTTTGCGAGAGTCGCCTGCCGCTGCACTCGCAGCTCCTGCCGCTGCTGGACGCGTTCATCACCTCGGTGTTCACGCCGGCCTCCAAAGCCAACCCCGAGCTCATCAACCAGCCCATGTCAGAGCACAGCCTCCTTGTAGCTTTCCAGCAGCAGGTGAGCGAGAGAGAGAGAGAGCGAGTGATTGAGAGAGCGAGTGAATGAAAGCGAGCGAGTGAGAGCGAGAGTCGGTGAGAGACCGACTGAACGAGTGTCACCTGAGTTTGATTCCTGACCCATGTTGGGGCTCAGCCTGCCTGCAGCCTTCCAGCAGCAGGTGTGTGTGCGAGCGAGCGTGCGGGCGGGCGGGCGAGCGTGTGAGCGTGCGGGCGTGCGGGCGGGCGGGCGGGGGTGCGAGCGTGCGTGCGGGCGAGCGTGCGGGCGGGCGTGAGCCGACTTCTGTTCCCCGCCATGGCTTAACATGATCAGTGGAATGGCACTGAGCCTCCCCTAAGTTGACTCAGCCTGAAATGGGTTCTTGGTGCGGTGCGTTGACGTCAGCGCTGGGAAGACAGATTCCCGCGGGGGTGCTCTGTGTATTTAACGGAAGTGCGTGTGTCTGCTGTGAGTTGCGGGTGTTGTCTATCAGAAGGGATCTTAGAACTCCCCTAGGTCAACTCGGCCTTAAATTCTTACCTGGTGCATTGCGGAAACTTCATTAGTTGGGAGACAAAGGCTGCCGAGCGTGCTGCTGGCCACGCAACCCCATCGTGCTCCGTGCCAACACCAGTAGGACGTTCGTAGGCGCTGCTACTCGCTCACGACACTTGCCTCAACAGCCTGTTGAGGCTGTACGGGGGATCTTTGTCAGTGGCGTGTGTTTGTGTGCGGTGGTCTCAGGACGCGAGTGTATCGGCGCAGCTCCTCATCCTCTACTACATCCTGTCCTACGAAGAGGCCTTCCTCACACACGCACGCACCCTCGGTACGCGCACACAAGCTCAGTACACACACGCACGCACCCTCGGTACACACACACTCAGTACACACACGCACACACTCTCAGTACACACACGCACACACCCTCGGTACACACACACACACTCAGTACACGCACGCACTCTCGGTACACACACGGTCAGTACACACACGCACGCACCCTCGGTACACACACGCACGCAACCTCGGTACGCACACACGCTCAGGACACACACACCCTCGGTACACACATACACACGCGCACCCTCGTTACAGACACACTAAGTACACACACACGCACCCTTGGTACACGCACACATAGTACACACACACACACGCTCGGTACACACGCACGCTCAGTACACACATATACACACATGCTCGGTACACACACACACATGAAGATGCGACTGTTAGTGACAGCTATTAATGGTGACGATGGTAATATTGCGGTTGACACATGAAGATGTGATGATTAATGATGATAACTGTCATGATGATGACGATGTTGATGATGACGATGTTGATGACGATGTTGACGATGTCGATGATGATGTTGATGATGTGCATGCAGCCACCCAGGTGCGGAGGCCCAGACCGTACTCACCGGCCCTCCTCGACCAGATTCCTGTCAAGTTCCTCATTGGCCAAGCCCAACGCCTCCAACAGCAGATCGGAGGTCCCACACACAGCAGGCCGCTCTGGCGAACACCGGGCACATGAACACTGCGTGTGTGTGAACACTGCGGGTGTGTGAACACCGTGGGCGCGTGAACACCGCGGGTGTGTGAACGCCGCAGGCGCGTGAACACCGTGGGCGTGTGAACACTGCGTGTGTGTGAACACCGCAGGCGCGTGAACACCGTGGGCGTGTGAACACTGCGTGTGTGTGAACACTGCCGGTGTGTGAACACTGCGGGTGTGTGAACACTGCCGGTGTGTGAACACTGCGGGTGTGTGAACACTGCGTGCGCGTGAACGCTGCGGGCGCGTGAACACTGCGGGTGCGTGAACACTGCGGGTGTGTGAACACTGCGGGTGTGTGAACACTGCGTGTGTGTTCACCAGAGCACCGCGGGCATGCTGGCATCTTGGCCCACACTTCACAAATCTAAAACGATGACCTGCCAATCACCAACCACTCAATCCGCATTCCACATCGCAGCCTGACGAGCTCCGCCCGACGAGTTTTTTTCCCTTCGGCATAGCGCCGTACAATTCCTTCACTTTCCTTCGCGCTTTCATTCGATCGCTGAGCGCCCTCCGACTCCCGCGGTTCCGCTCCCCCGCCCGCTCCCCCCGTGCCCCGCTAGCGCTGTACCCGTCCCTGCTGCGCCTGGTCGCCACGTCGCAGCCCGATCTGTGCCTGGTGGAGGACTGGCTGCTGGAGGAGGCGGCCGCGGGGACGCAGGCGCTGCTGCTGCGCGGCCTCCTGCTGCCTGCACGGCCCGCGAGCATCACCCCCGCAGCACTCGCCCGGGGTGCGTGTGTGTGTGTGTGCGTGTGTGCGTGTGTGCGTGTGTGCGTGTGTGCGTGCCCGGGGTGCGTGCGCGCGCGCGTGTGTGCGTGTAACTGTATGTGTGTGTGTAGCTGTGTGTGCGTGTGTGCGTGCGTGTAACTGTGCGTGTGTGCGTGTAACTGTGTGTGTGTGGGGAGCGGTAGTGTAGTAGCGGTTAGCACGCTGCGCTACGAACCCGGCTACGCGAGTTCGATTCCCGCTCGGTGATGATTACCTGAACCGCTCCTGGGCCTCCCCTAGGTCGACTCAGCCTCAAATGAGTACCCGGTGCGGTGTGTAAACATCGCCACTGGGGAGACAAAGGCGGCCGGGCGTGGTGCTGGCCACCCACCCCCTCGTGTGCCGTTCCGGCCTTCATAGGTGCTCGCTAACAGCACTTGCCCCTACAGCCTGTTGCAGGCTACACGGGGCATCTTTGTCTGTGTGAACATTGTGTGCGTTGTGAACATTGCGTGAGCATCACGTGTACGTTGCCGTGTGTACGTTGTGTGTACGTTGTGTGTACGTTGTGTGTACGTTGCGTGTACGTTGTGTGTATGTTGTGTGTACGTTGTGTGTATTTGCCGTGTACGTTGTGTGTACGTTGCGTGTACGTTGCGTGTACGTTGTGTGTACGTTGCCGTGTGTACGTTGCCGTGTGTACGTTGCCGTGTGTACGTTGCCGTGTGTACGTTGCGTGTACGTTGTGTGTACGTTGCCGTGTGTACGTTGCCGTGTGTACGTTGCGTGTACGTTGCGTGTACGTTGCCGTGTACGTTGCGTGTACGTTGCGTGTACGTTGCGTGTATTTGCCGTGTGTACGTTGTGTGTACGTTGTGTGTACGTTGCCGTGTGTACGTTGCGTGTACGTTGTGTGTACGTTGTGTGTATTTGCCGTGTGTACGTTGTGTGTATTTGCCGTGTGTACGTTGTGTGTATTTGCCGTGTGTACGTTGTGTGTACGTTGTGTGTACGTTGTGTGTACGTTGTGTGTACGTTGTGTGTATTTGCCGTGTGTACGTTGCCGTGTGTACGTTGTGTGTATTTGCCGTGTGTACGTTGTGTGTATTTGCCATGTGTACGTTGTGTGTATTTGCCGTGTGTACGTTGTGTGTACGTTGTGTGTACGTTGTGTGTACGTTGTGTGTATTTGCCGTGTGTATTTGCCGTGTGTACGTTGTGTGTATTTGCCGTGTGTACGTTGTGTGTATTTGCCGTGTGTACGTTGTGTGTACGTTGTGTGTATTTGCCGTGTGTATTTGCCGTGTGTACGTTGTGTGTATTTGCCGTGTGTACGTTGTGTGTATTTTGCCGTGTGTACGTTGCCGTGTACGTTGCCGTGTGTACGTTGCCGTGTGTACGTTGTGTGTATTTGCCGTGTGTACGTTGTGTGTATTTGCCGTGTGTATTTGCCGTGTGTACGTTGTGTGTACGTTGCCGTGTGTACGTTGCCGTGTGTATTTGCCGTGTGTACGTTGTGTGTATTTGCCGTGTGTATTTGCCGTGTGTACGTTGTGTGTACGTTGCCGTGTGTACGTTGCCGTGTGTATTTGCCGTGTGTACGTTGTGTGTATTTGCCGTGTGTACGTTGCCGTGTGTATTTGCCGTGTGTACGTTGCCGTGTGTATTTGCCGTGTGTACGTTGCCGTGTGTATTTGCCGTGTGTACGTTGCCGTGTGTATTTGCCGTGTGTACGTTGTGTGTACGTTGCGTGTACGTTGTGTGTATTTGCCGTGTGTACGTTGCCGTGTGTATTTGCCGTGTGTACGTTGCCGTGTGTATTTGCCGTGTGTACGTTGTGTGTACGTTGCCGTGTGTACGTTGTGTGTACGTTGTGTGTACGTTGCCGTGTGTACGTTGTGTGTACGTTGCCGTGTGTACGTTGTGTGTACGTTGTGTGTACGTTGCCGTGTGTATTTGCCGTGTGTACGTTGCCGTGTGTATTTGCCGTGTGTACGTTGCCGTGTGTACGTTGTGTGTACGTTGTGTGTACGTTGTGTGTACGTTGTGTGTACGTTGCCGTGTGTACGTTGTGTGTATTTGCCGTGTGTACGTTGTGTGTACGTTGCCGTGTGTATTTGCCGTGTGTACGTTGCCGTGTGTATTTGCTGTGCGTGCCGCCGGGCAGCGTTTGCGCGCCTGCGCTCGTCCCCCTGCGCGCTGGCGCGGGCGCTCGAGCGCCTGTCCCTGGTGCCCACGGAGCAGCTGCTGGCGCTGGCGCCGGCGCTGGCGCGGGGCCTCCGCTGCCTGCTGCCCCCCCGCACCCCCCAGCGCCTCACCCGGCTGGCCGCCCGCATCTGGGCCGCCCTCAACACCGCCATGCCCCGCCGGTGAGGATCGCCGTCACCGTCGCCGTCGCCGTCGCCGTGCCCCGCCGGCGGGGATCGCCGCTCACCGCCCCCCCCGTGCCCCCCCCAGGCTGTGGGTGCTCACCGTGAACGCGCTGCAGGCGCCCGGCTGCCTCCCGCGGCGCCAGCACACGGAGCTGGACCTCGTGCTCGACCCCCTCATCGTGCTGAGATGCGACGCACGCGTCTTCCGGTGAGCGACGCGCCAACGGCACACCCCACGTAGCTCACGCGGGCCGGTGTCCGTCCGGGGAAGGCAAGTGACGCTTGTGCCGTTACGGTGACGCGCTGTAACAGTGACGCTCGCGCTGTTACGGTGACGCGCTGTAACAGTGACGCTCGCGCTGTTACGGTGACGCGCTGTAACAGTGACGCTCGCGCTGTTACGGTGACGCTTACGCCGTAACGGTGACGCGCTGTAACGGTGACGCACGTTCCACGTGGTACTAAAAGTGCTCTGCTAACGCAAAAAAAGTCTCTCTTGTGTGTCTATAACCCTCCACCACCCGACGTGTCGGTGCGTGCATACGTGTGTGTACGTACGTGTGTACGTGTGTACGTGTGTGCGTGCGTGTGTCCAGCTGCCCGCCGCTGCTGGAGGTGGTGCTGCGCGTGCTGGCCGGGTCGCTGGCGGCGTCTCGTGCCTTCCTCGCCTCCCAGATGCGCGCCGGCTGGGAGCCCGACGCACCGGCCCGGGGCCCGCCCGGCGCCCCGCCGGCACCCCCGGCGGCACCCCCGCCGGCACCCCCGGGGGGGCCCGCAACCTCCACCGCCAACGGAGGCGGCGGTGCCGGTGGAGACGTCACCCGAGAGGAGCTCAAGAACGCCCTGCTCGCGGCGCAGGTGGGGTCACCTGTGTGTGAGGTCACCTGTGTGTGAGGTCACCTGTG
Source organism: Petromyzon marinus (assembly GCF_010993605.1). Taxonomy (NCBI): domain Eukaryota; kingdom Metazoa; phylum Chordata; class Hyperoartia; order Petromyzontiformes; family Petromyzontidae; genus Petromyzon; species Petromyzon marinus. The sequence continues at coordinate 372,441 of NW_022638105.1, forward strand.
TGTGAGGTCACCTGTGTGTGGGGTCACCTGTGTGTGAGGTCACCTGTGTGTGAGGTCACCTGTGTGTGAGGTCACCTGTGTGTGTGTGTGGGGTCACCTGTGTGTGTGTGTGTGGGGTCACCTGTGTGTGTGTGTGTGGGGTCACCTGTGTGTGTGGGGTCACCTGTGTGTGTGGGGTCACCTGTGTGTGTGTGTGTGGGGTCACCTGTGTGTGTGTGTGGGGTCACCTGTGTGTGTGTGTGGGGTCACCTGTGTGTGGTGTGTGTGGGGTCACCTGTGTGTGTGTGTGTGGGGTCACCTGTGTGTGTGTGTGTGGGGTCACCTGTGTGTGTGTGTGTGGGGTCACCTGTGTGTGTGTGTGTGGGGTCACCTGTGTGTGTGTGTGTGGGGTCACCTGTGTGTGTGTGTGTGTGTGGGGTCACCTGTGTGTGTGTGGGGTCACCTGTGTGTGTGTGGGGTCACCTGTGTGTGTGTGTGTGGGGTCACCTGTGTGTGTGTGTGTGGGGTCACCTGTGTGTGTGTGTGGGGTCACCTGTGTGTGTGTGTGGGGTCACCTGTGTGTGTGTGTGGGGTCACCTGTGTGTGTGTGTGGGGTCACCTGTGTGTGTGTGTGGGGTCACCTGTGTGTGTGTGTGGGGTCACCTGTGTGTGTGTGTGGGGTCACCTGTGTGTGTGTGGGGTCACCTGTGTGTGTAGGGTCACCTGTGTGTGTGTGTGTGTGTGGGGTCACGTGTGTGTGTGTGTGTGTGTGGGGTCACGTGTGTGTGTGTGTGTGTGGGGTCACCTGTGTGTGTGTGTGTGGGGTCACCTGTGTGTGTGTGTGGGGTCACCTGTGTGTGTGTGTGGGGTCACCTGTGTGTGTGTGTGTGGGGTCACCTGTGTGTGTGTGTGTGGGGTCACCTGTGTGTGTGTGTGTGGGGTCACCTGTGTGTGTGTGTGTGGGGTCACCTGTGTGTGTGTGTGTGGGGTCACCTGTGTGTGTGTGTGTGGGGTCACCTGTGTGTGTGTGTGTGTGTGGGGTCACCTGTGTGTGTGTGGGGTCACCTGTGTGTGTGTGGGGTCACCTGTGTGTGTGTGTGTGGGGTCACCTGTGTGTGTGTGTGTGGGGTCACCTGTGTGTGTGTGTGGGGTCACCTGTGTGTGTGTGTGGGGTCACCTGTGTGTGTGTGTGGGGTCACCTGTGTGTGTGTGTGGGGTCACCTGTGTGTGTGTGTGGGGTCACCTGTGTGTGTGTGTGGGGTCACCTGTGTGTGTGTGTGGGGTCACCTGTGTGTGTGTGGGGTCACCTGTGTGTGTAGGGTCACCTGTGTGTGTGTGTGTGTGTGGGGTCACGTGTGTGTGTGTGTGTGTGGGGTCACGTGTGTGTGTGTGTGTGTGGGGTCACCTGTGTGTGTGTGTGTGGGGTCACCTGTGTGTGTGTGTGTGTGGGGTCACCTGTGTGTGTGTGTGTGGGGTCACCTGTGTGTGTGTGTGTGTGGGGTCCCCTGTGTGTGTGTGTGGGGTCCCCTGTGTGTGTGTGTGGGGTCACGTGTGTGTGTGTGTGTGTGTGGGGTCACGTGTGTGTGTGTGTGTGTGTGGGGTCACGTGTGTGTGTGTGTGGGGTCACGTGTGTGTGTGTGTGTGTGGGGTCACGTGTGTGTGTGTGTGTGGGGTCACGTGTGTGTGTGTGTGTGGGGTCACGTGTGTGTGTGTGTGTGGGGTCACCTGTGTGTGTGTGTGGGGTCACCTGTGTGTGTGTGTGGGGTCACCTGTGTGTGTGTGTGGGTCACGTGTGTGTGTGTGGGGTCACCTGTGTGTGTGTGTGGGGTCACCTGTGTGTGTGTGTGGGGTCTCCTGTGTGTGTGTGGGGTCACCTGTGTGTGTGTGTGGGGTCACCTGTGTGTGTGTGTGGGGTCACCTGTGTGTGTGTGTGTGTGTGGGGTCACCTGTGTGTGTGTGTGTGTGGGGTCACCTGTGTGTGTGTGTGTGGGGTCACCTGTGTGTGTGTGTGTGGGGTCACCTGTGTGTGGTGTGTGTGGGGTCACGTGTGTGTGTGTGTGTGTGTGGGGTCACGTGTGTGTGTGTGTGTGGGGTCACCTGTGTGTGTGTGTGGGGTCACCTGTGTGTGTGTGTGGGGTCACCTGTGTGTGTGTGTGGGGTCACCTGTGTGTGTGTGTGGGGTCACGTGTGTGTGTGTGGGGTCACCTGTGTGTGTGTGTGGGGTCTCCTGTGTGTGTGTGGGGTCACCTGTGTGTGTGTGTGGGGTCACCTGTGTGTGTGTGTGTGTGGGGTCACCTGTGTGTGTGTGTGGGGTCACCTGTGTGTGTGTGTGTGGGGTCACCTGTGTGTGGTGTGTGTGGGGTCACCTGTGTGTGTGTGTGGGGTCACCTGTGTGTGTGTGGGGTCACCTGTGTGTGTGTGTGTGGGGTCACCTGTGTGTGTGTGTGGTCACCTGTGTGTGTGTGTGTGTGTGGTCACCTGTGTGTGTGTGTGTGGGGTCACCTGTGTGTGGGGTCACCTGTGTGTGTGTGGTCACCTGTGTGTGTGTGTGGGGTCACCTGTGTGTGTGTGTGTGGGGTCACCTGCGTGTGTGTGTGTGGGGTCACCTGCGTGTGTGTGTGTGGGGTCACCTGCGTGTGTGTGTGTGGGGTCACCTGCGTGTGTGTGTGTGGGGTCACCTGCGTGTGTGTGTGTGGGGTCACCTGCGTGTGTGTGTGTGTGGTCACCTGTGTGTGTGTACCGGGGGAATCTCCATATGGTACAGATATAATGGGAGGCTAATCGATGCCCGGGTGCGGTCAAGGGATGGCTCCCTATTGCTCAACCACGTTATGTATGCTGATGACTTGGTAATAGCTGCTTAGTCAGAGGAGGAGTTGGAGACGCTGCTGCTGAGACTGGAGCGTGCCACTAAGAGGTGGGGCCTTACCATCAGCCCCACAAAAACTAAGCACCTGCCTGGGTATTTTGTACCATCGGACACTCCACCCCCACAACTCCCAATCGGTGATGGGGCAGTTGTGGAGAGAGTGGAGAGTTTCCCATACCTGGGCAGTGTGCTTATGACTGGCTCCAGTTTAACAGCAGAGGTCTCACTCCGAATCAGTCGAGCGGCAATATCTTTTCATCGGTTGCGTAACGCTGTGTGGAAGCTACCTGGTCTGTCGCTCCGCACTAAGCTTCAGGTCTTCTCGGCCACGATCATTCCCTCCCTTCTCTACGCTTGCGAAACGTGGACCCCCCTAATGGAACATCTTCGCCGGTTAGAAACATTTAGGCTGACCTGCCTACGATCCATCCTGGGTTTAACCAGACTGGATTGTGTGAGGAGCTCACAAATCCTTGAAAGATCTGGGCAGGGTCCCATCGGTGAGTTCCTCCGGCAGGCAAGGCTGCGATGGCTGGGTCATGTAGCCCGCATGCCCAGCCACCGCATGCCGAAACAGCTTTTGTTTGGCCGGATTGAGGGGGCTAAGCGGGCGCGGCACGGGCTAGAGAAGAGATGGAGTGATGTGGTACAGGAGGACGTGGAGCTGAGTGGACTTGCCGATGACTGGTACCAGCGGTGTCAAGATCGGCCTCTGTGGAGGAGGCTCGTGAAGGAAGCTACTGGGCAGTTGGAGGCAGTCGCCCTCCAACAACAACGGAGGGCGGAGGAGCGACGCTCACAACAGCGAGCGGAGCGCCGGGTGGCTAAAGCACAGCAGGTTGGCACAGTAGGGGGCACAGGTGGTGCATCAGCCAGTCATCTCAGTCAGTCGACCCGTGGCACCTGGGTCTGCCCCGTGACCTCCTGCCAGCGGGCGTTCGACACTTCACGTGGCCTCAGGGTGCACATAGCCTGGCACAAGCGTCGTGGTGACGTCACCGCCACTTAGTGGCGAATGGCGGTTGTTGTGTGTGTGGTCACCTGTGTGTGTGTGGGTGTGTGTGTGTGGGTGTGTGTGTGTGGTCACCTGTGTGTGTGTGGGGTCTCCTGTGTGTGTGTGTGTGGGGTCACCTGTGTGTGTGTGGGGTCACCTGTGTGTGTGTGGGGTCACCTGTGTGTGTGTGGGGTCACCTGTGTGTGTGTGTGTGTCTGGGGTCTCCTGTGTGTGTGTGTGGTCTCCTGTGTGTCTGTGTGGTCTCCTGTGTGTGTCTGTGTGGTCTCCTGTGTGTGTGTGTGTGGTCTCCTGTGTGTGTGTGTGGGGTCTCCTGTGTGTGTGTGTGGGGTCTCCTGTGTGTGTGTGTGGGGTCACCTGTGTGTGTGTGTGTGGGGTCACCTGTGTGTGTGTGTGGGGTCACCTGTATGTGTGTGGTCAGCTCTGTGTGCTGAACACATCTTGATAGAGAGAGGACTGCAAAACTGGGGCAATCGTTGGTAGCGCCGGCTCACCGCCTGGCTGCTGCCTTCCTGCTCCTGTCCGTGGTCCCTCAGTGTTTGCGAGAGCTTCCATCGGCGTGAGCGACAACCCCGTCTATAAAACTAAACGCTCAAACAATATTATTATTGTTTTAATGACGAAGGCTACGTGGCGGGGGGGGGGGGGCACCTTTGTGGGTGTGTGGAGCAGGACAGCGCCGCCGTGCAGATCCTGCTCGAGATTTGCCTTCCCGAGTTGGATCGCGCCACCACCTCATCGCCGTCGTCATCGCCGGGCATCTCCACGGACGGCCTCCTGGGGGACCTCCGCCGTCGGGATCCCTCCGGGGCGTCCGCGAAGGTTCGCCCGCGCCGCCTGCAACTTCCCCGTCGCGAGCGGCCGCGGGGGCGAGGTTCCTAGCGGCCGTGCCGGAGCGCCCGAGGGCGGACGCCGCTTGGATGATCCGGTGTCTGACCCGGGCGGTCGGCCTTTTCGTTTTGTTTTTCCCCGAATTCGGTCACAACTATATGTATCTCGAATTTAATACTTCACTTGCAATTTAGCAGTCTTTGAAATAACGTAATCAACCAGGCTATGCGTTAATTGTGTTTTGACCGACCGTCTGTGTTGCTTTATATGGTTTCCAAATTCTGTTTGGTGTGCTTCTCTCTCTGTGTCCCCTATTGTGTCGGTGTTAGTTCCCCCTACTTGGGTGTCTGTGTATACATCTGGGGTTGTGTGTTTCCCCTCTCTCGTAAATTTGGCTCTTCTGTACCTGATGATGGCTGCTATTGTTGCAACCGAAACGTCGTGCGCTATTGTGTTATTTTATTATTTCTTATTTATACGTGACTTTACCGGGAAAAAAAACAAAGATTAACAACACGATGTTTAAAGAGCCGCGATGGCACGCCAACACTACAGACGGCCCAGGTTGCTTGCGCCAAGTTTCCGGAGACGAACGGTTCCCTTGCGACGAGGGGAGTCGACGTCCGAGCGTGCCGGCGCCCCGTGCCGGCGCCTGCTGCCGCGGGGTGCCGCGGTCGTGTCGACCGCCCGGCCTGTTCTCCATTTAAACGGACGGCGAGCCCGCTCGCGCGTTCCCGAGACTCGCCGGTGAACGGGCACCCGCAGCCCGCAGGCGTCTGGGAACGGGAAAGTGGTGGGGAATAAACGACGTCGCGAAGCCGCCCCTCGGAGAGCCGCGGGTTGCCGACGACCCCCCGGTCTCGCCGATGCCTCCGGTCGGCCGGGGGCCTCGCCGCGCGTCGCGCTCCCTCCCGCACGCGAGCGCCGCTCGTCGGTCGGCCGAGAACATCTTTACGCGTAGAGGACCGCAGAGCTTGGGGTCGTGGGGGGGGGGTGGACTTGGCACCAGCTAGACCGCGCGGCTACCATTTTGTCTCGTCTGTGGGTACCCCACGTGCCTCTTTGAGTCGTCTCTCTCTGTCTGTTGAAGAGCACCCTCCTGTTAGCATCGTTGGCTACGTACGGTGCGACAGAAGTTCAACGTACACGCACGCACAGGAGCGAGAAAATATCCTGTGCGTGGAGACAGCGGCGCGTTACAAAGTTTAAATTGTTGTGACATTGACACCAACAGTGGTGATGATCATGATGGTAGTGATGACAGTGACGATGGTGGTGGTGGTGACGATGGTGGTGACGATGATGATGGTGTTTATGACGACGATGGTGGTGATGATGATGATGATGGCGACGATGGTGGCGATGATGATGGTGTTTATGACGATGGTGCTGATGATGATGGTGATGATGATGGCGATGATGATGGCGACGATGGTGGCGATGATGATGGTGTTTATGACGATGGTGCTGATGATGATGGCGACGATGATGATGGTGTTTATGACGATGGTGGCAATGATGATGGTGTTTATGACGATGGTGGTGATGATGGCGATGTCATTCCCAGGTCCGCCAGGGGCGACTGTCGCCCAGTCTGGACGCCGAGTGGGCCTCCCTCGACGACGGCGATGATGACGGCGATGACGACGATGACGGGAGCGATTCCGAGGAGGGGGGTGGGGGCAGCGGGGGAAAGGAGGAGGGGGAGGGGGGGGGGCAGCGCGGCGAGGAGCCGGCGCCAGGAGGTGCAGGGCCTCGTCTGCTCCTTCCTGCACCAAATGTTCATCGCCGACCCCAACATCGCCAAACTCGTGCACTTCCAGGTGACGACGCTGCTGCTGCTGCTGCCGGTGGTGTCGGTGGTGGTGTTGAGTGACTGGTGTTGAGTGAGTAAGTGGTGTTGAGTGGTGTTGGTGTTGAGTGGTGTTGGTGTTGAGTGAGTGGTGTTGGTGTTTAGTGGTGTTGGTGTTGAGTGAGTGGTGTTGGTGTTGAGTGGTGTTAAGTGAGTGGTGTTAAGTGAGTGGTGTTGGTGTTGAGTGGTGTTGGTGGTGAGTGGTGTTGGTGTTGAGTGGTGTTGGTGGTGAGTGGTGTTGGTGTTGAGTGGTGTTGAGTGGTGTTGGTGTTGAGTGGTGTTAAGTGAGTGGTGTTGGTGGTGAGTGGTGTTGAGTGGTGTTGAGTGGTATTGAGTGGTGTTGGTGTTGAGTGGTAGTGAGTGGTGTCAGTGGTGGTGTTGGTTTTGAGTGGTGTTGAGTGGTGTTGGTGTTGAGTGGTGTTGGTGTTGAGTGGTATTGGTGTTGAGTGGTGTTGGTGGTGAGTGGTGTTGAGTGAGTGGTGTTGATGTTGAGTGAGTGGTGTTGATGTTGAGTGAGTGGTGTTGAGTGGTGTTGGTGTTGAGTGGTGTCGGTGTTGAGTGGCGTTGATGTTGAGTGGTGTTGAGTGAGTGGTGTTGGTGTTGAGTGACTGGTGTTGAGTGGTGTTGAGTGAGTGGTGTTGGTGTTGAGTGAGTGGTGTTGATGTTGAGTGAGTGGTGTTGGTGTTGAGTGAGTGGTGTTGAGTGGTGTTGATGTTGAGTGAGTGGTGTTGGTGTTGAGTGGTGTTGATGTTGAGTGAGTGGTGTTGATGTTGAGTGAGTGGTGTTGGTGTTGAGTGAGTGGTGTTGGTGTTGAGTGAGTGGTGTTGATGTTGAGTGAGTGGTGTTGGTGTTGAGTGGTGTTAGTGGTGTTGGTGTTGAGTGGTGTTGAGTGGTGTTAGTGGTGTTGGTGTTGAGTGGTGAGTGGTGTTGGTGTTGAGTGGTGTTGATGTTGAGTGAGTGGTGTTGGTGTTGACTGAGTGGTGTTGAGTGAGTGGTGTTGATGTTGAGTGAGTGGTGTTGATGTTGAGTGAGTGGTGTTGATGTTGAGTGAGTGGTGTTGAGTGAGTGGTGTTGATGTTGAGTGAGTGGTGTTGGTGTTGAGTGAGTGGTGTTGATATTGAGTGAGTGGTGTTGAGTGAGTGGTGTTGAGTGAGTGGTGTTGAGTGAGTGGTGTTGAGTGAGTGGTGTTGGTGCCTCTACCCCCCCCACCATCTCTCTCTCGATGCCCTTCTGTCTATAAAATCTCCCTCCGTCTCCCCGTTCCCCACGTGCGCTCTGCCTCCCCCTTCGTCGCCGGTCGCCCACTCCCCCCCCCCCCCCCCCCCCCCCTGTGTCTCCCGCCGTCCCCTCTCTCCGTGAGCAGGGCTACCCCAGCGAGCTGCTGCGCGTCACGGTGGCCGGGATCCCCTCCATGCACATCTGCCTGGACTTCCTGCCCGAGCTGCTGTCCCAGCCGCAGCTGCACAAGCAGCTGTTCGCCCTGCAGCTCGCCGCACAGCTGGGCCTCCACTTCCCGCTCCCCAAGTCCATGGCCGTTGCCCGCCTGGCGCTCGCCTCCATGTCGGCGCTGCTCGGCGGTGGGTGGAGTGGGTGGAGTGTGGGGGGGGGGGAGTGGGGGGGGGGGAGTGGGTGGAGTGGGGGGGGGGGGGGGTGCGTGATCCTTGACCCTGACTTATAATCCCTGACCCTCACCTGTAATCCCTGACCTGCAATACCTTCCCCTGGTTTGTAACCCCGACCTGTAACCCCCGACCCTGACCTGTAACCCCTGACCTGCGTTGCCGTCCCGCAGTGCTGCCGGGGGAGCGCCGTGCGAGCTTCCTGGTGCCGGCGCTGCCGTGCGTGGCGTCGCTCTGCCGCGCCTTCCCCTCGCTTTACGAGGACGCCGTGGCGCTGCTCAGCCAGGCGGGGCACGCCTGTGGCGTCAACGCCCGCGCCCAGCGCCACGCCGTGCCCTCGCGCACACGCGGTAACGCACGCAGCCACAACAACAACAACCACAACAACAACAACCGCAATCACACCTCCGATGAGCACGGTTGGCTACATACGGTGTGAAAGATGTTCAACGCGCGTACAGTCACCACAACAACAACGGCTGGTCGCCACTCGGTGACGGTGACGTCACCGCGCTGCCTGTGCCAGGCTAGGTGCAGGAGGAGCAGGTCACGTGACAGACCCCCAGGTGGTGCCATGGGGTGACTGCTGTGCCAGGCTAGGTGCAGGAGGCGCAGGTCACGTGACAGACCCCCAGGTGGTGCCATGGGGTGACTGAGAGGGCCGGCACCTGTGGTCCCTGTTGTGCACAAACAAAGACAAAGATCCCCCGTGTAGCCTGTAACAGACTGGAGGGGCAAGTGCTGTTAGCGAGCACCTAATGAAGTCCGGCACGGCACACGAGGGGGTGGGTGGCCAGCACCACGCCCGGCCGCCTTTGTCTCCCCAGTGGAGATGTTTACACACCGCACCAGGTGCTCGTTTGAGGCTGAGTCGATTTAGGGGAGGCCCAGGACCGGTTCAGATAATCGTCACTGGTGTTGGTGGTCTTGAGCGGGAATCTAATTCGGGTCACCGGGTTCGTAGCTCAGCGCTCTAACCACTACACTACCGCTCCCCATAACATCACACATTGCCACTTAATCTCACGCACGCAACAACAACAACCGCCATTCGCCACTAAGTGGCGGTGACGTCACCACGACGCTTGTGCCAGGCCACGTGCACCTTGAGGCCACGTGCACCTTGAGGCCACGTGAAGTGTCGAACGCCTGCCGGCAGGAGGTCACGGGGCAGACCCAGGTGCCACGGGTCGACTGACTGAGATGACTGGCTGGTGCACCACCTGTGCCCCCTACTGTGCCAACCTGCTGTGCTTTAGCCACCCGGCGCTCCGCTCGTTGTTGTGAGCGTCGCTCCTCCGCCCTCCGTTGTTGTTGGAGGGCGACTGCCTCCAACTGCCCAGTAGCATCCTTCACGAGCCTCCTCCACAGAGGCACGCACGCACACATCGCATATATCAAATGGTTATACTCGCCCGCTTCTCCCGACACCTCCTCTCACATTCATCCCCTGCCCGTCATTCTCCGCGCACTCCCAAGGGCACGTTAAGGGTCCTGTCCATTGGTTAAGTGGTGAAGCCACTTAGTGGAATTGCCTTGGGTCGTGCTTGTGGGAGAGCAGCGGCGCCCACAACCCAGGGAGACGTGGGGCCCATCGATCTCCCCGCTTCCTCCTCCTCCTGCTCCTCCACATCGACAGCGGCACCTCTCTCTCTCTGCTCAGCCTGCGAGCGCCTGTTCGGGAACCCGAGCACAGCTACACTTTTAAAATCGCGTCTTAAAAAAACTCCGTAACTTAACCCCCCCTTACGCGTTCCGAGACATCTGCAGTTCGCAGGGTGGGGCGGTGTCCCGTTCACCGCTGAATCTCAGAACGCGCAAGCGGGTTCGGCGTTGATTTTATTTTGAGACGCATAGTGGTATCGGCCGTTGTTTTGTGATGACGTTGCGCTCACCGCAGACAACCGTAGCGACACGACCGCCGACACTGTACGGTAGCCGACGCCAAATTGCGCCACGCGCCCTCCCACATGGCCATGTGGGAGCCTCGGTACGTCTTCATACTCGAAGACGTATCAATACGAAGTTGTTTCATTTCGTCAACGGAACGGAATCGGAAGAAAAACTGATGTACATCCATCGCCTACGTACATAGGCGATGATGTATGCACAAGTACTTGTACGTAAGTACCTGTACGTACATCGGATGACGTATGTAATTGTACGTACGCGGTGTAGTAAATACGTAAGTGCACCGTGTACGTACGTACAAGTATGGGGAAGGTTTCAGCTTCATGTAAAGCGCATTGAGGTCTTGTGCGAGTTGCACTCGGAGAAACACGAATTTATTATATTATTATTATTATCACAGACCGCCCTGGTCACCTGGGCCTTCGTCCGTGCGTTTGACCTCCCCTAACCCAGACTCCCACCCCCGGCTGTCGACTTGGCCCAGCCCACCGGAGTGTTCGAGAGTCAACCCACCGTGACATTTACAGTTTGAGTACAGTCACGTTTCGCCGATAATTACATCCAGCATCATCAGGCAGGTTCTGTTTACGTGACAAACCTCCTCACGTAAACAAACGTCGAACTCGGATTGTAAATGTTGTGGCTTGGCTCTCCAACACAATCGGTGTGCTGTACAAGTATACTACACTATACACTACACTGTACACTACTATACACTACACTATACACTACACTATACACTACTATACACTACATTATACACGAGTGCTGTACTAGTGACGAATTGGCCACGTTCTGTTTACGTGACAACCCTTACTAGTTGGTGGTGGCGGGTTTAACGACACATTTAGATTGTTACTCAAAAAACCTTTGTTATGGTTGATATTGGTCGCAAAAGCCTCCGAGGTGTCAAACTATTTGCCTGCCTCCGAGCTGCCTCCCAGGTGGTCCATCGCTTGCAGTGCTGGCGGTGTTGGGTATTAACGTGGGGACTGTTCACCCAAACTATTTAAGCTTAATTTTTTTATTGTTACCAGGTAAGGCCCCACTGAGCTATGTAGCTCCTTTTCAGAAGCCACCTGGCTATCACCAATGACATCTCGACGAAGTGGCGGCCCATCATCATCACCATCATCACGTGGACATTCATAGCAGCAGCCAAGCACTCTGTGACGTTGGTTCTAAATGTGTCGAGAAAAAACCGGAGGACCCGGAGAAAAATCCACGGGGCCACGGGGAGAGAGAGAAACGCCGCCAACTCCGAATCCACAGCAGCAGCAGCAGCAGCAGGCGTCGGGGTACCCCTAGGCGGCGTGCGCGGTGTGACCCTCTGCCGTCCCGCTGTGTCTGTCCAGGCATCGGCCATGGGGCGGCGGCGGAGGAGGAGGAGGAGGAGGAGGAGGCGATGGAGGAGGTGGGCCGGGGGGATGAATCGGGGCGAGATTCCGACCTGGCGTCTCTGCTGGAGGCGACCTTCCAGCAGCTGGTGCAGACCGCGCTCATCGGCGGCGGGCAGTGACGGCCGGGAAACTCCGACCACTGGAGCCGGCGCCGCCCCTCGTGCTGAACGCCGCGCGAGCGCTCGCGTCTTGAGAGCGAGCCCCCGAGGCTCGGCCGAGGTTTTGGCGGTGGCGGAAGAGGACCCCGCCGTGGTTTTATGAACGCCGGCCGGCACGAGGACGCTCGAATGAAACGCGCAGCGGCAAACGAACTCTGCACGTCGGTTTTTTGTTGGGTTTTTTTTTTACTGCAAGAAGCGTCGACATTTGGACATCTCGTGATGGGAGTGGGAAAAAAACGTCGCCGATTGGATGCCCGCCCGCCCTCACCTCTCTCTCTCCAAAGCACAGTGACACCCCACCCGATTGGACAAGTGGATCTCAAGGCTCTCACAGCAGCAATGGGATTTCCGATTGGATCGTTCCCTGCCTCTGTCGTTATTTTTGCAAGCCCTCCGCGTTTTCCATTGGACGGTTCGAGGAGCGAGCGCGTGCGGCGATTGGACGGCAAAAGGTGGGAACGTCCTCGTCTGATTGGACGGGAGGGGCGAATGGCTGCGGCAAAGCAGGAAGGAACCGTTGCGGAAACCAGCGACCGTTCCGCCAGCGTCGTGTTTGAGTTCCGAATGAGACGTTCCGGGCGCATGCCTCTCCGAACGACAGCACCACCGTATCGAACAGCCGATAACGGTGCAGCCACGCTCGCTCGCTCCCTCCCTCGCTCGCTCCCTCGCTCACTCGTGGCGTCGCGGCGTGCCAATCATCACACCGGCACATTTGTACCGAGCTATCCTCTTCTGTTCTGAATAATAAATCTGTGGGAATGAAGCGGTGCGGCTCGCTCGTTTCTGCGTCCGCGTTGTGTTCGACCTCCGCCGCTGAAAAAGGGGCTTCGTAGCTCATCGGATTCCTCCGGTATAAGTAAATATTCTGATTCTGTATGTATGTTGAACTTGTTTCGCGCAGTACGTAGCCAACAAACTAAACACAAAGCAGTTATAAAGAGATTAGTTTGTCAGTGTAGATTTAAAAGTGCATAGCTCCAGTGGCTTTCTAATATGGGAAGAAAGAGCGTTCCAGACGGCCACAGGAGCGCATCTGAAAGCGGTGACCACCGTCCTTGCTTGATGGCCAGCCAGAAGCCGCTGCTGCTGCTGCGAGGACGAGTGGAGCGTCTTGTGACAGTGGTTTATGCTTCTTGACGAGAGGTTGTTCCGTGAGGCCCAAAGCTTTTGCTTTTCTCGCTGCCTCCCGAGGTGGCGTCGCTTGGCTCGGTTCCCATTTCAGAATCTCGGAATCTTGATTTCTCCCAGGAGAAATCCGACGAGCTGTGAAAGTCTTGCACAGATCTGTAGTCGTTTCCTTGTGGCCGGTAACGGTGAATTACGCGATCACCGAGCAGGGGGTTCTATGGGAATCTTTATCCAAGCTCTGTGGTCCCCTACTTATATTAACATCTCCTAGCCACTGGGTGCCACGGTGGCTAGGAGATGTTAACTACCTCGCCTGTTATCCAGGAGGTCGTGGGATCGATCCTGACCCTGACGCCTGCCGTATATTTGGAGTTTGTGTGTCTCTCTCCCCGTGGTCGCGTGGACATTTTTCCGGGTCCTCCGGTTTTTACCTCCACATTTAGAATCAACATCACCACCACGCGTTTAGAGTCTTTGTCTACTGCTATAAATGTCCACGCGATGACGACAAGCCACTTCGTTGAGCTATCATTTGTGGCCAGGGCGCTTCTGAAAAAGAGCTGCATAGCTCAGTGGGCCTTACCTGGTAAAACACAAAATAGTTTATATAGATTAAGATGTTTCCAGCCAATTAATGAGTGTTAATGTGGGCACTCTCCACCACCTGAATGGGAGTGTACGGAACGCCTCGCCTTCTTGCCTTTTGAACCCAAGCGAGGTTGTGTGCCGGAGATATCTTTGCTCGATCGCGATGGCCGAGCTCTTTCTCCTTGCGATATTTCATTCCCGCTTCTTGATGGTTAGAAGATGAGGCTTTACCTATCGTGGCAATCGTACGGGAAGCGTTAAGATGTTCAAGCACCCAATGGACGCCCGTAATGGGGCGTCAAGGCTGCATTCACCACACGCAAACGCACTCGCAGTTTAAAACGTGCAAGCAGATAGATGTGCCTTACTCCTTGGTTCTTTCGGTGAAGTCGCGTAGAAAGAAAATGTATTAAATAATAATAGAATGCGACGTTTTGATTGCAACACAAGCAACCATCATCAGGTACGAATGAATGAGAAAAACCTAGTAAACTCAGAAATATAATGCAATACAACACAGAGAGTCGGCCAACACAACTGTCAACACCCCACCTGGCTGATTACGTTCTTCCAAAGATTGCTAAATTTGAGAGAAGGACAAAACACAGACGCGGAGACACACACACAGACAGATGTGCCTTGACGTGTGCGTTGTCCTTGAAACCGATCGTCGTCCACCAGAGACGGCTTTGCTGATCTTGTCAAGGAGCGAAAACCACCGTCGTGATCACACAACACTCCGGTGGGCGGCGGCGGCGGCGGCGGATTTTGGCTGAAAACCACCGAGCAAAGACGGCGGTGGTCACCGCATCTTACACACGGTCGTCTTAAAGACGCCCGGTGGGTCACCGCATCTTACACACGGTCGTCTTAAAGACGGCGGTGGTCACCGCATCTTACACACGGTCGTCTCAAAGACGGCGGTGGTCACCGCATCTTACACACGGTCGTCTTAAAGACGGCGGTGGGTCACCGCATCTTACACACGGTCGTCTTAAAGACGGCGGTGGTCACCGCATCTTACACACGGTCGTCTTAAAGACGGCGGTGGGTCACCACATCTTACACACGGTCGTCTCAAAGACGGCGGTGGTCACCGCATCTTACACACGGTCGTCTCAAAGACGGCGGTGGTCACCGCATCTTACACACGGTCGTCTTAAAGACGGCGGTGGTCACCGCATCTTACACACGGTCGTCTTAAAGACGGCGGTGGGTCACCGCATCTTACACACGGTCGTCTCAAAGACGGCGGTGGTCACCGCATCTTACACACGGTCATCTTAAAGACGGCGGTGGTCACCGCATCTTACACACGGTCGTCTTAAAGACGGCGGTGGTCACCGCATCTTACACACGGTCGTCTTAAAGACGGCGGTGAGTCACCGCATCGCACGCAGCTTTCAGATGCTGCTTCGGCGGCCGTCTGGAACGCTCTTCCGATACTCGGAAGCGACTGGAGCGATGCACTGGATTGACAAACTCACTTCTTGAGAACTGATTTTTTGTGTTTAGTTTGTTGTCCTTCCCCCGCACCTCCGATTAGTGCGGTTCGATACATACGGTGCGAAAGAAGTTCAACGTACATCCACAAATTCGGTAGCACTGAAGTGTTTCTACATTGCTACTGATGTATACTCTGGTCCATAGACTAAATTATATCAATGTGTAACACGAGGTTTGGCAGGTTCGATATGAAACTAAAAACAACTTTTTGTTATTTTACCGGGTAAGGTCCCACTGAGCTGTATAGCTCTTTTTCGGAAACGACCTGGCCACAAATGATAGCTCAACAAGACGACGTATCACGTGGACATTTATAGCAGCCAAAGACTCTAAACGTGTGGTGATGTTGATTCTAAATGTGGAGGAAAAAACCGGAGGACCCGGAGAAAAATCCACGCGACCACGGGGAGAGAGAGACGCAAACTCCAAATATACAGCAGCAGGCTTCAGGGTCGGGATCGAACCCACGACCTCCTGCATACCAGGCGAGGTAGTTAACATCTCCTAGCCACTACGTTACACGCACTCGCGTTTCTTCTGCACAGATTTGTCGCGTCACACACACGAAGGAGCGTGCCCTGAACAACTCCGCACCCATCCGGCCCACGAGCCGTGTCTTGGGAATGTGTACGTTGCATCCCGTGGGCGATCGTGCACATTGCACGCACGTGTTAGCATGTACACACACGTGTGAGCACGTACATGTTTACACATACACGCACAAGACAAAGACAACTTAGCGAGTCACCGCGAGTGACTGTGTACACATGGGTCATCGAGACGCCTCTGGGACAACGCAACTCGAGCCTCACGACTCCACGACTCAGGTCCTCACGACTCCACGACTCAGGTCCTCACGACTCCACGACTCAGGTCCTCACGACTCCACGACTCAGGTCCTCACGACTCCACGACTCCCACCGCAGGGTGACGAGGACGACGACTCCCCCACAGCGACAGCCCCCAGGTCCGGCCTGGCCACGCCCCTATTCCAAAGCTCCGCCCTCACTACACGTGACGGCCATCGGGTCCCGTGCTTCCCCTCACGTGACCCTGTCAACGCTTGTCCCATCAGTCATTATTAGTGACCACTTAGCTCCCACATGACCCGGACATGACCCTGTCTGTTCTCGTCACGATAATTAGTAACCATGGTCCCGGGGAGCCGTACTGTCCCTCCATCACCCCGTACTGTCCTTACATCACCCCGTACTGTCCTTACATCACCCCCCCCCTTCTCTTAAAAATATAGCCATCCCGGATAACACAAGTTTAAACCAACCTATCTCAGGCCGAAGCATACATTTAACACAATGCAACACATAACCAATGTTTCAGGACCGAAGAGCAGGAAAAGGAACTGACTCCTCAGAAGAACAATGCGGACAACCACAACAACGCCAAAATCCGCACGCAACGCATCCGCCTCTATCGTCACGCCAAGCAATCGGACGTTTTGAACACACGGTCGCCCATCAACACACAACGCAAAAACACAATTTCACCGGCGACCCATCACCGAAATGTCCGGTTCTTGACGTCGGTCCCTCTCCCCGGGCGGATTTGTGGCCGTCACTGGCCAAGAGGGCTTGCACTCAAGCCCGGGGGGTGGAGGGGGGGGGGGCTTTGAGGTCTTCAGGGCACTCCTGACGCCAGGGAATCGTAACTGCGGGTGCCACAACACCCTCGGCGTCCGATGACTCCGGCCAACCGCCCCGGCCCGTCCGACGCCCCCGACCCCGACCGCACAACACTGGGGGATGATTCATTCAAGTCGAGGATGAACATTCGGCTCCAAGCGCGACTTGTGGACACCTCAGCGGCGACATCGCACCCGGCCTTGCCCACACCGCGGCTGTCGAATTACAACGACACCCACCGGCCATTTCCCTGGACAGTGCAATTTCGGGGACGAATGCAATGGCACTTTCCAACCAAACTCAGCCATGCTCTACACCTCAGCTGCCTCGCATGCTTTAGATACACCATCCAGCATGACCCACGGGTTTTACTGGCAAGGAAGGTCTGCCCCTCCCGAGGCCGGAACCCATCCAACATCCGTAGGGGTGAACTTCCACGGCCAACCTTCACTCAACAGGAATCCCACTCAACCCCATGCGCCCCGGACAACTTAGGTTTCACTTCACACAACTCATCCTTCCACACTTCATAATCACGTGTCACCTCACACACCACTGTCTCAGCGGTTGGCCCGAACACGTCGCTCCCTGCTAACGTCGCATCGGCAATACCCCCTTCACCTGAACCCTCGCTAATTCCATATCCCTGAATAGGAGTTGCAGGAACGCTTCCCAATGTCCACTCAACAGCGTTAGCACCCCGAGCGGTGCGAGTCCACGGCCCTTCCGCTCGAGACGGGCCAAGGAGGACCCCCGTCTCCTGCCCCTTGGCAGCCGTGGGGTCCCGTGCTTCCCCTCACGTGACCCTGACAACGCTTGTCCCATCAATCATCATTAACGACCACTTAGCTCCCACATGACCCGGACATGACCCTGTGTTCCCGTCACGATAATTAGTAACCATGGTCCCAGGGTGCCGCACTGTCCCTCTATCACCCCGCGCTGTCCTTGCACGGGTACGGAACGGTGGCGCGGTGGTTCGGTCGGCGCTACGCTGCGCTGTGCACCCAGCGACCCGAGTTCGATTCCCCCTCACGGCTCTGAGCCTCTCCTAGGTCGACTCAGCTTCAAATGAAAACCCGCTGCGATGTGTCGACGCCACTATAGGGAGACAAAGGTGGCCGGGGGGTGGTCTTTGTGTTGGAATCGGAGAGCGAGAGGAGGGGGGAGAGTGGCGGTCATTTCTGGGTCGGTAGAGAAACCTGCCAATGATATCAGCTGCATGGAAATCTCCCCCCTCCCTCTCCCCCAATCCCTCTCACCCCCCCCAATCCCTCTCACCCCCCCCCATCCCCCCCTCCCCGTCCTTGCCTGCCCCCCCCTCCCCCCATCTCCCTCCCCTCCCCGTCCTTGCCTGCCTCTCCCCCCCATCTCCCCCCCTCCCCTCCCCCCATCTCCCTCCCCTCCCCGTCCTTGCCTGCCTCTCCCCCCCATCTCCCCCCCCCATCTCCCCCTCCTCCCCGTCCTTGCCTGCCTCTGCTCCGCGCCACGTTCTGGACGAGCTTCTGGACGCAGCGGCAAATTCCACTTCCTCACTACGGTCTCAGCTCCATGGTAGATGGTGGTGTGTTGATGGTAGCTGGTGGTGTGTGTTGATGGTAGCTGGTGGTGTGTGTTGATGGTAGCTGGTGGTGTGTGTTGATGGTAGCTGGTGCTGTGTGTTGATGGTAGCTGGTGCTGTGTGTTGATGGTAGCTGGTGCTGTGTGTTGATGGTAGCTGGTGCTGTGTGTTGATAGTAGCTGGTGCTGTGTGTTGATGGTAGCTGGTGCTGTGTGTTGATGGTAGCTGGTGCTGTGTGTTGATGGTAGCTGGTGCTGTGTGTTGATGGTAGCTGGTGCTGTGTGTTGATGGTAGCTGGTGCTGTGTGTTGATGGTAGCTGGTGCTGTGTGTTGATGGTAGCTGGTGCTGTGTGTTGATGGTAGCTGGTGCTGTGTGTTGATGGTAGCTGGTGCTGTGTGTTGATGGTAGCTGGTGCTGTGTGTTGATGGTAGCTGGTGCTGTGTGTTGATGGTAGCTGGTGCTGTGTGTTGATGGTAGCTGGTGCTGTGTGTTGATGGTAGCTGGTGCTGTGTGTTGATGGTAGCTGGTGCTGTGTGTTGATGGTAGCTGGTGCTGTGTGTTGATGGTAGCTGGTGCTGTGTGTTGATGGTAGCTGGTGCTGTGTGTTGATGGTAGCTGGTGCTGTGTGTTGATGGTAGCTGGTGCTGTGTGTTGATGGTAGCTGGTGCTGTGTGTTGATGGTAGCTGGTGCTGTGTGTTGATGGTAGCTGGTGCTGTGTGTTGATGGTAGCTGGTGCTGTGTGTTGATGGTAGCTGGTGCTGTGTGTTGATGGTAGCTGGTGCTGTGTGTTGATGGTAGCTGGTGCTGTGTGTTGATGGTAGCTGGTGCTGTGTGTTGATGGTAGCTGGTGCTGTGTGTTGATGGTAGCTGGTGCTGTGTGTTGATGGTAGCTGGTGCTGTGTGTTGATGGTAGCTGGTGCTGTGTGTTGATGGTAGCTGGTGCTGTGTGTTGATGGTAGCTGGTGCTGTGTGTTGATGGTAGCTGGTGCTGTGTGTTGATGGTAGCTGGTGCTGTGTGTTGATGGTAGCTGGTGCTGTGTGTTGATGGTAGCTGGTGCTGTGTGTTGATGGTAGCTGGTGCTGTGTGTTGATGGTAGCTGGTGCTGTGTGTTGATGGTAGCTGGTGCTGTGTGTTGATGGTAGCTGGTGCTGTGTGTTGATGGTAGCTGGTGGTGTGTGTTGATGGTAGCTGGTGCTGTGTGTTGATGGTAGCTGGTGCTGTGTGTTGATGGTAGCTGGTGCTGTGTGTTGATGGTAGCTGGTGCTGTGTGTTGATGGTAGCTGGTGGTGTGTGTTGATGGTAGCTGGTGGTGTGTGTTGATGGTAGCTGGTGGTGTGTGTTGATGGTAGCTGGTGGTGTGTGTTGATGGTAGCTGGTGCTGTGTGTTGATGGTAGCTGGTGCTGTGTGTTGATGGTAGCTGGTGCTGTGTGTTGATGGTAGCTGGTGCTGTGTGTTGATGGTAGCTGGTGCTGTGTGTTGATGGTAGCTGGTGCTGTGTGTTGATGGTAGCTGGTGCTGTGTGTTGATGGTAGCTGGTGCTGTGTGTTGATGGTAGCTGGTGCTGTGTGTTGATGGTAGCTGGTGCTGTGTGTTGATGGTAGCTGGTGCTGTGTGTTGATGGTAGCTGGTGCTGTGTGTTGATGGTAGCTGGTGCTGTGTGTTGATGGTAGCTGGTGCTGTGTGTTGATGGTAGCTGGTGCTGTGTGTTGATGGTAGCTGGTGCTGTGTGTTGATGGTAGCTGGTGCTGTGTGTTGATGGTAGCTGGTGCTGTGTGTTGATGGTAGCTGGTGCTGTGTGTTGATGGTAGCTGGTGCTGTGTGTTGATGGTAGCTGGTGCTGTGTGTTGATGGTAGCTGGTGCTGTGTGTTGATGGTAGCTGGTGCTGTGTGTTGATGGTAGCTGGTGCTGTGTGTTGATGGTAGCTGGTGCTGTGTGTTGATGGTAGCTGGTGCTGTGTGTTGATGGTAGCTGGTGCTGTGTGTTGATGGTAGCTGGTGCTGTGTGTTGATGGTAGCTGGTGCTGTGTGTTGATGGTAGCTGGTGCTGTGTGTTGATGGTAGCTGGTGCTGTGTGTTGATGGTAGCTGGTGCTGTGTGTTGATGGTAGCTGGTGCTGTGTGTTGATGGTAGCTGGTGCTGTGTGTTGATGGTAGCTGGTGCTGTGTGTTGATGGTAGCTGGTGCTGTGTGTTGATGGTAGCTGGTGCTGTGTGTTGATGGTAGCTGGTGCTGTGTGTTGATGGTAGCTGGTGCTGTGTGTTGATGGTAGCTGGTGCTGTGTGTTGATGGTAGCTGGTGCTGTGTGTTGATGGTAGCTGGTGCTGTGTGTTGATGGTAGCTGGTGGTGTGTGTTGATGGTAGCTGGTGGTGTGTGTTGATGGTAGCTGGTGCTGTGTGTTGATGGTAGCTGGTGGTGTGTGTTGATGGTAGCTGGTGGTGTGTGTTGATGGTAGCTGGTGGTGTGTGTTGATGGTAGCTGGTGGTGTGTGTTGATGGTAGCTGGTGGTGTGTGTTGATGGTAGCTGGTGGTGTGTGTTGATGGTAGCTGGTGGTGTGTGTTGATGGTAGCTGGTGGTGTGTGTTGATGGTAGCTGGTGGTGTGTGTTGATGGTAGCTGGTGGTGTGTGTTGATGGTAGCTGGTGGTGTGTGTTGATGGTAGCTGGTGGTGTGTGTTGATGGTAGCTGGTGGTGTGTGTTGATGGTAGCTGGTGGTGTGTGTTGATGGTAGCTGGTGGTGTGTGTTGATGGTAGCTGGTGGTGTGTGTTGATGGTAGCTGGTGGTGTGTGTTGATGGTAGCTGGTGGTGTGTTGTTGATGGTAGCTGGTGGTGTGTGTTGATGGTAGCTGGTGGTGTGTGTTGATGGTAGCTGGTGGTGTGTGTTGATGGTAGCTGGTGGTGTGTGTTGATGGTAGCTGGTGGTGTGTGTTGATGGTAGCTGGTGGTGTGTGTTGATGGTAGCTGGTGGTGTGTGTTGATGGTAGCTGGTGGTGTGTGTTGATGGTAGCTGGTGGTGTGTGTTGATGGTAGCTGGTGGTGTGTGTTGATGGTAGCTGGTGGTGTGTGTTGATGGTAGCTGGTGGTGTGTGTTGATGGTAGCTGGTGGTGTGTGTTGATGGTAGCTGGTGGTGTGTGTTGATGGTAGCTGGTGGTGTGTGTTGATGGTAGCTGGTGGGTGTGTTGATGGTAGCTGGTGGGGTGTGTTGATGGTAGCTGGTGGGGTGTGTTGATGGTAGCTGGTGGGGTGTGTTGATGGTAGCTGGTGGTGTGTGTTGATGGTAGCTGGTGGTGTGTGTTGATGGTAGCTGGTGGTGTGTGTTGATGGTAGCTGGTGGTGTGTGTTGATGGTAGCTGGTGGTGTGTGTTGATGGTAGCTGGTGGTGTGTGTTGATGGTAGCTGGTGGTGTGTGTTGATGGTAGCTGGTGGGGTGTGTTGATGGTAGCTGGTGGGGTGTGTTGATGGTAGCTGGTGGGGTGTGTTGATGGTAGCTGGTGGGGTGTGTTGATGGTAGCTGGTGGTGTGTGTTGATGGTAGCTGGTGGTGTGTGTTGATGGTAGCTGGTGGTGTGTGTTGATGGTAGCTGGTGGTGTGTGTTGATGGTAGCTGGTGGTGTGTGTTGATGGTAGCTGGTGGGGTGTGTTGATGGTAGCTGGTGGGGTGTGTTGATGGTAGCTGGTGGGTGTGTTGATGGTAGCTGGTGGGGTGTGTTGATGGTAGCTGGTGGGGTGTGTTGATGGTAGCTGGTGGGGTGTGTTGATGGTAGCTGGTGGGGTGTGTTGATGGTAGCTGGTGGGGTGTGTTGATGGTAGCTGGTGGGGTGTGTTGATGGTAGCTGGTGGTGTGTGTTGATGGTAGCTGGTGGGGTGTGTTGATGGTAAGCTGGTGGGGTGTGTTGATGGTAGCTGGTGGGGTGTGTTGATGGTAGCTGGTGGTGTGTGATGGTAGCTGGTGGTGTGTGTTGATGGTAGCTGGTTGTTGTGTGTTGATGGTAGCTGGTGGTGTGTGTTGATGGTAGCTGGTGGTGTGTGTTGATGGTAGCTGGTGGTGTGTGTTGATGGTAGCTGGTGGTGTGTGTTGATGGTAGCTGGTGGTGTGTGTTGATGGTAGCTGGTGCTGTGTGTTGATGGTAGCTGGTGCTGTGTGTTGATGGTAGCTGGTGCTGTGTGTTGATGGTAGCTGGTGCTGTGTGTTGATGGTAGCTGGTGCTGTGTGTTGATGGTAGCTGGTGCTGTGTGTTGATGGTAGCTGTGTGCTGTGTGTTGATGGTAGCTGGTGCTGTGTGTTGATGGTAGCTGGTGCTGTGTGTTGATGGTAGCTGGTGCTGTGTGTTGATGGTAGCTGGTGCTGTGTGTTGATGGTAGCTGGTGCTGTGTGTTGATGGTAGCTGGTGCTGTGTGTTGATGGTAGCTGGTGCTGTGTGTTGATGGTAGCTGGTGCTGTGTGTTGATGGTAGCTGGTGCTGTGTGTTGATGGTAGCTGGTGCTGTGTGTTGATGGTAGCTGGTGCTGTGTGTTGATGGTAGCTGGTGCTGTGTGTTGATGGTAGCTGGTGCTGTGTGTTGATGGTAGCTGGTGCTGTGTGTTGGTGGTAGCTGGTGCTGTGTGTTGGTGGTAGCTGGTGCTGTGTGTTGGTGGTAGCTGGTGGTGTGTGTTGGTGGTAGCTGGTGGTGTGTGTTGGTGGTAGCTGGTGGTGTGTGTTGGTGGTAGCTGGTGGTGTGTGTTGGTGGTAGCTGGTGGTGTGTGTTGGTGGTAGCTGGTGGTGTGTGTTGGTGGTAGATGGTGTGTGTTGTGGTAGCTGGTGGTGTGTTGTGGTAGCTGGTGGTGTGTGTTGGTGGTAGCTGGTGTGTGTGTTGGTGGTAGCTGGTGGTGTGTGTTGGTGGTAGCTGGTGGTGTTTGTTGGTGGTAGCGGTGGTGTGTGTTGCGTGGTAGCTGGTGCTGTGTGTTGGTGGTAGCTGGTGGTGTGTGTTGATGGTAGCTGGTGTGTGTGTTGATGGTAGCTGGGTGTGTGTTGATGGTAGCTGGTGCTGTGTGTTGATGGTAGCTGGTGGTGTGTGTTGGATGTAGCTGGTGCTGTGTGTTGATGGTAGCTGGTGGTGTGTGATGGTAGCTGGTGGTGTGTGTTGATGGTAGTGGTGACTGTGTGTTGATGGTAGCTTGTGGTGCTGTGTTGATGGTAGCTGGTGCTGTGTGTGATGGTAGCTGGTGGTGTGTGTGATGGTAGCTGGTGGTGTGTGTTGATGGTAGCTGGTGGTGTGTGTTGATGGTAGCTGGTGCTGTGTGTTGATGGTAGCTGGTGGTGTGTGTTGATGGTAGCTGGTGGCTGTGTGTTGATGGTAGCTGGTGGCTGTGTGTTGATGGTAGCTGGTGGCTGTGTGTTGATGGTAGCTGGTGGCTGTGTGTTGATGGTAGCTGGTGGTGTGTGTTGATGGTAGCTGGTGGCTGTGTGTTGATGGTAGCTGGTGGTGTGTATTGATGGTAGCTGGTGGTGTGTGTTGATGGTAGCTGGTGGTGTGTGTTGATGGTAGCTGGTGGTGTGTGTTGATGGTAGCTGGTGCTGTGTGTTGATGGTAGCTGGTGGCTGTGTGTTGATGGTAGCTGGTGGCTGTGTGTTGATGGTAGCTGGTGGCTGTGTGTTGATGGTAGCTGGTGCTGTGTGTTGATGGTAGCTGGTGCTGTGTGTTGATGGTAGCTGGTGGCTGTGTGTTGATGGTAGCTGGTGGTGTGTGTTGATGGTAGCTGGTGCTGTGTGTTGATGGTAGCTGGTGGCTGTGTGTTGATGGTAGCTGGTGGCTGTGTGTTGATGGTAGC
Source organism: Petromyzon marinus (assembly GCF_010993605.1). Taxonomy (NCBI): domain Eukaryota; kingdom Metazoa; phylum Chordata; class Hyperoartia; order Petromyzontiformes; family Petromyzontidae; genus Petromyzon; species Petromyzon marinus. Next base: position 396,311 of record NW_022638105.1, read on the forward strand.
TGGTGGTGTGTGTTGATGGTAGCTGGTGCTGTGTGTTGATGGTAGCTGGTGCTGTGTGTTGATGGTAGCTGGTGCTGTGTGTTGATGGTAGCTGGTGCTGTGTGTTGATGGTAGCTGGTGCTGTGTGTTGATGGTAGCTGGTGCTGTGTGTTGATGGTAGCTGGTGCTGTGTGTTGATGGTAGCTGGTGCTGTGTGTTGATGGTAGCTGGTGCTGTGTGTTGATGGTAGCTGGTGCTGTGTGTTGATGGTAGCTGGTGCTGTGTGTTGATGGTAGCTGGTGCTGTGTGTTGATGGTAGCTGGTGCTGTGTGTTGATGGTAGCTGGTGCTGTGTGTTGATGGTAGCTGGTGCTGTGTGTTGATGGTAGCTGGTGGTGTGTGTTGATGGTAGCTGGTGGTGTGTGTTGATGGTAGCTGGTGGTGTGTGTTGATGGTAGCTGGTGGTGTGTGTTGATGGTAGCTGGTGGTGTGTGTTGATGGTAGCTGGTGGTGTGTGTTGATGGTAGCTGGTGGTGTGTGTTGATGGTAGCTGGTGGTGTGTGTTGATGGTAGCTGGTGGTGTGTGTTGATGGTAGCTGGTGGTGTGTGTTGATGGTAGCTGGTGGTGTGTGTTGATGGTAGCTGGTGGTGTGTGTGATGGTAGCTGGTGGTGTGTGTTGATGTAGCTGGTGGTGTGTGTTGATGGTAGCTGGTGGTGTGTGTTGATGGTAGCTGGTGGTGTGTGTTGATGGTAGCTGGTGGTGTGTGTTTGATGGTAGCTGGTGGTGTGTGTTGATGGTAGCTGGTGGTGTGTGTTGATGGTAGCTGGTGGTGTGTGTTGATGGTAGCTGGTGGTGTGTGTTGATGGTAGCTGGTGGTGTGTGTTGATGGTAGCTGGTGGTGTGTGTTGATGGTAGCTGGTGGGGTGTGTTGATGGTAGCTGGTGGTGTGTGTTGATGGTAGCTGGTGGTGTGTGTTGATGGTAGCTGGTGGTGTGTGTTGATGGTAGCTTGGTGGTGTGTGTTGATGGTAGCTCGGTGGTTGTGTGTTGATGGTAGCTGGTGTGTGTGTTGATGGTAGCTGGTGGTGTGTGTTGATGGTAGCTGGTGGTGTGTGTGTTGATGGTAGCTGGTGGTGTGTGTTGATGGTAGCTGGTGGGTGTGTGATGGTAGCTGGTGGTGGTGTGTGATGGTAGCTGGTGGGGTGTGTTGATGGTAGCTGGTGGGGTGTGTGTGATGGTAGCTGGTGGTGTGTGGTTGATGGTAGCTGGTGGTGTGTGTTGATGGTAGCTGGTGGTGTGTGTTGATGGTAGCTGGTGGTGTGTGTTGATGGTAGCTGGTGGTGTGTGTGATGGTAGCTGGTGGTGTGTTGATGGTAGCTGGTGGTGTGTGTTGATGGTAGCTGGTGGGTGTGTTTGATGTAGCTGGTGGGTGTGTGTGATGGTAGCTGGTGGGTGTGTTGACGGTAGCTGGTGGTGTGTGTTGACGGTAGCTGGTGGTGTGTGTTGATGGTAGCTGGTGGTGTGTGTTGATGGTAGCTGGTGGTGTGTGTTGATGGTAGCTGGTGGTGTGTGTTGATGGTAGCTGGTGGTGTGTGTTGATGGTAGCTGGTGGTGTGTGTTGATGGTAGCTGGTGGTGTGTGTTGATGGTAGCTGGTGGTGTGTATTGATGGTAGCTGGTGCTGTGTTGATGGTAGCTGGTGCTGTGTGTTGGTGGTAGCTGGTGCTGTGTGTTGACGGTAGCTGGTGGTGTGTGTTGACGGTAGCTGGTGCTGTATTGACGGTAGCTGGTGCTGTATTGACGGTAGCTGGTGGTGTGTGTTGACGGTAGCTGGTGGTGTGTGTTGACGGTAGCTGGTGGTGTGTGTTGATGGTAGCTGGTGGTGTGTGTTGATGGTAGCTGGTGCTGTGTTGATGGTAGCTGGTGGTGTGTGTTGATGGTAGCTGGTGGTGTGTGTTGATGGTAGCTGGTGGTGTGTGTTGATGGTAGCTGGTGGTGTGTGTTGATGGTAGCTGGTGGTGTGTGTTGATGGTAGCTGGTGGTGTGTGTTGATGGTAGCTGGTGGTGTGTGTTGATGGTAGCTGGTGGTGTGTGTTGATGGTAGCTGGTGGTGTGTGTTGATGGTAGCTGGTGGTGTGTGTTGATGGTAGCTGGTGGTGTGTGTTGATGGTAGCTGGTGGTGTGTGTTGATGGTAGCTGGTGGTGTGTGTTGATGGTAGCTGGTGGTGTGTGTTGATGGTAGCTGGTGGTGTGTGTTGATGGTAGCTGGTGGTGTGTGTTGATGGTAGCTGGTGGTGTGTGTTGATGGTAGCTGGTGGTGTGTGTTGATGGTAGCTGGTGGTGTGTGTTGATGGTAGCTGGTGCTGTGTGTTGATGGTAGCTGGTGCTGTGTGTTGATGGTAGCTGGTGGTGTGTGTTGATGGTAGCTGGTGGTGTGTGTTGATGGTAGCTGGTGGTGTGTGTTGATGGTAGCTGGTGGTGTGTGTTGATGGTAGCTGGTGGTGTGTGTTGACGGTAGCTGGTGGTGTGTGTTGACGGTAGCTGGTGGTGTGTGTTGACGGTAGCTGGTGGTGTGTGTTGACGGTAGCTGGTGGTGTGTGTTGACGGTAGCTGGTGGTGTGTGTTGACGGTAGCTGGTGGTGTGTGTTGACGGTAGCTGGTGGTGTGTTGACGGTAGCTGGTGGTGTGTGTTGACGGTAGCTGGTGGTGTGTGTTGACGCTAGCTGGTGGTGTGTGTTGACGCTAGCTGGTGGTGTGTGTTGACGCTAGCTGGTGGTGTGTGTTGACGCTAGCTGGTGGTGTGTGTTGACGCTAGCTGGTGGTGTGTGTTGACGCTAGCTGGTGGTGTGTGTTGACGGTAGCTGGTGGTGTGTGTTGACGTAGCTGGTGTGTGTGTTTGACGGTAGCTGTGGTGTGTGTTGACGGTAGCTGTGGTGTGTGTTGACGGTAGCTGGTGTGTGTGTTGACGGTAGCTGGTGGTGTGTGTTGACGGTAGCTGGTGGTGTGTGTTGACGGTAGCTGGTGGTGTGTTGACGGTAGCTGGTGGTGTGTGTTGACGGTAGCTGGTGGTGTGTGTTGACGGTAGCTGGTGGTGTGTGTTGACGGTAGCTGGTGGTGTGTGTTGACGGTAGCTGGTGGTGTGTGTTGACGGTAGCTGGTGGTGTGTGTTGACGGTAGCTGGTGCTGTGTTGACGGTAGCTGGTGCTGTGTTGACGGTAGCTGGTGCTGTGTTGACGGTAGCTGGTGGTGTGTGTTGACGGTAGCTGGTGCTGTGTATTGACGGTAGCTGGTGCTGTGTATTGACGGTAGCTGGTGGTGTGTGTTGATGGTAGCTGGTGGTGTGTGTTGATGGTAGCTGGTGGTGTGTGTTGATGGTAGCTGGTGGTGTGTGTTGATGGTAGCTGGTGGTGTGTGTTGATGGTAGCTGGTGGTGTGTGTTGATGGTAGCTGGTGCTGTGTTGATGGTAGCTGGTGGTGTGTGTTGATGGTAGCTGGTGGTGTGTGTTGATGGTAGCTGGTGGTGTGTGTTGATGGTAGCTGGTGGTGTGTGTTGATGGTAGCTGGTGGTGTGTGTTGATGGTAGCTGGTGGTGTGTTGATGGTAGCTGGTGGTGTGTGTTGATGGTAGCTGGTGGTGTGTGTTGATGGTAGCTGGTGGTGTGTGTTGATGGTAGCTGGTGGTGTGTGTTGATGGTAGCTGGTGGTGTGTGTTGATGGTAGCTGGTGGTGTGTATTGATGGTAGCTGGTGCTGTGTTGATGGTAGCTGGTGGTGTGTGTTGGTGGTAGCTGGTGCTGTGTGTTGGTGGTAGCTGGTGCTGTGTTGACGGTAGCTGGTGGTGTGTGTTGACGGTAGCTGGTGCTGTATTGACGGTAGCTGGTGGTGTGTGTTGATGGTAGCTGGTGGTGTGTGTTGGTGGTAGCTGGTGCTGTGTTGACGGTAGATGGTGCTGCGTATTGATGGTAGCTGGTGCTGTGTTGATGGTAGCTGGTGCTGTGTTGATGGTAGCTGGTGCTGTGTTGATGGTAGCTGGTGGTGTGTGCTGATGGTAGCTGGTGGTGTGTGTTGATGGTAGCTGGTGGTGTGTGTTGATGGTAGCTGGTGGTGTGTTGATGGTAGCTGGTGGTGTGTGTTGATGGTAGCTGGTGGTGTGTGTTGATGGTAGCTGGTGGTGTGTGTTGATGGTAGCTGGTGGTGTGTGTTGATGGTAGCTGGTGGTGTGTGTTGATGGTAGCTGGTGGTGTGTGTTGATGGTAGCTGGTGCTGTGTTGATGGTAGCTGGTGGTGTGTGTTGATGGTAGCTGGTGGTGTGTGTTGATGGTAGCTGGTGGTGTGTTGATGGTAGCTGGTGACCCCCTCTGTGCTCTCCGTGCAGTAACCACGTGTCCCGGCACCGTGGGGCATCAGACGCACCGGGAGATACAACACAGAGCAGCAGCAGCAGGAGCAGCAGGAGCAGCAGCAGCAGGAGCAGCAGCAGCAGGAGCAGCAGCAGCAGGAGCAGGAGCAGCAGCAGCAGCAGGAGCAGCAGCAGCAGCAGGAGCAGCAGCAGCAGGAGCAGGAGCAGCAGCAGCAGCAGCAGGAGCAGCAGCAGCAGCAGGAGCAGCAGCAGCAGCAGGAGCAGCAGCAGCAGCAGGAGCAGCAGCAGGTTGAGGTGTCAGAGCAGCCATCGATCCCCACCGGCAGCTGTGGCAGGAGCCCGCCACGAGCCGCTGCCTCGGGCTCGAGAGGAGCGGACAGAGCCGAAGGAGCGAACTTGAGGAGCTGGCGAGGGACCTGCGGGTGACGTCCTCGAGTCCAGCAGACACCTCGAGACTCAACAACAACACCAACATCGCACACGGGGTCAGGAAACATCTTGGGAAACGTCGTGAAGAATAAGGAAAGGCCTTGGAGACCGGTAAGACGCCTTAATGACTATCGGCGATCTTGAGAATAAGGGAATATTTGTTTTTTTGTAAGTAATAAGATTGAAGGCCGTTAAATCTGAAGGCGAGATCTTGAATTGAGCCTTGCGACGAGGTTGGGCAGCGAGCGAGGCGACGGAAGTCTTGCAGCGACCATCTCCTTCACGGGGCAGGAAGGACCTGAAAGAGGAGGCGGCAGCTCGCTCACCTGTGGAAGCTTCCACGGCGTCGTAGGGCGAGGCGAGGGGTCGCGTGTGGCGAGGCACGCGCCCTGGCATCCGACTCTCTGTTAGGGGGCCGAGGGAAGTCGCTTGAGAGGCCTGTGCTTTTAAGGGCGCTGACATCATCGACCTTCAGCAATCGGACACAATACAAAAAGTAAAGTTTTGCTTCGCACTTTTCTTCGTCTTAAAGTTGTCCAACGCCGCGTGAGAAACGAATTGGTGGCTGTGTGACTTTGAGAGAGAAACCACGTGGACACGAGAGAGCTGAAAGAGCTGATGATGTTGATGTTGTTGTTGGTGGTGGTGGCATAGTGGGACTCGCAAGTGGATTCCGAGTCTTGTTGTCGCCGGTTTCAAATCTGTGGCCCTTTTGAGAACCCGAGACGGGGACTTGGGTTGTTGGAGGTCACTCGTCGATGTTTCGGTCCATGGAGGTTTGGGTGAAATCCGGAGAGCGGAGTATCCAAGTCAACGCTTCTGTGACAGGCGCAAGCAGCTGATGACCAAGGAGGTCCGAGGAACTTGTAAAAGCCCCGGGCGAAGTGTCTGGGACCAACAAGAACCAGAGGATGTGGTGACCGAGAGGAACTGTGAACTGTGAAGGGCGCTACCGAAGTCCGGAGACTGGGCGGGTCCCACGGACCGAGAGGCAGTGAGAAGCAGGAAGGGCCGAGAGGGTGCAGGGGGCTTCACGGAGCACCTTGGAAAGCCCCAGAGGAGCGAGGGAGTTTTAATCCCCGGGAAAGGCAACCTCCGGATAAGCACGGTTGGCTACGTACGGCGCCAACGAAGTTCAACGCACACGCGCACAAAGCCCCCGTGGTGTTGTGAGCACCCGTCCACGTGTGTCCGAGGAGGTGACGGGGACTTGCGAGAGGCAAGAAGGGACCTGGGAAGCCTTGAGGGAAGGCCGAGGAAGGCCAGAAAGGAACCACCGGAGACAAGCAGGTTGGGGGCGCGGAGAAGTCCCAGCGGATCGCGTCATCGGGAGAGGGGGTGGATAGCGAGGGTCCGCGAAGGCCAGAGGTCAGGAGGGCCCGGAGGAGTTGGAAAAAGGGCCCCGGGAAGGCCCAGGGAGGCCTGGCGGCCGTCGAGCAGCATGGGGGAGTCGCTGGACGTGAAGGGTCTCTGCCTCGCCTTCTTCGACTACAAGACGGAGAAGTTTGTGATCGCGCGCAACAAGAAAGTCGGAGTCCTGTACCGCCTCCTGCAGCTCGGGGTCATTGGCTACCTGCTCGGGTACGCGTGCAGGTGTGTGCGTGCAGGTGTGTGCGTGCAGGTGTGTGCGTGCAGGTGTGTGCGTGCAGGTGTGTGCGTGTGTGCAGGTGTGTGCGTGTGTTCAGGTGTGTGCGTGTGTGCGTGCAGGTGTGTGCGTGCAGGTGTGTGCAGGTGTGTGCGTGTGTTCAGGTGTGTGCGTGTGTTCAGGTGTGTGCGTGTGTGCAGGTGTGTGCGTGTGTTCAGGTGTGTGCGTGTGTGCAGGTGTGTGCGTGTGTTCAGGTGTGTGCGTGCAGGTGTGTGTGTTCAGGTGTGTGCGTGTAGGTGTGTGCGTGTGCAGATGTGTGCGTGTGTGTGTGCAGGTGTGTGTGTGCATGGGAGGGGTGGGGGAGTGGTAGTGTAGCGGTTAGCGCACTGCGTTACGAATCCTATGACCCGAGTTCAATTTCCGTTCATAGCCGACATCAGTGGCAAATATGTGAAACGGTCGTGGACCCTCCCCTAGGTCTGTTCAGCCTTAAAGGAGAGCCTGTTGCTGTGTTTAAACATAAGCCCTGGGGAGACAAAGGTGGCCGGGCGTGGTGTTGACCGCACACGCCCCTCGTGTGCGGTTCAGGGCTTCAAGCGTGCTCGCGAACAGCACTTGCCCCAACAGTCTATTGAAGACTATCAGGGGGATCTTTGTCTTTCGTAGTGTGTGGCGCGCGGTTAGCGCACTGCGCTCCAAACACTACAACCTGAGTTCGAATCTTGTTCACGGCCAACAATCTAAGCTGGTCGCGGGCCCTCCCCTAGGTTTACTCAGCCTTAAATAAGTACCTGGTACGGTGTGTAACCATCAGCACGGGGGGGGGGGGGGTAGAAACAAAGCGGCGGGGCGTGGTGCTGGCCACACCTCATGCAAGGGTGCCGTACCGCCCGGCGCTAGCGGCGCTTGACCCCAACAGCCCGTGAAGGCTACACGGGGAATCTTTGCCTGGGGGATCTTTGGCTGCGTTATCCGCTCCGCGTATGAATTTAGAATCCCGAGCGCGTCCCACGCGATGCACGCACACGTGGGCCGGCGGCCTCGTCTGGCCACGGCCGTCTGGGAGGCATCCACGCGGAAGGGGCTCCAGAGATAAATCACGAAAGGGAAATATTCGGCAGCTCCCAAAAAAGGGGGCGGCTGCAACTGATCGTTTCCATTCATTCATTGACTCGACACTTATCAATAAAAAATATTCGACGCGTTCCGAATGCATTACGAATGCGTTCGGATGTCGTCCGCGACCACCCCCACCCCACCCCCTTCGCATTAGAGAACGATCCGCGGAAGGGGATACTACAGAGCGACTGCTACCTCTGAGATCCCTCCCCCCGCGTCCTGCAAGTGACCTCTGCTCCACTCTGCCGCGAATCGAATGTCGCGCCACGTGACCGCCACACCGATATTTTTAATTCCCAGGGCTGGAGTGCAGCCACATTAAGTGCAGAACCAAACGATGTGTGATTTGTGTGTGTGTGTCGACTCAGTCTCAAATGAGTACCTGGTGTGATGTGTAGTAAACATCGCTACTGGGGAGACAAAGGCGGTCGGGCGTGGTGCTGATCGCCTACCCCCTCGTGTGCCACAGTGCCGGCCTTCGTAGGTGCTCGCTCACAGCACCTGCCCCTACAGTCTGTTCAGGCTAGACGGGAGATCTGTTTGTGTGTGTGGTGAAGTCGTTGCTGATCCATCAGCAGAGTCGGCATGGCTCTAAGCGACCCTGAAGCTGCCGACGGGACGCTCAGCGTCAAAACTCGCGCAGAGTTTGCAGAAGAGCGTCACTCCCGGCACGCCGCCTGGCTGACGGGATGTGGCCAACAGAACATGATTGATTTGGTTACGTAGACACATTTATTGACACACAAAACAAAGATCCCCCGTGTAGCCTTTAAAACACTTTTGGGGCAAGTGCTTTAAATGCCGGCACGGCACACCCGACCGCCTTTGTCTCCCCCCCCTCCCCCCCAGCGCTGCTATTTTACACACCGCACCCAGGTATATACTGTACTCATTTGAGACCGAGCCGACCTAGGGGAAGCCCAAGACCGGTTCAGATAATCGTCACCGGTGTTGGTGGCCGTGAGCGGGAATCGAACTCGGGTGGGCCGGGTTGGCAGCGCAGCGTAGCGCTAACCGCTGCGCCACCGCTCCCCGCGGTGTCTCACGGGGGCCGCGTCCACGCGATCTGTCGGTGACTCACGCGACCCCCACCCCCAGTGCGGTGGGCAGTGAGCACGGCTCGGATGAGCTCCGCTCCCAGCTGAGCCAGCACCCTCTCGCACTCGGCGTCTCCCCCCTACACACAGACAAAGGTCCCCCGTGTAGCCTTCACACACTGTTGGGGCAAGTGCTGTTAGCGAGCAGCAACGCCTTTCAAGGCCGGCACTGTGGGCACGCGAGGGGGTGGGTGGTCGGAGCCACGCCCGGCCGCCTTTGTCTCCACAGCGGCGATCTTTACTACACACCGCACCAGGTACATATTTAAGGCTGAATCGACCTAGGGGAGGCCCAGGACCAATTCAGACAATCGTCGCCGGCGTTGGCCGTGAGTGAGAATCGAACTCGGCTCGCCCGGGTTCGTAGCGCAGCGTAGCGCTAACCACTGCGCCACCGCTCCCCCACAGCCCTCTCACGCCCCCCCCTCCCCCGTAACAAGAGCCCTGCTATCAATTCACACCCCTCGCTCAGTTCAAATAAACTCCGCGGTTAAAGACGATACAAAAAAGTATATAAATACATACTCTATGTATATAACTGACATTAAACCGATTGGCATATATAGCGCATGCGGAAGGCGCGTTGCCCGAAACGTCCCGTATTGTGACGTCTTTGGGGGGCGGTCACGGTCGACATTTGACCTCGCGCTGGTCTGTGGCCCCAGCTGCGTTGCGTCTGCACGTGACGATGATCATCTTTATTTAGACTGCAGAAGGAATCCGATGATCTGTAAAGCTCTTTTTCACAGACGTCGCATCATGATGATTATCAGTAGTAGTGTTATCAGCGTTACGACGAACGGTAGTCCCCAGTGAAGCCACGTAGGCCTTACCGACCAATAATATCCATAATATTACATCAACGTACCATTTTATAGATGTATAATTATGGATAATGGTACGTGGATATATTATATAATATATAATAGTATGTACAGGGTGCTTCAAAACAATGTTAACACTTCCGAGAATTTGCAAAGATACCGCAAGAAACGTGTTGCGGCCTCTGGACTCTGGAGATCACCTGGAGAAGATCCCAGGCACGCGTTGACAACGATGACGAACAAGTGGGAGACTCTTTCACTTCTTGAAGCTATTAAACATTGCATTTGTTATCACGTTACAGTGTAGTATGATCCGTTGTTTTCCCATTAAAAACGATAGTCCCATGTAAGTGTCAACATTTTTTTGAAGCACCCTGTCTAATTATTCTGGATAACGGTTACGTTGATGACTCCCTTGTAGCGCCGACTCCACTGGCGCTGCTCGCTTGCCCATGAGCGACGCATCCCGAGCGCTAAGCGAGGTCTGCCCGTACTGTACTGGATTTGATTATTCGCATTCAGCGAAGGTGGCGCTGGAAAACTCGTCTGTACAGTACGGTACTGTATATGCAGATTTATCTCTTACGCCCCGCCCCCTTTCTCTTGAGGCGGGGTTAGTCGGGTTGGGCGGGGTTGGTCGGGTTGGGCAGGGTCGGTCGGGTTGGGCGGGGTCGGTCGGAGTGGGCGGGATCAGTCAGTCGGGGTGGTCGGGGTCGGTCGGGGTCGGTCGGGGTCGGTCGGCGTCGGTCGGGGTCGGTCGGAGTGGGCGGGGTCGGTCGGGGTCGGTCGGGGTCGGTCGGGGTCGGTCGGGGTCGGTCGGGTTGGGCGGGGTCGGTCGGGGTGGGCGGGGTCGGTCGGGGTCGGGCGGGGTCGGTCGGGGTCGGTCGGGGTCGGTCGGGTTGGGCGGGGTCGGTCGGAGTGGGCGGGGGTCAGTCGGGTTGGGCGGGGTCAGTCAGGGTGGGCGGGGTCGGTTGGAGTGGGCAGGGTCGGTCGGGGTGGGCGGGGTCGGTCGGAGTGGGCGGGGGTCAGTCGGGTTGGGCGGGGTCAGTCAGGGTGGGCGGGGTCGGTCGAAGTGGGCGGGGTCGGTCGGAGTGGGCGGGATCAGTCAGTCGGTGTGGGCGGGGTCGGTCAGTGTGGGCGGGATCAGTCAGGGTGTACTACCAACAAGACGATGGGGGGGCAGCAGCAGCAGCAGGAGGATGCTGATGCGCATGATAGAGGTGGGGAGTGTGGGCGTCTCGCCGCTCTAGGTGGGTGTTTGTGGTGAAGCGCGGCTACCAGGAGTGGGACTCGGCCCTGGAGAGTTCCGTCATCACCAAGCTCAAGGGCGTCACGCTCGTCAACGCCTCCGAGGGGGGCACGCGCGTCTGGGACGTGGCCGACTACGTCATCCCCCCGCAGGTGAGGGCCGACGTCTCCGCGACGTTTTGGGTAATGGCCCTTCATAGCACGTGAAAGAACTCAAAGCGCACACATTTGCAATTACTAATAATTTACTAAAACTAAGCTATTCTTATAAGGCCCCACTGAGCTATGTAGCTCTTCAGAAGCGACCTGGCTGTCACAATTGATAGCTCACCAAAGTGGCGGCTTATCACGTGGAGATTGCTAGCAGCTGCCAAATATTCTAAACGCGTGGTGATGTTGATTCTAAATGTAGAGGAAAACCGGGAGGAAAATCCACGGGGAGAGAGACACAAACTCCAAATATACAGCAGCAGCAGCAGGCGTCAGGGTCGGGATGGAACCCACGGCCTCCTGCGTACCAGGCGAGGGAGTCAACATCTCCTAGGCGAGGTAGTTAACATATCGCAATTCTTCCAGGGATCTCCGTGCGCCACTTGCATACAACTAACTCACAGCCACAAGTCGCTTTTATCTTTATATTTTAAACGACAGGTAGTATGTAAATTCATATTTTTCTCATTCGGAATTTTCGAATTGTACGCTTGGCTATTAAGGCGACGGTGGCGCTTACGGAGTGGAACATTTGTGCCCAGAAAGGCGCCACACTTTGCATACAGCGTGACTTGATTAACATGCGATAGACACGCGATCGACAAGTGATTGACCTGTAAATGACACGTGATTGACATGTGATTGACACGTGATTGACATGTGATTGACACGTGACGTTGTCTCCGACTGCCCCTGTACCCCAGGGAGAGAATGTGTTCTTCGTGGTCACGAACCTCATCGTGACTCCCCTGCAAAGACAAAGCAAGTGCCCCGAGGTGAGCGAGCCACCACCAACAACAACAACAGTAGCCGCCGTTCACAACTGACTGGCGGTGACGTCACCACGGCGCTTGTGCCAGGCTAGGTGCTCCCAGATGCCATGGGTGGACTGGCTGAAATGACTGGCAGATGCACCACCTGTGCTCCCCACTGTGCTGGCGACTACCTCCAACTGCCCAGCGGCGTCCTTCACGAGCCTCCTCAATAGAGGCCGATCTTGACGCCGCTGGTGCCAGTCATCGGCAAGTCCACTCAGCTCCACATCCTCCTCTACCATGCGGGCTACGTGACCCAGCCAGCGCAGCCTTGCCTGCCGGAGGAGCTCACCGATAGGACTGTGTCCAGATCTTTCAAAGATCTGTGAGCTCCTCACACAATCCAGTCTGGTTAAACTCAGGATGGATCGTAGGCAGGCCAGCCTGAATGTTATAAACCCGCGCATGTTTCGCAAGCGTAGAGACTGTGGCTGAGAAAACCCGGAGATTTGTCGGGAGCGATAGGCCAGGTAGCTCCCACACAGCTGACGAAAAGACAATGCCGCTCGGCTGACGTGGAGTCGGACCTCCGCTGCCAAACCCGAATTGGTTGAGGGTGCAATGGTCGGCACACTTTGCTTGCAATCCAGAGGTAACGAGTTTGATTCCATCTCCCCCTGCAGGCTAAATGGATAGAGTGTGGCTGGAGGCGGCCACACGTCCATACAGGTGGACGAGGCAGTCGCCTAGGGCGCTAAGTTCAGTCGGGCGCCAAATTCGAGGGAAAAAAAAGACAAATTAAAAAAATACAAATTAAACAACAAAGTTGTCTTTTGATTTAAAGCTTTCGTGACTGCAGTAATTCATATTCTTAGTTTTTTCGGTAAAGTCACGTTGAAGAGAAACAACAAAATAATAAAATATATATAAAACAATAAAAAAATTCTCACGACGTTTCGACCATAACTCAAACGGTCATCTTCAGGTGTGTTGGTTTGCATAAATGTATTTTTAAATGGCGCATTTATTTATTTAAAAAACGTTAGCGTCACGCGCAGCGATTTGGCAGTTTACCCAGGACTAGTCCATCTATATTTTGAAAAGAGGAGGGGGGAGACGAAATTTTTTATAATGTATGCTGTCTGAAAGCCACTGTAAGCGTGAACAATCAATTAAGAACTGAAATGGTTTATCAAATCTTTCCAATGATTGCTAAGATAGAATCCATCTTCTCGGTTGAAATTGTCTCTGTGCTTGTATATGTGGATATCAAAAAAGATCTCCAAAATCTTGAATAAACACAAGATCCAGGTCCGTTTCAACACATTACATAAAATCCGTTATCTGGTTCTGTCTGTAAAAGATGTGATTCCGGACATACAATACCCTGGTGTCTACAAACTAAGTTGCCTCTGTGGTAGTAGTTACATTGGAGAAACCAAACGCCATGTCTCGGACCGCATTCGTGAACACAAAGCAGACCTTAAACACGGTAGGACCAACACCTCGGCCGTAGCAGATCATTGTTCTAATTCAGTAGGCTCACATGCCATTGACTTTTCCAAGACAGAGGTTCTTTGTAAGCCATCTGGCTTCCATGAGAGATTCGTTCATGAGGCTATCCACATATACAAGCACAGAGACAATTTCAACCGAGAAGATGGATTCTATCTTAGCAATCATTGGAAAGATTTGATAAACCATTTCAGTTCTTAATTGATTGTTCACGCTTACAGTGGCTTTCAGACAGCATACATTATAAAAAATTTCGTCTCCCCCCTCCTCTTTTCAAAATATAGATGGACTAGTCCTGGGTAAACTGCCAAATCGCTGCGCGTGACGCTAACGTTTTTTATAAATAAATAAATGCGCCGTTTAAAAATAAATTCATGCAAACCAACACACCTGAAGATGACCGTTTGAGTTATGGTCGAAACGTCGTGATAATTTTTTTATTGTTTTACATATATTTTATTATTTTGTTGTTTCTCTTCAACGTGACTTTACCGAAAAAACTAAGAATATGAATAACAAAGTTGTCATTACTTCATTTCCCGTGCACGTACAGAGCGAATACGAATTATACTGTAATTCTATTCTCAACTACTAGTTCTGTGAATCTATTGGTTGGGCAGACGGACAGGTGGACAAACTGAATAATTATACCTCTTTTCTCTCCACCTGAAGAAGACCGCTTGTGTTGCGATCGAAACGTCGTGCATTTTTTTGCTTTTCATTTAGATTTTTGTTTTTTTTTATCTACGTGACTTTACCGAAAGAACCAAGAATATAATTACGCCTCTGTTTAAAAAAAAGCACTTACAAAAACATTAAACGGAAAATAGGCCAAAAAGTTTCCCAGTTTACCAAAAGCCTCAGCCGAGATCTGCCCGTGGGGGTTTGGGGTTGCTGATGTCACGGCTCGCCCTAGCACGCCAGCCGCACATCTGTCAACCCACACGGTTTACCCCGTAATTCCTGGACAGAGAAATTGAGTGTTTCAGGTCCATACGGCGTACAGCCGTTTCAATACGGGCACAAAATAATGTGTCTGTGTTTCTCCCTCGTGATGGGACTTTGTAGGATGAACGTTGAAATTTATAAGGGTGACCAATAAGGTCTGAGTTGGTCTGTAACAAGGTAGGGCACTGGTAAGGGTTGTCACTTTCTGGCAGCAGCTCGTCTAGGGCCGCCCCTGGGTGTGGGTGAGGTCCACCTCGAGCAGCTTGTTAGGGGCTCTCTAGAGGAGGAGGCCCTTCCGGGAGCAGTGACAGGAACAGGTAATTGCGGGGCTGTACCTTTAGCCATCTGTATTTGGACCATTCAAGAGCGAAACAGGAGGAGGATTTCTCCACAACTCTGGCTGTCGCCTGATGAAGCTGCTGGTTGTTGTTGTTGTTGTAAATTACCGTCGAAACGTCACGGTAATCGAATTGTCAATGAGGTAGTGGGTTTACTCTCCAACACACCGTGTGTGTGCTGATGAGCACGTTTTGTTTACGTGACAAATCTTCCTAATTGGCTGTGTCGGGTGGTGCCCGGTTTAACGATGCGTTTATATTGATGTGATCTAACCCTCCTAAGACGACTACTGCGAGTTAAAATAGATCACCCTCCCCTCCGCTCCCCCCCAGCCCCCCATACACCAGACACGTTGAGGAGTCAGTGGCACCCCTCGGCCTGATTGGCAGTAATCGGTGTCCCGTGAGCCCTGCCACTTGTCAGCGGCGCGACACCGCGGGACACGCCGCTCGCAACCTGCAGCCGGAGCGGAGTTTCCCCGGCGCACCACACGCACACACGCACAACACACACACGCACCACACACACATATACCACACACACCGCAAACACGCACACCACACGCACACACGCACAACACACACACGCACCACACACATGCACCACACACACACTACACACACCACACACAAGCACCACACACCACACACACGTACACACCATACACACTACACACACACCACACACACCACACACACGCACCACACACACACACTACACACACGCACCACACACACCACACACGCACCACACACGCACCACACACACCACACACGCACCACACACGCACCACACAGGCACAAAACAACAAAGGCAAAGGTCCCCTATATAGCCTTAACAGACTGTAGGGGCAAGTGCTGTTAGCGAGTAGCACCGATGAAGGCCGGAACGGCACACGAGGGGGTGTGTGGCCAGCACCACGCCCGGCCACCTTTGTCTCCCCAGTGGCGATGTTTACTACACACCGCACCAGGTACATTTGCGGCCGAGTCGACTTAGGGGAGGCTGAGCACCCGATCAGATCATCGTCACTGGGGTTGGTGACCGTGAGCGGGAATCGAACTCGGGTCGCCAAGGTTCGTAGCGCAGCGCTCACCGCTGCGCCACCACTCCCCAGAGCATGGCAGACCAGACGTAGGTGCAGCAGGTAGAGTACACCTACAGCGCCGTCCTCTGTGTACACCGTAAACAACACGAACACTTTTGTCAAGAACACCGCGTTTGGCATTAAACGATTTTAGTAAAAACGTACACAATCGGTGACGTTTCGGGCAATGGGCCTTCTTCACAGCACATAGGCCAGAGAGGTAGAGAGGGTTGCTTTGTGCAGAGCTGCCAACGCAGTATCACCAAAGTAGAGAGTGACACACCTATACTGTAAAGTAGAGAGTGACACACCTGTACTGTAGAGAGTGACACACCTGTACTGTAGAGAGTGACACACCTGTACTGTAAAGTAGAGAGTGACACACCTGTACTGTAAAGTAGAGAGTGACACACCTGTACTGTAGAGAGTGACAAACCTATACTGTAGAGAGTGACACACCTGTACTGTAAAGTAGAGAGTGACACACCTGTACTGTAAAGTAGAGAGTGACACACCTGTACTGTAAAGTAGAGATTGACACACCTGTACTGTAGAGAGTGACACACCTGTACTGTAAAGTAGAGAGTGACACACCTGTACTGTAAAGTAGAGAGTGACACACCTGTACTGTAGAGAGTGACACACCTGTACTGTAGAGAGTGACACACCTGTACTGTAAAGTAGAGAGTGACACACCTGTACTGTAAAGTAGAGAGTGACACACCTGTACTGTAGAGAGTGACACACTTGCACTGTAAAGTAGAGAGTGACACACCTGTACTGTAGAGAGTGACACACCTGTACTGTAGAGAGTGACACACCTGTACTGTAAAGTAGAGAGTGACACACCTATACTGTAGAGAGTGACACACCTGTACTGTAAAGTAGAGAGTGACACACCTGTACTGTAAAGTAGAGAGTGACACACCTGTACTGTAAAGTAGAGAGTGACACACCTGTACTGTAGAGAGTGACACACCTGTACTGTAGAGAGTGACACACCTGTACTGTAAAGTAGAGAGTGACACACCTGTACTGTAAAGTACAGAGTGACACACCTGTACTGTAGAGAGTGACACACCTGTACTGTAGAGAGTGACACACCTGTACTGTAAAGTAGAGAGTGACACACCTATACTGTAGAGAGTGACACACCTATACTGTAAAGTAGGGAGTGACACACCTGTACTGTAATGTAGAGTGACACACCTGTACTGTAGAGAGTGACACACCTGTACTGTAGAGAGTGACACACCTGTACTGTAGAGAGTGACACACCTGTACTGTAAAGTAGAGAGTGACACACGTGTACTGTAGAGAGTGACACACCTGTACTGTAAAGTAGAGAGTGACACACGTGTACTGCATTACACACACTTGGCCAGGCATAGGTATGCCCACAGCCCGGACAAATGTACTCTGTATAAAGGAGGGCGGCCTCCATCAAACGCACAGCGTAACATTATTAATAATTGTGATTCATTATTGTTATTCATTATATTATTATTGTTGTTATTTTCACGCCACAATTCCCGCTCGCCACGTCTGGCAGCACCCCAAGATCCCCGGGGCGCAGTGCACGGAGGACAAGGAATGCCCAGCTGGGGAGCCACTCTCCACGGGCAACGGTGCGCTCACCTGTTCACACACACACACACACACCTGTACACACACACCTGTACACACACCTGTACATACACACACACCTGTACACACACCTGTACACACACCTGTACACAACAACAACAACAACCGCCATTCGCCACTAAGTGGCGGTGACGTCACCACGACGCTTGTGCCAGGCTATGTGCACCCTGAGGCCACGTGAAGTGTCGAACGCCCGCTGGCAGGAGGTCACGGGGCAGACCCAGGTGCCACGGGTCGACTGAGATGACTGGCTGATGCACCACCTGTGCCCCCTACTGTGCCAACCTGCTGTGCTTTAGCCACCCGGCGCTCCGCTCGCTGTTGTGAGCGTCGCTCCTCCGCCCTCCGTTGTTGTTGGAGGGCGACTGCCTCCAACTGCCCAGTAGCATCCTTCACGAGCCTCCTCCACAGAGGCCGATCTTGACACCGCTGGTACCAGTCATCGGCAAGTCCACTCAGCTCCACGTCCTCCTGTACCACATCACTCCATCTCTTCTCTAGCCCGTGCCGCGCCCGCTTAGCCCCCTCAATCCGGCCAAACAAAAGCTGTTTCGGCATGCGGTGGCTGGGCATGCGGGCTACATGACCCAGCCATCGCAGCCTTGCCTGCCGGAGGAGCTCACCGATGGGACCCTGCCCAGATCTTTCAAGGATTTGTGAGCTCCTCACACAATCCAGTCTGGTTAAACCCAGGATGGATCGTAGGCAGGCCAGCCTAAATGTTTCTAACCGGCGAAGATGTTCCATTAGGGGGGTCCACGTTTCGCAAGCGTAGAGAAGGGAGGGAATGACCGTGGCCGAGAAGACCTGAAGCTTAGTGCGGAGCGACAGACCAGGTAGCTTCCACACAGCGTTACGCAACCGATGAAAAGATATTGCCGCTCGACTGATTCGGAGTGAGACCTCTGCTGTTAAACTGGAGCCAGTCATAAGCACACTGCCCAGGTATGGGAAACTCTCCACTCTCTCCACAACTGCCCCATCACCGATTGGGAGTTGTGGGGGTGGAGTGTCCGATGGTACAAAATACCCAGGCAGGTGCTTAGTTTTGGTGGGGCTGATGGTAAGGCCCCACCTCTTAGTGGCACGCTCCAGTCTCAGCAGCAGCGTCTCCAACGCCTCCTCTGACTGAGCAGCTATTACCAAATCATCAGCATACATAACGTGGTTGAGCAATAGGGAGCCATCCCTTGACCGCACCCGGGCATCGATTAGCCTCCCATTATATCTGTACCATATGGAGATTCCCCCGGTACAGCTATTGAAGGCTTCACGAACTACGTGGTCAAAATAGATGTTAAATAATGTGGGAGCCAGAGGACATCCCTGTCGCACCCCAAGGTGTACAGGGAATGGCTCTGACTCCCGGCCACGTAGTTTTACCCGGGCCCGCTCACCATCATGAAGGTCCTTAATGATCGTGAGCAGAGGGTCAGGTACTCCAAAAGCACGAAGAACGACCCAGAGCCCAGGCCTACTGATGGTATCATAGGCCTTGACCAGGTCAATAAAGCAGAGATGTAGGTCTTGTTGGAATTCCCTACACCTCTGCTGTAGCAGACGGACAGAAAATATGGCATCTGTGCAGGACCGCCCTTTCCTGAAACCGCATTGGGGCTCCGCAAGCCTCTCCTCAGCGTGCCTAGCAAGGCGATGCTGAATAATCCTTGCCAGGACCTTTCCCGGCACACTGAGGAGTGAGATGCCCCTGTAGTTGTTACAGTCTGTGCGGTCCCCCTTCTTAAAAAGGGGGACCACTAGGGCATCCTTCCAATCCTGCCGAACCCGTCCAGTGGTCCAGACTGTTGTTATGATGTCATATAGGGCAGTCTGTGCACAAACGCCACCCTCCCTCAGCATTTCGCTTGGGAGATCATCTCTGCCCGCTGCCTTTCCTGGTCTCAGACTCCGGATCGCCTTCAATACTTCCTCAGCAGATGGCACCTCAGCCAGCCACTCACAGGGGGTGACTTCATCCAATATTTGAGGCACCGCAGCCTCAGCAGGGTCATCCTCACTTTGTGCCACGATGTTTTCCTGGCTGAGGGATTTTCCCTCCCCCAGGACCTCACAGAAATGCTCAGCAAATCTGCAAACCTGTTCCTGGGGGTCGGAAATTGGATCACCGTTTTTTCCCCTAATGATGGTAATAGGTGTGGCGCTGCAGGTTACTTTTTTGATGGAGTTAAATAGAGATTTGTGATCACGGGCCACTGAGGCAGACTCCATCTCCTCAGCAACCCGCGGCCACCACCCATCCTTGCAGCGCCTCACGGCTCTCCGAACCTCCGAGCGAAGGCTGCGGTAAGCCTCCTCATTCTCTGACGTAGGATTCTATAGCCGATGACAGTGGGCCTGTCGCTTTTTCTCAACCATCCTGAACAACTCCTCTGTCATCCAGGGTGTCTGGGGAGGTCTGGACCACGTACCCAAAGCAGCCATTGCAGCTGCATGAGTCACAGTCCTAAACCTCGCCCATTTACCCTCGACATCAGGAGGAGTCGGGGACGATGCCAATCCCAGCCGCAAGCGATGATGAAATTCTCGCTTGCAACTTTCATCAGATAACTGAGACCAGGCCACTTTAGGTTGGAATGGGGTCCTGGGTGTACACCCACCACCGGAGTGGAAGAATGGCAGGCGCATCTTACAGATGACTAGTCGATGGTCAGAGGGCAGATCAGCTCCACGGTAGGTCCTGGTGTCAAGGACATGGGCTCGCATTCGCTGGTTCGTCACTGTGTAGTCCAGCAGATGTTCTTGCTTGGACCCGGCATGCATCCATGATGTTATGTGGATGCGCCGATGCCGGAACAGCGTGTTGGTAATTACAAGCCCATGGGCTGCACAAAAATCTAGCAGCCTCCTACCGTTGTTATTGAGCTGATCTGTACACACACACACACCTGTACATACACACCTGTACACACGCACACACACACCTGTACACACACACACCTGTACACACACACACCTGTACATATACACACACACTTGTACATTCACCTGTTAACACACCTGTACACAAAGAGAAAGATCCCCCATATAGCCTAACAGACTGTAGGGGCAAGTGCTGTTAGCGAGCACCTATGAAGGCCGGAACGGTACACGAGGGGGTGGGTGGCCAGCACCACGCCCGACCGCCTTTGTCTCCTCAGTGGTGATGTTTACTACACACCGCACCAGGTACTCATTTGAGACTGAGTCGACCTAGGGGAGGCCCGGGACCAGTTCAAATAATCGTCACTGGTGTTGGCCGTGAGCAGGAATCGAACCCGGGTCGCCGGGATCATAGCACAGCGCGCTAACCGCTACACTATCGCTCCCCACACACACACCTGTGTTGACACCTGTATAACACACCTGCACATACACTTATACACACATCTGTATGCACATGTATTACATTACGTGACTTCCGCACAGCTGTGATCGACGTAGCACTCAGAAATCTCTCCGGATTCGGTGTGCAGTGAAAGCGGTGGCCACCCTCTCCACACACCTGTTCACGCTCACACCTGTTCACACAGACAGCCGCTCACCTGTCCTCCTCTGCCTGCCAGGTATAAGGACCGGTCGCTGTGTTCCTTACAGCCCGGGCATACGCACCTGTGAGATCTCAGCCTGGTGCCCTGTGGAGAACGCCACAGCCCCACGGTGAGGGACACCTCACACACACACACCTGCGTGAACACCTGTATGAGCACCTGTATGGAGAGCTGCATGGACACCTTTACACACAGCAAGGATCCCCCGTTAGTAGCGAGTCGCAGCACCTGTGAAGGCCGCCGGCACGACACACGAGCGGGGTGGTGGGCAGTAACCACGCCCGGTTTGTCTCTCTCCCCGGCAGGTTGGTGATGTTTACACTCCGCACCGGGTAGACATTTAAGGCTGAGTAGACCTAGGGGAAGGCCCAGGATGGGTTGAGACGCCCGTCACCTGGCGTTGGCTGCGAGAGAGAACTGAACTCGGGGGGGGGGGTTTGGTGGTTCGGAGCGCGGCGAGAAAGCCGCCACACAAAATAGCCACGCGGCTCGGCAGAGGGGTCAGGCAGGAAGCTTTGCTGCTGCCAGCGGGATTACAGAGAGGAGCCCTCGTGGGTTTTCACTGCCGTTCGCTTCGGGGACACAGTGAGGCGTAAGCGTAGATTGAGGAAAGTATTTAACGGGGTCGGCTGGTTAAACTAAACTTTTTACGTGGTCTAACCCAAAAAAAACGCATTATGGATTAAACTAAATTATCAACAATTTTTTTCAGAAGCGACCTGGCCACCCACAAATGATAGCTCAACGAAGTGTCGTCTCGTGTGGAGGAGATGCGTAGCCCCAGCGAGGAGGTTCTGTGAACTCGTGTGTGGTTACGAGCAAGCGTCGTCCCCACTCTCTCCGCGTCTGTCCAGGAGGCCGGTGCTCGCCGGGGCTGAGAATTTCACAGTCTTCATCAAGAACACAATCAGGTTCCCCAAGTTTGACTTCAGCAAGTGAGACATTCGACACACGCATATATACACGCACGTATATATGCACAAAGACAAAGCTGCCCCAAATAGCCTTAACAGACTGTAGGGGCAAGTGCTGTTAGCGAGTCGCACCTGTGAAGGCCGGAACGGCGCACGAGGGGGTGAGTGGCCAGCACCACGCCCGACCGCCTTTGTCTCTCCAGTGGCGATGTTTACACACCGCACCAGGTATTCACCTGGGGCTGAGTTTAGTTTCATTTTTAGTTTCATTTATTTGGTATAGCCCTGTGAGCCATTCGGCTCTTGAATCGGGTGCAACCGCAACAAACAAAAAACATGAACAAAAAAACATCTTAAAGTGACTTTGTGTGACTGTGCAAACAGAAAATCCAGGAAAAAAACAGCAAAATATTCCTGAAATAGCACCGTACACCAACGCTGTGTGCCAAAATCCCAGTGGGATGCAAGTCAAAATAACAACAACAACCACAAGACAACTAAGATTAAGGCCATCAGTCTAACTCCGTACTACAATAAACAAAAACATGGCCAAAACAAAAAAAACTTTTCGAAATCACCAAAATAAAAGCCATAAATCCAATGTAACAGTGATCATAGGGACTGTGACCGAATTTTTAACAATAAGCTACATAAATAAATTATAACAGCAAAATCTAGAGCCATATTTTAGGCCACTGAATAGCAGTGGCAGCTAGGGTTGTACAACTCCTCTAGAGCAGTTTTGAGAGAAGATCTCATTGGTAGCGATTCAAGTTGCAGTTTATTGGCAATAGCATTCCAGACCCTGGGGGCATTAATAGCAAAGGCCCTTTCTCCAGTTTTTGTACGGCAATAGGGAATGTGAAGCTGGTAAATGAGCGAAGACCTGAGGTCAAATTTGTTCTTTGAAACAGAGAGGAGATCCAGTAGGTAGTCTGCGGATTTTTTTTAAGTACATCGTGAATAAATAAGATCTGGTGCACAAGCCGTCGAACATTACGAGATGTTAAGTTTGACCCAATGTAGAGATCACAGTGGTGAGTCCTATATGGGCAGTTCAATGTAAATCTTAAGGCCGAGTGATAGATGGAATCAAGCTTCTTCAGTACAGTACTTGGGGCTGATTTATACACGATGTCACAGTAGTCAAGTAGAGGCAGTATGGTAGCTTTTATCAATTCCAAACGGAACATTGGGGGGAAGCAGTGCTTGTGTCGATACAGAAAACCAATTTTTATTTTTGTCTTTTTACCAATATAATCAATGTGATCTTCAAAATTCAGTAGTAGAATGCAAGCGATGGTAAGCGAGCACCTATTAAGGCCTCCATCACACACACACACCTACATCGCAGACACCTACATCACACACACACACCTCCATTACACACACCTACATCACACACACACACACACACCTACATCACACACACCTACATCACACACACACCTCCATCACACACACCTACATCACACACACACACCTGCACTGCACATACACACCCACCTGCATTTCACACACACACCTCCATCAGACACACACACACCTGTACTGCACACACACCTCTACTGCACGCACACACCTGTACTGCACGCACACACACCTGTACTGCACACACACCTGTACTGCACACACACACACACACCTGTACTGCCCACACACACACCTGTACTGCACGCACACACACCTGTACTGCACGCACACACACCTGTACTGCACACACACACACACCTGTACTGCACGCACACACACACACCTGTACTGCACACACACACACACACCTGTACTGCACGCACACACACACACCTGTACTGCACGCACACACACACACCTGTACTGCACGCACACACCTGTACTGCACACACACACACCTGTACTGCACACACACACACCTGTACTACACACACACCTGTACTGCACACACGCACACACACCTGTACTGCACACACACACACCTGTACTGCACGGCACAGTGGTGCGGTACAGCAACTGCTCCGTCACTGTCACTGCCACCTCCACGT
Source organism: Petromyzon marinus (assembly GCF_010993605.1). NCBI lineage: Eukaryota > Metazoa > Chordata > Hyperoartia > Petromyzontiformes > Petromyzontidae > Petromyzon > Petromyzon marinus. The sequence continues at coordinate 419,933 of NW_022638105.1, forward strand.
GACTCGAGGGAGCGCCAGAGGAGCCTCTTGTCTGGTGATATATAACAAAGGCAAAGATCCCCCGTGTAGCCTTCACGGACTGTTGGGGGCAAGTGCTGCTAGCGACGGCCGGCATGGCACCCTCGATGAGGCGTGGCCAGCACCACGCCCGGCCGCCTTTGTCTCCCCCAGTGTTAATGGTTACACTCCGCACCAGGCACTCACGGTACACCCTCACCCTGCCCTCGTCTCCGTGTGCCCCCGTGTCCACCCGTGTCCACCCGTGTGTCCGGCGTGCCAGGCGTAACGTGCTGGAGCGCGCCGAGGCGGACTACCTGAAGCGCTGCCGCTACAGCGCCACGGCCGCCCCCTACTGCCCGATCTTCCGCCTGGGCCAGCTGGTGCGCGCAGCCGGGGAGGACTTCCACAGCCTCGCCGTGGAGGTGGCGCCCTGCCTGGCAACACGCCGCGGACATGACTCACTACGTGTACACGGCGTGTACACCACGTACACACAGGGTGCATACTCCACCCCCTCCACTCCCAATGAGTGATGGGGCAGTTGTGGAGAGAATGGAGAGGTTTCTGTACCTGGGCAGTGTGCTTATGACCAGCTCCAGTTTGGCAGTCGATGTCTCACTTCGAATCAGTCCAGCGGCGTTATCTTTTCACTCAGCAGCTACAACACATTCCTGCGGAGGGAGCTGGTAGGAACGTTGGGTTGCTCGGTCAATGGCCAGGGTCAACGGCGGCACCACGTGGTGTATTCCGCAAATATGCCCGACTGTGAGGGCGGGCACAAGCCGGCGTGAGTAGGTTAAACGTTGAGTTTTATAAGGGCACCACGGGGTGACCAGCCCCTCCCCACCCAGCCCCACCCCTACCACCACCCACCCAGCCCCACCCTCCCCGCCCTCCCCACCCAGCCCCTCCCCACCCTCCCCACCCTCCACTCCCCACTCAGCCCCTCCCTCCCCACCCAGCCCCTCCTCACCCTCCCCTCTCTACCCAGCCCCACACCTCCCATTTTTGGATGCACGACGGACGAACGGACACAATAATCCCCTGTGGGCTGATGTAACCAGGAGGTTCCTACCAGTATAATGCTGCTGTGTGGAAGCTGCCTGGCTTGTTGCTCCGCAAGAATCTTTGGATCTTCGTGCCCACAGTGATATCCTTCCTTCTCTATGCTTACAAAACATGGAGCCCTGTAAAGAAACATCTTGGCTGGTTTGAAACATTCAGGCAAGCCTGTCTACGATCAATCCTGGGTTTAACCAGGCTGGATTGTGTGATGCGCTCACAGATCCTTTACTGATCTGGACAAAGTCCCATCAATGAGATCCTCCGTTGGCTGGGTCATGTAGCCCACATGCCAAACCACAGCATGCCCAAACAGCTTTTGTTCGGCCGGATAGAGAGGGCTAAACGAGCGTGGTATGGGCTAGAGAAGAGATGGAATTACGTGGTAACAGAGGATATGGAGCTGAGTGGACTTGAAACTTGAATTTGGAGTGGAGTTGCCAATGACTGGTACCAGCAGTGTCAAGATCGGCCTTTATGGAGGAGACTTGTGAAGGACGCTGCTACTGGGCAGTTGGAGGCAGTCGCCCTCCAACAACACCGGAGGGCGGAGGAGCGACGCTCACAAAAACGAGTGGAACGTCGGGTGGCTAAAACACAGTGAGTTGGCACAGTAGGGGGCACAGCTGGTGCATCAACCAGTCGTCTCGGTCAGTCAAAACATGGCACCTGCTGGGTCTGTCCCGTGACCTCCCGTCAGCGAGCCTTCGACACTTCACGTGGCCGCAAAGTGCACCTGGCCTGGAACAGGCGCCGTGGTGACGTCACCTTCACTTAGTGGCGTACGGCGGGTATTGGTAATGCTGTGTGTAATGCTGTGTGTGTGTAATGCTGTGTGTGTGTAATGCTGTGTGTGTCTAATGCTGTGTAATGCTGTGTGTGTGTAATGCTGTGTGTAATGCTGTGTGTAATGCTGCGTGTGTGTGATGCTGCGTGTGTGTGATGCTGTGTGTGTGTAATGCTGTGTGTGTAATGCTGCGTGTGTGCGATGCTGTGTGTGTGTAATGCTGCGTGTGTGCGATGCTGTGTGTGTGTAATGCTGTGTGTGTGGTATGCTGTGTGTGTGTAATGCTGCGTGTGTGGTATGCTGCGTGTGTGTAATGCTGCGTGTGTGTAATGCTGCGTGTGTGTAATGCTGTGTGTGTAATGCTGTGTGTGTGTAATGCTCTGTGTGTAATGCTGTGTGTGTGTAATGCTGTGTGTGTGTAATGCTGTGTGTGTGTAATGCTCTGTGTGTAATGCTGTGTGTGTGTAATGCTGTGTGTGTGTGTAATGCTGTGTGTGTGTAATGCTGTGTGTGTGTAATGCTGCGTGTACAGGGTGGCGTTATCGGGGTTCAGATCGAGTGGAGCTGTAACCTGGACCGCCCAGCGAGTGAGTGCCACCCCGTCTACTCCTTCAACCGCCTCGACGCAGCGCGACCCCACCTCAATGCCTCCTCCTCCTCCTCGGGGTACAACTTCAGGTGGGCCCCTTCACTCTCACCATCTTCCTTAACCCCTCACCGTAACATTAACCCTCACCGTAACTCTCACCATAGCATTAACCCTCACAGTAACATTAACCCTCACAGTAACATTAACCCTCACCGTAACATTAACCCTCACCGTAACTCTCACCGTAGCATTAACCCTCACAGTAACATTAACCCTCACAGTAACATTAACCCTCACCGTAACATTAACCCTCACCGTAACATTAACCCTCACCCTAACATTAACCCTCACCGTAACATTAACCCTCACCCTAACATTAACCTTCACCGTAGCATTAACCCTCACCGTAACATTAACCCTCACCGTAACATTAACCCTCACCGTAACATTAACCCTCACCGTAAAATTAGCCCTCACCGTAGAATTAACCTCTACCGTAACATTAACCCTAACATTAACCCTCACCGTAACATTAACCCTCACCGTAGAATTAACCTCTACCGTAACATTAACCCTCACCTTAACATTAACCCTAACTGTAACATTAACCTTAACATCAATCCCGAACTGCAACATTCACCCTAACCCTACCGTTAAAAAAAACAAGAACCCCAACCAACGAACGTTACGCGCTGACCAACACCGCAACCCTTCAACCCGCACCCTTTCGGCCCATGCAGATTCGCCAAATACTACCGGCAGGCGGACGGCGGTGAGCAGCGGAAGCTCTTCAAGGTCTACGGCATCCGCTTTGACGTCCTGGTGTTCGGCAAGGTGAGCGCCACACGGGACATGCGACCTATTTGTCCACACCTGAGACGGCTTTTCTTAGAGCCTAGTCTCCATTGGTGTTGGACCAGAAGACGCCTTTTGGCGTCAAAAGGCGTCTTCTGGTCAAAAGGCGTCTTCTGGTCCAACACCAATGGAGACTAGGCTCCAAAAAAAGCCGTCTCGGGTGTGGACCAATAAAATTCAAGGACAGTGCATATTATTATCAGAGCTGTCTTTTTTGTTTGCATTTTGACTGCTTGTGTTGTGGTTATTGCAAACATGATGCCTTGAATAAAGGTGTCAGTTTTTGTGCAAGTTAAAAGGATAAAACCTATTCCTATATCTATATTTTCACTTTTCCCTTTTATCTTAACTTTGCGTGAAGTGGCCTTGAACGTTGTGGTACGAAAGGCGCTCTGCTCTTTAAATAAAGATCGTTATTAGTTTGTTATTATTGTTTGGCCAGGTGACACCGTGGTAATTCAGGCACGAGTTCACGAGAATGAGACTCAGCCAGGTGCCAAATCTCAGCCTCACTCACAGACCCTTCTGGGACAGTCAAAAAAAGAAACAGTGACTCACTGCGAGACATCGTTAATAGTTATCCTAGTGATGAACTCGTGGTTTCTCTCATAGAAATGTGGAATTTACAGCTCTGATTGAGATGGGAGTGCAGCAAAAGCCAGTGTTGCACTGTACTTACTATGCTGCCCGTAAGTATGCTCTAAAACTTAATCAACTCTGCTCTGACCAGCATGGTGAAGTATGGTCAAATAACCCCCCCCCCCTCAAGACCCACATGGTGTGTGGCGTGGGAATATCCTCATCCAGAAGTGGATTGACCCTGAGCTGCAAACGAACATATACATAATGAACTAACCATGACCCTTGACCCAGGCGGGCAGGTTCAGCATCGTTCCCACGGCCGTGAACGTGGGATCAGGCCTGGCCCTGCTCGGAGCGGTGAGACACATCTCCCCCTTGCTCTCCCTTTCTCTCTCCTCACTCTCACAGCCCCCACACTCTCCCACTTGCTCCCCGTCTCACTCATTCCCCCTCACTCACTCACTCATTCTCTCTCGCGTTTTGCAATGATTCAATCTGTGCATCATCCATTGTCCTAACCGCTCAGTCACAGGTAACAGCGTTCGCTAAATAGCACTCTTCCCCTCGCTCCCCCTCCCGCTCTTCCCATCTCATCTCCGCCCTCACATTTTCCTCTCCCTTCCCTCACTCTGCAGCTCCTTGCCAGCCTCACCCTCTCCTTGTCTCTCTCGCCCTCTCACCCCCATCTATTACGTCCTCCTTATCACACATCCTGACTGTACGTGTGAACAGTGGAACGTGTGTGCTACCCACGTGATCCGTATGTGTGTGACTGCATGGGCTACATGGTATATGTTAAGTTCAAGTTTATTTTGTTTCACCAGGTGTGAGCTCAAGAGGCAAGGACAAAGTCGCACTCGCAAGATTGTGTGAATGAGTGGGTGAGAGGAGATGGTGTGTGTGTGTGAACGAGTGGATGAGTGATCAGTTGAGTGAATGAATGAGTGGGTGACTGAGTGTTGATGAGTGGGTGGCTGAGTGGGTGAATGAGTGGGTAAATGAGTGGGTGAGATGGTGGGTGGGTGGGTGAATGAGTGGGTGATTGAGATGGTGGGTGGATGAATGAGTGGGTGCTTGAGATGGTACATGAGTGGGTTGGTGGGTGGGTGAGTGAGATGGTGGATGGGTGAATGAGTAATGGTGATTGAGATGGTACATGAGTGGGTGAGTGACTAGGTTGGCGAATGAGTGGTTCAGTGAGACTGTGAGTGAACGGGTAGTGAGTGAGTGAGATGATAAGCGAGCGAGCTAGTTTAAGTTAAAAGTTTTTTTGTTTCACCAGATGAACTCAAGAAACCAGGATGAGTCTCAATTGCCAGTGATGGGTTGCAGATATTACAAAATAAAAACAAAGTACTGCAATGAAGCACACAGAAATCAGTAGAAACACAACATGAGCAATAACAAAATATTGGACAGCGTAAAGCAATATTAAGTCTTTTTTTACTGTTCGCAGTACCCATAATAGAGGTTTTTGTGTTAGATTTTCGCCATCTAACCCAAAAACCTCTTAGAGTTAATATTGGTTGCGAATTCCTCCGTGTTAAACTGATCGCAGTACATTTACAATTAAGATACAGAGATGTGGAACAAATATAATACGTAAACAAACAAGGATATATGATGTCAAGTGCAATTGCAAATGAAGTTAAATCTCTACAACATGTATCTATGTGTTTGTTACAGGGCGTCGGGAGTTAAGTGTGGTTAGCGCACTGCGCTACGAACCCCGTGACCCGAATTCGATCCCAGCTCATGGCCAACATTGGTGACGAAAATCTGAACCGATCCTGGGCTTCCCCTAGGTCGACTCAGCCTTAACTTAGTATGTAAACATCGGCACATGGGAAACAAAGGCGGCTGGGCATGGTGCTGGCCACCCACCTCCTCGTGTTGCCACCAGCCTTACTAGGTGCTCGCTAAAAGCACTTGCCCCGGCAGTCAATTAAAATGCTATATGGGGGATCTTTGTCTTTTTTTTCGGATATGGTAACGGTAGTAAGTAGGCGACCTCAGTTCGATTCCTGGCCACGGTTAACATCAGTGGTGAGTGATATCAGAAGCGGTTCTGGGCATCCCCAAGGTCGACTAAGCCTTCAAATGTAAAGGTTGCCACCTGTCCTGCAGGTAGCAGTGATTGATTTGTACCACCGCTGCTGATGGACCACAGTGCTGACTGAAGAACGGCGTCTGGGTTTGGTCCACGGTGGAAAAAGGGTGGCGACCCCCTACTCATATGACTAGTAATAATGTAAATGTATAAAGCGCCCTTAAACAATCGCTGTCAGGGCGCTATGCATGGCAAGGCGGAAAATAGTTAACGACAACCAGGAGAAGAAGAAGTGAGAAGGACGTTTTAAACATAGATGTTTTTAGTCGAGATTTGAAGATTTGTCGTCTGTCTCGGAAGTCCGGACCTCGAACGGCAACGAGAGTTCCAGAGTTTAGGTGCCGCAATTGCTAAGACGCCGTCACCACCCTCCAAGTGTGAAGCCTGGAGCCCGTGGGGCAGTGAGCAATGCCGAATCTGAAGACCTTAACCATCTTGTCGCGGTGTGCAAAATATCAGCACTGGGGAGACAAAGGTGGTGGGCGGGGCGCGGCGCTAGCCGCACCACCCGCTGGTGCGCCGGCCTCAACGGCAGCGCTTCCCCCAACGGTCCGCGTGCGCTGTGGAGGGGGGGGGGGGGTGATCTTTGTCGTTGTGACTGTGCCACACAGGGGGCGTTTTTCTGTGACCTGGTGCTGCTGTACCTGAGCAAGCGGAGCCCCTTCTATCGGGAAAAGAAATACGAGGAAGCCAGGTGAGAGTGTGTGTGTGTGGTCTCTGCGTGCGGAGAACTATAAACTGAAACTGTTTATTTTACCAGGGTAAGTGCCCGCTGAGCTGTGTAGCTCTTTTTCAGAAGTGACCTGGCTATCGCAAATTATAGTTCAACAAAGTGGCTTGTCGCGTGCAAATTTATAGTGGCCAAATACTCTCGGCGCACGTTGATTGTAAATGTGGAGGGAAAAACGGGAGAACCCAGAGAAAAATCCACGCGGCCACGGGGAGAGCATGCAATCTCCAAATATATTGGCGTCAGGCTTGGGATCAAACCCACGACCTCCTGCATACCAGGCGAGAAAGATAACATTCCACCAGTCTCATTTGCAAGAGTGACATGGGGGGGGGGGCGGCATCAGTCCGCTGCCAGTAGTGGGTAAAGATTGCTTCTGCTCCCGTGTGTTTATGTGTAATTGTGTTGAGCGGTGGTGTAGCGGTTAGTGCGCTGCAGTATGTATGTTGAACTTTTTTCGCACCGTATGTAGCCAACCACGCTCATCGGAGGTGCTGGAGGACAAGCTGGTGACCCGAGTTCGATTCTCACTCACAATCCATACCAGTGACGACAATCTGAACCGGTCCTGGGCCTCCCCTAGGTCGACCAGCCTCAAATGTGTACCTGGTGCGGTGTGTAGTAAACATCGCCACTGGGGAGACTAAGGCGACCGGACGTGGTGGTGGCCACCCACCCCCTTGTGTGCCGTGCCAGCTTCCATAGGCGCTCGCGAACAGCACTTGCTCCTCCAGTCTGTTAAAGGCTATAAGGGGGAACTTTGTCTAATTCCAATGGAGTACTTTTCAGCGTCATTTTCGAATTTGCACCCTGACGTGGGCGGCACACAATGGCCTAACTCTTGTGAATAACGTCATGGGAATCGTCCACCGAGAGGCAGATGGCGGCGTACTATTATGGCCGACACATACCTCAAGTAATAACCAGGGTGGCCGCTGGATTCAAACCGTGAAATACCACCGTGCCAAGATGTTAACTACCTCGCCTGGTATGCAGGAGGTCGTGGATTCGATCCCGACCTTGACGCCTGCTGTATATTTGTAGTTTGCGTGTCTCTCTCTCTCCCCGTGGTAGCGTGAAATTTTCTCCAGATCCTGCGGTTTTTCCCTTCACATTTAGAATCAACATCACACGTATTGAGTATTTGGTTGCTATACATTTCCACACGATAAGCCACTTCGTTGAACTATCATTTGTGGCCAGGTCCCTTCTGAAAAAGAGCTGCATAGATAGCTCAGTGGGCCTTACCTGGTAAAAAAAAATAGTTTAAGATGGTAAATAGAACCTCTGCAACGAGCGGCAAACACGCTACCTCTGGCCCACATCACGAACCGATGTAGCACCGGTGCGGTATGGTCTCATAACCCGCACGGCGCGGGGAAGGCCCTCATCCAACAGTGGATTGACAAAAAGGGCTGCACGTGTCCTCAAGACACATCTCTTGTTTTTCTCCGGTGCACAGGTTTCAGAGAGGAGAGAGCGTGCAGATGGGGATGAAGCGAGACTCTGTCACCATCGCTACCATCATCTGACGGCAGGAGCGCGCGCTCACACACACACACGGCTGCCGTTCGCCGCCGAGTGACGGTGCCATCATCCGCGCCACGTGGGCCAGGCTAGGTGCACTTTGAGGCCGTCACGTGAATGCAAAAGTGTGGAAGGCTAGCTGCAGGCAAGAAGGTCGTGGGACAGACCCAGGTGTTGTTGTGAGTTAACCAACATAAACGTCTGGCAGGTGCATCACCCGTGCTCCCCACTGCGCCAACTTGCTGCGATTTAGGCGCCCGGCATTCCACTCGTTATTGTGAGGGTCGCTGCTCTGCCCTGTGTTGTGGGTGGAGGGCAATTGCGTTGCAGCTGCCCAGTAGTGTCCTTCATGAGCCTCCTCCACAGAGGCCGATCTTGACAACGCTGGTACCAGTTATCTACAAATCGAATCAGCTCCACATCCTCCTGTACCGCATCAATCCATCTCTTCTCCAGCTCATGCCACCGCGGTTATTTTGCCCCCTCCATCTGGCCAAACAGCTGCTGCTTGGCCATGTGGTGGCTGGGCATGCGGGCTACATGACCGTGCAAACGCAGCCTCGCCTGTCAGAGGAGCTCACTGATGATGGGGACTGTGACCGGATCTTTCAAAGATCTGAGTTCCTCACACAATTCAGTCTGGTTAATCTAGGATGGATCGTAGGCAGGCCAGCCTAATTGTTTAAAACCAGCCCAAATGCTCCTCTAAAGGGCTCCACGTTTCGCAAGCATAGCGAAGAGAGGGCATAACGCTCATACACACACGCACACATGCATTTATAAAGATACACAAAATATCATACAGAAACAAAACATATTGTACATGTACACACAAATGATTCCGTGTGCAGCCTTATAGACTGTGCAGACAAGTGTTAGTGAGCACCTATTAAGACCAGCGTGACATGCAAGGAGGGTGGTGAGGCCAGCACCATGCCTGGCCGCCTTTGTCTCTCCAGTGTTGTTGTTTACACACCTCACCAGTTAATCACTCGAGGCCAAGCCAATCTAGGAGGAGACCCAGGACCGGTTCAGATAATTGTCATCATTATTGATCATGAGCTGGACTCGAACTCGGGTCGCCGGGTTCGTAGCGCAGCATGTTAACCACTGCACTACCGTTCCCCAAACAAAGATCCCCGTATAGCCTTAACAGACTATTGGGGCAAGTGCTGTTAGCGAGTAGCAGCGCCTATGAAGCCCGGCACGGCACACGAGGGGGTGGGCGACCAGCACCACGCCCGGCCGCCTTTGTCAAGACCGGTTCAGATGATCGTCACCGGTGTTGGCCGTGAGCGGGAATCGAACTCACGCATTGCCGGGTTCAGATTCAACTTGCTACCGCAGATGTCTGCGACGAGTAATTGAACTCGGGTTTACTGGGTTTGGGCTCGAGTGCAAAAAGTGCTATGACACAATACACATGGACGACCCCTTTTTAAATTCACCCTCTCATCTCACGCAGTAACTTATAGCGATAATATATACACATACGTGTGCAGCCTTTGAAAACAACTAATCCGTACTCGCAAGCAGGATAAAGATGCATCTGTTTTTGTATGTTCACGAATACATGTGTTTTAGAGTTACCATGACCGTATTCTCAGGAATATTAGACACTCCCACAAATGTAAGCCGCACCCCAAAACTTGTCCACTGTCAATAGAGTTCTAAAGATCTGGAAGTACGCACGTTTAAAAACGCGCAACTCTTAAAACCCAGGTTATCACGAGTAGGAACACAGCTACTGGATTATGAGAGGCACCACCAAACTCTTCCTTTAAAAATTCGGGCGAACAAAACGGTGTCTTATTATCCGGAGAATACGGCAAAACTTTAATTCATATCGCGCCTACGTGCCACTGCATCTCAAGGCACGCTGCGCAAGAAACGGAGAACAGGGGCAGGGAGTCGACAGCACGGTCGGCCAGGGGTGGTCGGAGATCATTTCCAAACTGGGGGCGGCAGAGGAGAGAGCGAGTGACGTCTCACCGAGCGACTGGGAGAATGCGACCCTCTCTAGGACATTGACAAGCAAGGGGATGTGAGATGATAGGGATATTTCAGGGACACTGCAGGTGGGGGGGGTCCAGCATTTGTTTATTTCAGGACAGGATAAAAAGCTATGCGCGCGTGACATTCCATACCATTAGCTGTCACACGAAGGCCGGAAACGTATAAAGGGCAAGCAGTTAACGGGTTTTTTTTAAATCGTGAAATATCAACATCAATTATCTTTGCGGTGGTGCGAAGGTTTACTCTGTTGGACACTGAAGTTACTTATGCTTCTGTATTATGTTTTTCTCTGGCTTAAGCGGTGGGCTGCCACACCTTGGATTTGAGTAAGCGGGCTCACAGCAAATGCTGTCGACAATTTACTTGTTCACGTTATTGTCGTGTTGCACGTGCGCACAAGAACACGCGTGATTGGCCGAATGAGGTCACACGGCGTTGACAAGGTTGCCCAGGTAACGCAAAGAAAACAACACGGTGGAAAGTTGCTGTGTTTTTATTAATGTGTTGAGGTGTACAGATGTTAAATAATAATAATAATCAGGTGACTTTACCACGGTACATATATACAGACAGTTGAACCTATTGCCATTCCACTTTGGTTCGGGTTAACCCAAAACCGAAATAAATATTTAAGGTTTCAGTAGGTTCAAGATAGGCTCATAGGTCTGCACAGATATGTTTCATGAACCCATGCACTTGTAGTACTGCAATCTCTTGGCCAACTTGCATCACAGTGGCATCATGGAGATTCAACAAATACTCTTTGGTTCTATTCGGTAAAGTCACGTAGGTAAAAAAATAAAACAAAAATCACGACGTTTCGGCCACAACACAAGCGGCCTTCATCAGGTGAAGGGACCAGCCTGTCTCGAAGACTGCGCTGGAGTGAAACGGAGCCAAGCTCAGACTGCGACCTTTAAGCTGTGTGAAGGCCGCTTGTGTTGTGGCCGAAACGTCGTGATTTTTTTTTTTTACCTACGTGACTTTACCGAATAGAACCAAAGAGTATGGATCCTTGCAGTCACGAAAGCTTCAAATCTAGAATAGATTGAACAAATCTCTGCTTTATTCACCAACCCTTTCCTCTATATATCTACTTCTGAGGAAGCTCAAGCCTCCCGTAAATCACGTGACTTCTGTGTGGCCACCCTCACTCTGAATCCCTCTCCTCACCGCCCCCTGTGGCAACGGATACCTCTCCGTGCAACGACATCGAGGCCCTTGTCGCCTCTGCTTCCTAACCACGTTGCTAGACATCTGCGGAAAAATACTGGAAATTTGTAAAAAAAAAAAATAGCTTCACAGCTTTCTCCAGGATAAATAAAGATTCTGATTCTGTTTCCTGACCCTTTGCTCCCGTTTTTTCCATTTCTTCTCCAACCTTTTCCTCTTATTTCCCATTATTTACCTTTCCCATTCTCTTTGCCATTCCGTTTTAACTTATTACACATTACACAGTCCTTGACTCTACTTCTTTCCCGTGGTTGTGCCCCACTGGTCAAGAGACGCGTGTCTTTGGCGTGCTAACCCCCAGCTCTCTCTGCTATCGCGCGATCCGCCCCGTTGAGATTTATGATCACCTCATTCTCAAGCGAGAGGCGTTTGTGGTTTTATACGCCAGAAAAACCGCCAGGTGGCAATCGCCTTCTTGGGTGCCCCTTGACCACTTGGTGGAAACTCCACATTCCCCTGGCAGTGTCCACGCGTATTTACATTGACGGGAAAATGGCTATGTTGTGAGTGGACGGGAGTGCGGTGATATCTATTGTTGTGCAGTACATCTATGCTCCCGCGTCTTTGCTCCCTCACCTTCACCAGTGCCACCTGTGATGGTGTAATGGGTTAGCACACGGAGACCGGACTTGCAATCACCGAAGGCCGCTGGTTCAATTCGACCTCCTGGCGGCGGGAGTTGGAACAATGGTGGAGGTTTATTAAATCCCCTCCACCTACACCACCCAGCAGTGGTGAAAGGGTTCTGTACCACAGTTCGGTGAGTCGAATCGGCAGGTCTGGGTGTGGTGGATGCAGGTGAAAGTGTGGTGGATACTCCTACCTCTGTCAAGATGTCTGGATACTCCCACCTCTTCCGAGACGTCTGGCACAGCGTGGAAGAGCCGGACAAAATCGCCTCCTCATGATGGTGTATGAGCTCTGCAGTAGCCACCCGCAATCCGCTCTCGTTGGAGGCCCTGCCTTCCGCCAGCAGGCACGTGAACCAGTGATTGCAGGGGTCTGCGCCTTCACAAGGGGGTTCGAGTTCAGAGGAGGGCATTTCAGGAGCTATCCGGGCTCCTGTGGTGACCACTGATTTTTTCTCCCCTCACGTTGCCTATATTTACATGCAATTGAAGTATAAGATAATAGGTTTTCCCATTTTTTTCTGGCAACAAAACAGGTGTTAAGATGTTTTAACATTGTTAAGATGCCAGAAAAAAGGGGAAAACCTATTATCATATTTTGGTACTGGCAAAGGAGGTCCCATGATGTAATTGAAGTATCATTTCCCATTGTTTTTAAAGTATTGTAACGTGCCAACTTTAAAATGACATTTATACGTAATGCGCACTTTGGTTACACAGAAACTCGTACTTGAAGCTGTCTAAAAGTTGTGTCGCGATGATAATCATAATAATAATAAACGCATTTGATGAAAAGGTTGATATCGATTGCACCTTTGTGAACCATCTTAAATGCTTCGTATTATCTTTGGTACTCTTTGGTTAAATTTCGATTTAAAGCTTTCGTGACTGCAAGGATTAATCTTCTTTGATGAAGGCCGCTTGTGTTGTGGCCGAAACGTCGTGAGAATATTATTGTGTTATTTTATCAATTTATTATTTTATTCTCATTCTACGTGACTTTACCGAAAGAACCAAAGAAGACTCTTTGGTTCTTTCAGTAAAGTCACGTAGGTATAAAATAAAAATAAATTACAACGTTTCGGGCGCAACACAAGCGTCCATCATCAGGTGGGAAAGCTTCAAATCAAGATTATTATCTTTAGTATTGGAAAAGCCCTTGATCCAGCAGTGTATAGATGATGGAAGCCGATGATGCATTGCGTATACAAAACTCAACAAAGAATTAACATCATTGAGAACATGTCATCAAATACAAGTAGGTAGCAAGCAAGACAGTATGGCTCCCTCATAGCTATCTGTCCCTTATGTGTAATAAAAACTCTATAACAAATGGTATTCTACTCCACAGTAGTTCTCAGCCGGGAGTATGCGGACTCCTGGGGGTACGTGGTGAATGTGGGTGGCCAGCACCATGTCGCCTCTGTCTCCCCAGTGGTGTTAACTACCTCACCCAGGAGATGTTAACTACCTCACCCAGGAGATGTTAACTACCTCACCCAGGAGATGTTAACTACCTCACCTAGGAGATGTTAACTACCTCACCCAGGAGATGTTAACTACCTCACCTAGGAGATGTTAACTACCTCACCTAGGAGATGTTAACTACCTCACCTAGGAGATGTTAACTACCTCACCTAGGAGATGTTAACTACCTCACCCAGGAGATGTTAACCACCTCACCTAGGAGATGTTAACTACCTCGCCTAGGAGATGTTAACTACCTCACCTAGGAGATGTTAACTACCTCACCTAGGAGATGTTAACTATCTCACCCAGGAGATGTTAACTACCTCACCTAGGAGATGTTAACTACCTCACCTGGTTTCGATTTAAAGCTTTCGTGACTGCAAGGATTCATCTTCTTTGGTTCTTTCGGTAAAGTCAAGTAGAATGACAATAAAATAATAAATAGATAAAATAAAATAACACAATAATATTCTCACGACGTTTCGGCCACAACACAAGCGGCCTTCATCAGGTGAAGGGACGAGACGGTCTGGAGGACAGCACTGGAGTGAAAAAGCCACGCTCAGATCACTTAAAGGTCGTGAGAATATTATTGTGTTATTTTATTTTATCAATTAGGAGGTCGTGGGTTCTATCCCGACTGACGCCTGCTGCTGCTGCTGTATATTTGGAGTTTGCGTCTCTCCCCGTAGTCGCGTGGATTTTTTCCCAGGTCCTCCGATTTACCCTCCACATTTAGAATAAACGTCACCACGCGTTTAGAGTGTTTGGCTGCTGCTATAAATGTCCACGTGATAAGCTACCTCACCTTCGTTGAGCTATAATTTGTGATAGACAAGTCGCTTCTAAAAAATAGTTCTCAAGCTCAGTGGGGCCTTATCCGGTAAAATAAAAAGTACTTTAGTATTATAGTTTAAAAACACTCCTGGAGTGCCACTCTCTACTTCAGTCCTCGTACCAATAGGTCATCTGTTTCACCATTGGGGTCAATAATTTTTAAAATCGTGAATTTGTTTTCCTCAAAAAGCGTGAACTTTGCAAGTCAAAGTTATTGCTTAGAGCGGTGGTTCTTAAACCGGGGGGCTACGGGGACCCCTGCGGAGTACCGTGAGGTGATTTATAAACTTGAGATGATTTATAAACTTGATCATTTATAAACGTGAGGTGATTTATAAACGTGAGGTGATTTATAAACTTGAGATGATTTATAAACTTAATAATTTATAAACGTGAGGTGATTTATAAACGTGAGGTGATTTATAAACTTGACATGATTTATAAATGTGAGGTGATTTATAAACTTGATCATTTATAAACGTGAGGTGATTTATAAACGTGTGGTGATTTATAAACTTGATAATTTATAAACGTGAGGTGATTTATAAACTTGATAATTTATAAACGTGAGGTGATTTATAAACTTGATAATTTATAAACGTGAGGTGATTTATAAACGTGAGGTGATTTATAAACTTGACATGATTTATAAACTTGATAATTTATAAACGTGAGGTGATTTATAAACGTGAGGTGATTTATAAACTTGACATGATTTATAAACGTGAGGTGATTTATAAACGTGAGGTGATTTATAAACGTGAGATGATTTATAAACGTGAGGTGATTTATAAACGTGAGGTGATTTATAAACGTGAGGTGATTTATAAACGTGAGGTGATTTATAAACGTGAGGTGATTTATAAACGTTAGGTGATTTATAAACTTGATAATTTATAAACGTGAGGTGATTTATAAACGTGAGGTGATTTATAAACGTGCGAAATTATATCAGATGTGAAAGTCATTGGTGAACAATCGTGTGGTATGAATCTGCCGATATAAAATAACTAGGAATAACATTTACATCCATCTGGTAATCCAGAGTAATG
This sequence comes from Petromyzon marinus, assembly GCF_010993605.1. Lineage (NCBI taxonomy): Eukaryota > Metazoa > Chordata > Hyperoartia > Petromyzontiformes > Petromyzontidae > Petromyzon > Petromyzon marinus. Next base: position 435,412 of record NW_022638105.1, read on the forward strand.
TTGGTTCCCAATGGTAAACACATTTACCTCACGCGTGCACAGCGCGTCCGTTGATTATTTTTAAACTTCTCGTCGCTTTACAGTGGCTAGCCAGTTAGGATATCACCGCACAGACGTGGACAATCGGTTAAAAGTATTGATGTTCATTAATTCGTAACATGTGGGAGGCGGGATTGGAGGCTGTTGGTTAATAGAATTTGCGAGTTATCTGCGAGCTGTAATTGTGGTTTGCCTACGTTTTCAACCACTGTACATACGACTTTTCAAGAATAAAATATAAACTTACGCCTATAAAAGATATAATATACTCGTGTACAGAGGCGCTGTACTCACCAGTCGGTTGTTGTGATTTTTTAAACTTTATTGTAGAGAAGCAGTGGCGTCGGTCTACATTGCAGTAGACATCGAGTACAAAGATCCCCCGTGTAGCCTTTACAGGCTGTAGGGGCAAGTGGCGTTAGCGAGTAACAGCAGCGCCTATGAAGGTCGCTACAGGAGAGGTGGGTGGCCAGCACCACGCCCGGCCGCCTTTGTCTCCCCAGTGGCGATGTTTACTACACACCGCTACACCAGCTACTCATTTGAGGCCGAGTTAATCTAGCGGAGGCCCAGCACCGGGTTCAGATAATCGTCACTGGTGGTGTTGGTGGCCGTGAGCGGGAATCGAACTCGCGGGTGGCCGGGTTCGTAGCGTGTGCACTGTACAGACTGCCGATAGCGCCACCACTCGGCAGCAGCGTCTCCACGCAACATCACACAAAAACTTTCCTGATCACACACACACACCTTTGAATGTCATGACACGTGTGTGTGTGTCATGAGTCGTAACACGTGTGTGTGTGTGTGCCATGAGTGTGTAAACATCCCCACTAGGGAGACAAAGGCGGCCGGACGTGTTGCTGGCCACCCACCCCCTCCTGTAGCGACCTTCATAGGCGCTGCTACTCGCTAACGCCACTTGACCCAACCGTGTGTCACGGAGATCTTTGCCTCTGTGTACCACGACATCGACGGCGTGTGTGGTGCACCTGGTGCTCAAGCGGCTGAAAGCTATGCGGCGAACATTTCACATCAGAACCCGCGGCCCACGTGGTCCCCCTCTGACGTCACCGAGCGCACAGGCTTCCCGCGTTGCATTCTGGGATTGAATTCGTCGAGAGCAGTCGCACGGTAGGTGGAGCTCCTGCTCCTTAGGTGATGTCTCTTTAATTTGTGTGATATCTCGTCACGAAAGTGGGATTATTTGTCTTTCACATTTCTTAAATAATCCGGGAACATTTTACAAATGTTCAATAAAAGGCGTACACCTTTTGGCGTCATGTGGTCGAGCACCAATTGGGTCGAGGCTCAAAAGAAAGCCGTCCCTTGGTGTGGACCAATCAGATTCAAGGGCAATGCATCATATATTATCAAAGTATGTTTTTTGTTTGCATTTTGACTTCAGGTATTGTGGTTAATGCAGACATGAATCCTTGTTAAAAGGTTTCAGTTTTGTTGCCAGAAAAAAGGGGAAAAACCCTATTATTACATTTTGGTACTGGCAAAGGTCTAATGATGAAGTGTCCTACTTCTTGGTTATTTCGGTAAAGTCACGTAGAAGGGAAATAATATAATTAAATAATAAAAATAAACCAATTAAATAAAATTCTCACAATATTTTATTTTATTATGTTTTATTGTTATTACTTTATTATTTACCTTCTACGTGACTTTACCGAAAGAACCAAGAAGATGAATCCCTGCAGTCGCGAAAGCTTTAAATCGAAAGTTTCCTACTTGTAGGCATGCAGTCACCAAAGAGCTGACATTCATAATAAAGGTTTTTGGGTTAGATCGCGTAAGTAAGTCATGACAAACCACAGGGTCTACTTAGCCATGAATGTGATTTCAAAGTGGACAGTCTGAATAGGATCATTGGTGGGGGTTTTCACATCTACGTTATGGTGTACATGCGTAGATGCGTGCGTTTGGCCGTGTGACGCTGAGTGATGTCCTTATGCTCTAACGGACGCAAACCCAAATCCCAGTTGTAGATTTACTCAGCTCACCATTCCTTTGGTGTTGACAAAATTAGGACCGTGTGTGTTTTTTGTTTCCCGTAACTGCAATGTCTATGTATGTTGAACCTCTTTGGCACCGTACGTAGCCAAACGTGCGAATGGGAGGTGCGGGGTGAGGGACAAAAAACTAAACACAACAAGGGGCCATCCATTTAGTAGGCACGCAAAAGTCTGTCAAAACTTGACCCCTCCCCCCCACCCTGTACGCACGCATACTTTTTACACCCCCCCCGCCCCACCTGCGTACATACGCTTGAAGCACCCCCCCCCCCCCCCGAATCCTATAGAACGGCTGATATTGAATCCACGCAGAAACGATCAAGGACTATCTAACTATTTTGAAGGCCAATATAGACAAATTATTATCGAGGCTTCACCCCCCCCCCCCCCCGTTTCCTATGCGTACGTACATTGTCAGTCGACCCCCCATACACAAGCATACGCATTTGGGTTAACCGCCCCCTCCCCCCTCCATGCGTACGTACTAAATGGATGGCCCCCAACAAGCAGTTCTAAATAAATTTGCTTTCAATCTAGATGAGTTCAAAGTGCATCATTGAGGTCATCCTGTGCGGAGACAACCTGCCAAGGGACTTCGGGCATTTCCACTAATTTTATTTGGTATTTATTTGGTGCTTATTTCATCAACCCTGAGAGATGATGGGCTGAGGTGATGTTAATACCTAATACATGCTCGCCTGACAGTCCAATGCTACAAACTCACATCACAAAACAGTGACACAAGCTCAATTGACAGCATGGACAACGGCTCATGTGAAAGTATACGCACAGATATCAGTTCCCCTTACATCAAAAACACTGACGTTTTATTTCACAAGCCCTCTGCACAGTACAGACATGGGTACAATCTCTATTGAGGTCCAGGATAATCGATGCCACATAAACACCTTAAGTGATCACATATCCCTTAGCTAAAACTGATTTATATTAAATGATCCGTTTAACACGTGGGCTTTCGCGACCAATATCATCCATAAGAGGTTTTTTTGGGTTAGATCGCGTAGATATATAAATTTGTCGTTATTTTACGTCGTACTCAGATTGTAAATGTTGTGGCTTGGCTCTCCAACACACCGGTGTGCTGTACTAGTGACGAATTGGCCACGTTCTGTTTACGTGACAACCCTTACTAATTGGCTGTGTCGGGTGGTGGTGGGTTTTAACGACACATTTATATATTTACGCGATCTAACCCAAAAAAACCTCGATCATGGATTAAATTATCCACTTGTCTACTTGTTGCATTTGTTTACCCAGGAGGGCCCCACCGTGTGTCTCATGGCTGTTTTTCAAGAGAATGCTGCCAAATTTTCGTCATGGGGCAATCATGTCATAGGGCGATGATGTCATAGGGGCGATGATGTCGTAGGGGTGATGATGTCGTAGGGGCGATGATGACAAAGGGGCGATGTCATAGGAGTGATGATGTCATAGGGGCGATGATGTCAAAGGGGCGATGTCATATGAGTGATGATGTCGTAGGGGCGATGATGACAAAGGGGTGATGATGTCGTAGGGGTGATGATGACAAAGGGGTAATGATGTCGTAGGGGTGATGATGTCGTAGGGGCGATGATGTCGTAGGGGCGATGATGACAAAGGGGTGATGATGTCGTAGGGGCGATGATGTCGTAGGGGTAATGATGTCGTAGGGGTGATGATGTCGTAGGGGCGACGTTTGCCTTTTGGCGTTGTTCTCTGCTCTATATCACTGGTGAGACAAGGCCACAAAGGAAGCTCTCTCTGGTGAGGGCCAGTCAGTTTCTAGCACAATGCTTACGTTATTATCAAAGCGTGTTTCTTTGCATGTTTTACCACAAGTATGTGTGGTTAATGCAGGTTCGATGCCTTGCAATAGGGGTCTATTTGGTGAGTGAACATTTTAACACCTTGTGTTATTCCCAGAAATGGTAAAACCTTTTTTCTTATTTATTTATCAGTCGGGGGCAATGATTGCTTTCTACTTTCCAATTGAGTAATTTACTCAATTTGGATCAAGACGCCGGCACATAATCGGCTACTCTTGCACTTATTTGTGTCACGGGACCTTGAACGTTTGCCGCGAAGAAAACGGCACGTGCGTCCACGTCGCGTTCGCATCATAGATACACACTGCAGCATTATCCAGGGCGGCCGCTGGAGTCTAACCGCGAACCTCTTCTTGCAACGATCGGCGAACGTGCGGCCACGCCGTCAGGTTGCCTTGGCAGCAATCCACTGGCCCACGACGCATGAATGTGTGCGTCGCGTTGTACGTGATGAAGGCGTTACTGATATATCTGTGCGTTTGTGTGTCCGCGCGTGACTAGCAGCAATGGATGAACCTGTCGTCATCGCAGAGGCAGGGATGCACTTCACGCCTGCCGGTACTACTCCATTCACTACAGTATAATCGTAGCGCCCGATCCACTGCTACGTCTCTGCATCTAGCGCACACACGCACAACTCGAGTTCACTGCATTATCAACAGCCACGATCAAAGACAGTGGTCACCGCATCGCGCACTTTCAGATATGCTTTTGCGGCCGTCTGGAACGCTCTTCCTTCCGATATTAGGAAGCCACTGGAGCTATGCACTTTTAAATCATCTAGATTGACAAACTAATTTCTTTAAAACTGATTTTTGTGTTAGTTTTGTGTCTTTCCCCGCACCTCTGATTAGAACATCTCCATAATGGCATGATCCCGCCATACAACAGTCCTAGAACCTGCACACGTTCTCATTTCATTTCTCCGTTTGCGTAATTACATCAAAAACACTGACGTTTTATTTCACAAGCCCTCTGCACAGTACAGACATGGGTACAATCTCTATTGAGGTCCAGGATAATCGATGCCACATAAACACCTTAAGTGATCACATATCCCTTAGCTAAAACTGATTTATATTAAATGATCCGTTTAACACGTGGGCTTTCGCAACCAATATCATCCATAAGAGGTTTTTTTGGGTTAGATCGCGTAAATATATAAATTTGTCGTTATTTTACGTCGTACTCAGATTGTAAATGTTGTGGCTTGGCTCTCCAACACACCGGCGTGCTGTACTCGTGACGAATTTGCACGTTCTGTTTACGTGACAGCCCTACTAGTTGGCTGTGTCGGGTGGTGGCGGGTTTTAAGGACACATTTATATATTTACGCGATCTAACCCAAAAAAAACCTCTATCATGGATTAAATTATCCACTTGTCTGTGTCGTTTTGTTGCATTTGTTTACCCAGGAGGGCCCCACCGTGTGTCTCATGGCTATTTTTCAAGAGAATGCTGCTAAATTTTCGTCATGGGGCAATCATGTGTGCGTCGCGTTGTACGTGATGAAGGCGTTACTGATATATCTGTGCGTTTGTGTGTCCGCGCGTGACTAGCAGCAATGGATGAACCTGTCGTCATTGCAGAGGCAGGGATGCACTACACGCCTACCGGTACTACTCCATTCACTACAGTATAATCGTAGCGCCCGATCCACTGCTACGTCTCTGGAGCTATGCACTTTTAAATCATCTAGATTGACAAACTAATTTCTTTAAAACTGATTTTTGTGTTAGTTTTTTGTCCTTCCCCGCACCTCTGATTAGAACATCTCCATAATCGCATGATCCCGCCATACAACAGTCCTAGAACCTGCACACGTTCTCATTTCATTTCTCCGATTGCGTAATTTCTTCTTGGGCGTGTTCCTCCTTTGGCTTCCATTCCATGATTAAGTCTCATCCCTCAACGATGCTATACCCCTCAATAGAAGACACGTAAGAGGTTAGACTGAGCTCTTGTAAGTGATGCTCTCCTTGTTGATGCTTACTCTGCTTTCAATGCACATACACGTTCTTGGTACGTACGTGTATGTGTGCGTGTATGGACAGCGCTAGTGTAGCAGTTAGTTCACCGCGCTACAAACCCGGTTACCCGAGTTCGATTCCCGCTCACGCCCGCCAACACCAGTGACGATTATCTGAAACGGTCTTGGGCCTCCCCTAGGTAGACTCGGTCTCAAATGACTAACAGGTGTGATGTGTGAACGTCGCCACTGGGGAGCCAAAGGCGACCGGGCGTGGTGTTGGCCACCCACCTCCCTTGTGTGCCACAGCGCCGACGTTCATAGGTGCTACTCGCTCACAGCACTTGTTCCAACAGTCCATTAAAGGATATACGGGGGATGTTTGTCTTTGTTTTGTGTGTGTGTGCATGCAGATATCCTCTGGAAATTCGGAAGTAGAATGACACCGTTTGAGCATGATGAACTCACACGCTACAAGCGCATCTATTATTTCAAGATCCGTCAGCCATCACAGAGTTCTTTCAACGATGTCCATGATTTCACAAGTCACCACTACAATTTGGTACGTACCCTCAACCAAGGTTCATGTGGTTTCCAACCAATTCACATCTCACTGTAAACATAACACCCCTGGTTTAACACATAGGATTTCTCTTCTTGGTTCTTTCGGTAAAGTCACGTAGAATGGAAATAAAATAATAAAAATAAAACATGATAAAATTCTCACGACGTTTCGGCCACAACACAAGTAGCCTTCTTCAGGTGAAGGAACAGAACTGTCGGGACGACAGCGCTTCAATGAACACTGCTAAGCTTGGCAGCGTCTTTTAAGCTGGGTGGGAGGAGCAAAGCGCCTTGACAAAGGAGTTTACATATCAACAGAAGAATTTAGCGTTGAAGTAGCTGTGTTAATGTGTTGGATTAGCAACACACTGCTAATCCAACACAGCTTAAAAGACGCTGCCAAGCTTAGCAGTGTTCATTGAAGCGCTGTCGTCCCGACAATTCTGTTCCTTCACCTGAAGAAGGCTACTTGTGTTGTGGCAGAAACGTCGTGAGAATTTTATTTTATTATGTTTTATTTTGTTATTTCCATTCTACGTGGTGACTTTACCGAAAGAACCAAGAAGATGAATCCCTGCAGTCACGAAAGCTTTAAATCGAAACATAGGATTTCGTGACCAATATTATCCAAAATGAAAAAATGTTTTGGGTCAGAACACATAAATATAAATGTGTTGTTAACCCACCGCCACCCGACACAGCCAATTAGTATCGGGGTTTGTCACGTAAATAAAACGTGCCAATTAGTGACTGCTTCAGCACACCAGTGTGTTGACGAGTAAATCCACAACATTTACCATTTGAGTACTTTGTGGGTTTACTCTCCAACACACTAGTGGGCTGAAGCAGTTACTAATTGGCACGTTTTATTCCCGTGACAAAACCTCTTACTAATTGGCTGTCAGGTGGTGGTGGGTTAACAACACATTTATATTTACGCGATCTAACAAAAAAAAACCTTCATTATGAATAACACCCCAAAAACACTGCACGCTTACTTACACTTTGTCTGAGTGATGTACTGGATTGCTACTGCAAGTGTATAGAGAAATTGTATTACGGGAAATGTTGTTGCCAGTATCAACATGATGAAGAGAAAAGAAGACGCTCCACCTTTTCCTGGCAACAACAACGCAGGAGGTGTTCAGACACCCAAGTAGACACCCAGATATTATCAGAACGAGCTTGCTTGGGTCTCTTACCACGATGGTGTGTGGTTAACGCATACCTGATGCCTTACAGTGGGTGTCTATTTGGTGTTTAAACATCTTCACACCTCCTGTACTGTTGCCTATTTTTTTTCATCAGGTAATTTTTTTTTACCTCAACCTTACAGAATAAAAAAAAAATTGGGGCTTTTAGATGTTCGAGTTAAAAAAGCAACGATTTGAGGCCCTGTGCCGCATGTCAGAGTAATGCCTCTTGTAGCAGTGCCAGTTAACTTACATTCCCCATTTCACGTAGCCCACATGGTGGCAATGTTCACGTCAGGATTGTAGACTTTGCCACCCAACACTCGGGATCTTCTCTGGAGGCTGACAAATCTTTTGGTCTGCGTCCCGTAAAATGTGTTCACGAATCACAGCCACTGGTGCTCATAGACAGATCGGTATACGGACAGACAAAAATCATGATTCCAATACTTTTTAATAATTTTCTCTGAAAAATATGAATGCGAGCACTGTACCGATTGAGCACTGGTTAAATGAGTGCTAAGTTGTGATTGAGCACTGACTGAATGGTGCCGAGATGTTAACTACCTCGCCTGGTATACAGGATGTCGTGGGTTCAATAGCCTGCTGTATATTTGGAGTTTGCATGTTCTCCCCTTGGTCCCGTGGATTTTGCTCCGGGTCCTCTGGGTTTTCCCTCAACACTTAGAATCAACGTCACGCATTTAGAGTATTTGGCTGCTATAAATTTCCACGTGATAAGTCACTTCGTTGAGCGATATCATTTGTGATAGCCAGGTCGCTTCTGAAAAAGAGCTATATAGCTCAGCGGGTCTTACCTGGCAAAATAAAAATAACAGTTTGGTTTGAAAATGTTGTTTTATCTGAGTGTAAATCGAATTCTTTTGTAATGTTTTCCAGGTCCAGGATGAGCATCTGGCATATAGGTACCAGTTCCTGAGTGTGCTCGGAGCGGGAGCATATGGCCAGGTGATCCGATGCCTGGATCACAAACATAAGCGGGAAGTAGCTGTGAAAATGCTGCAGCACGAATCATAGTGAGTTTATATCTGGAATTGTGAAGAGAAGAGTTTGAAGAGATTGCGTGAATATAAATGTGCCGATTAGCGATTACTTCAGCACGCCGGTGCGATGAAGAGTAAACCCACAGCATTTACAGTTGAATATGACGTTTTCGCTGGTGATTACAACCAGCATCATCAGGCGATTTTCCAGAATTGTGAAGACGTCTTCCTCCTTCCAGTCTTTAATTGAGCAAGATGACATCATCACCGTAAGCCTATCAGGCGCAAAGATCAGAGGGGGGTTTATTCTACTGTAATATAAGTCACAATGGAATATGTTAATCTGAAAATATGCAGGACATATTACCAGATGGGTTAATCATAATGAATCAATATATGATGTCTTGAATAGCCAATTGTGAATGTTGTGGGTTTACTCGCCATCACACCGATGTGCTTAAATAATAGATAATTGGCACGTTTTGTTCACGCGACAAACCTTACTGATTGGCTGTGTCGGCTGGTGGTGGGTTAACGATACATTCACATTTATGCGATCCTACCCAAAATCCTTTTATTATTAATAATATTAGTCACGAAATCCTGCGTGTTAAATCAACTCGCATCGGTGTATATTTATAGGAGACAATGCTGAAAAATCTAGATAGTGATCAGCAGTCGATGTTTCCTCTCTGAATAGTATTATAGATAAAACATCATCAGGAAAGAAAATGTTCGAAGTGGAATTCCTTTTATATGAGTGGTCCCTGTAATATTTAGAAATTTCCATCGCTAGCTCAGGTGCAGTTATGGGGAGGAGTGCTTACCCAAATTGCTGGGTTGCACTGTTAAGGCATTCCACCTTCCTGCGATGGGGATGTATATATGTTGAACTTCTTTCGTGCCGTACGTAGCCAACCGTGTTAATCGGAGGTGCGTGGGGGAATCATCAAATAATACATGATTTAAATGCATGCCTATAAAGGGCACCATACTTCAATAGGGATTACCGTTGGTACGGCTATTTTAATACACACAATGGACAGGAAGGACAAGATCAAAGGGTTCACATAATGTACATGCATCATGTATGTTAACTCAGTAATCCCCCCCCCCCCACGTGGTGCAAGAGCGCAGAAGCGTGGTCACCACATCTACGCCTCTATATAAGGAACTAAACAGGTGGCCTTCTCCACAAATCTGGCTGTCGCCTGATGAAGCTAGTTGTAATTACTGGCGAAACGTCGTACTCAGATTGTAAATGTTGTGGCTTGGCTCTCCAACACACCGGTGTGCTGTACTAGTACACTACACTATACACTACACTATACACTACACTACTATACACTACACTACTATACACTACTATACACTACACCACTATACACTACACTATACACTACTATACACGTCACTATACACTACACACGACTAAACACTACTATACACTTCACTATACACTACACACTACTATACACTACATTATACACGAGTGCTGTACTAGTGACGAATTGGCCACGTTCTGTTTACGTGACAACCCTTACTAGTTGGCTGTGTCGGGTGGTGGCGGGTTTTAATGACACAACATTTATATATTTACGCGATCGAACCAGAAAAACACCTCTATTATTAAAGAAATGTGTTGATGCGGCCACCTTGTTTCTCAACGTGCAGTACTAAGAGCGGGGTGAGACTCGTTCACCACTTTTCTCTCCGCAGCGCCAAGCCATACCATTCCAAAAGGGAGGTGCAGATGCTTAAAGCGTTGCAGTCGAAAGAGAAAAACAACAACTACGTCATCAAACTCCTCAACACCTTCACCTTCAGGGGCCATTTCAGTCTGGTCCTTGAGCTTTTGACGTGAGTTGTTGTGGGTGTCGCTCCTCCGCCCTCCCTTGTTGCTGGAGGGCGACTGCCTCCAACTGCCCAGTAGCAGCGTCCATCACGAGCCTCCTCCCCGCAACATACATACACATAACACAATGCATCTGCTTCATGATTATAAACAGCGATGGGAAACGGGAGCACTTGTCAGCCGTGCACGAGGACACTGTCCCCCACGGGGCCCTACATCACCGGCGTGGGGAATGTTTGTGAGCGACCGGCTACGGTAGAGTCGACATCCGGCTCTTGCGAGGAGCCTCGTCTCCAATACGCGCCGCATGCGCATTGGTCACGAAGAAGAAGAAGGGAGCGTAACCATGCGTGCCGCTCTGTCTCGCAGGGGAGACCTCAGACAGCAACTCAAGTTGGCTCCCACGGCCTTTACCCTGCCCGAGGCCAAGGTGTACGTGAGGTCCATTCTGAAGGCCCTGCAGAAACTCAAGAATAAAAAAATCATTCACGGAGACCTGAAGCCGGTGAGTGAATACAACGGCCTGCAGCGTCATTGACGTCCCACCCAGAGTGCCCCACCCAGAGTGCCCCACCCACAGCGCCCCACCCACAGCGCCCCACCCACAGCGCTTCGTGCATCTCAGTGACAATGCTCTAAGCCAGTGGTTATACTGGTAGTAGGAGACGTAGTGGACTGGAAGCCCAACCGGGATTAATTCACAGGAGGCAGGGGATTAATTGTGTATGTCTGTGGATGTCTGTTCACGTGTATCCGGACACCCGGATAAAATGGGAGGGGTGGGGCTGGGTGGAGAGGGGAGGGTGGGGAGGGGCTGGGTGGGGAGGGGAGGGTGGGGAGGGGCTGGGGAGGGGAGGGTGGGGAGGGGCTGGGTGGGGAGGGTGGGGCTGGGTGGGGGGTGGGAGGGGTGGGGCTGGGTGGGGCTGGTCACCTCGTGGTGCCCTTATAAAACTCAACGTTTAACCTACTCACGCCGGCTTGTGCCCGCCCTCACAGTCGGGCATATTTGCGGAATACACCACGTGGTGCCGCCGTTGACCCTGGCCATTGACCGAGCAACCCAACGTTCCCACCAGCTCCCTGAATTTTGTTTCAACCGAGTACCCCCCTTGCCTGACCCAACATGGTCCTGATAAATAAATGTATGAATAATGAACATCAATACTTTAACTAATTGTCCATTTTGCGAAGTATGCTAACTGGCCAGTAACTGCAAGCGAATACAAACAAAAATCAACGGGCGCGCTTTGCACGCGTGACGTCATTTGTTATATCCTTATAGGTTACCATATGGATTTAAATGTTATCGTTATTTTATATCGGTAGATTTATACAACACGGTTGTTCACCAATGACTCTCTCGTCTGATATAATTTCACCTCACGTTTATAAATCACCTCACGTTCATAAATCACTTTACTTTATAAATCACCTCACGGTACCCCCAGGAGGTCTGCGTAGCAATAACTTTGACTTGCAACGTTCACACTTTTTGAGGAAACAAATTCACGATTTAAAAAATAGTTGAACCCTATCGTAAAACAGATGACCCATTAGTATTAGAACTGAAGTAGAGAGTCGCAATCCAGGAGTGTTTTTGAAACTATAACCTAAACTACTTTTTATTTAAGGCCCCACTGAGCTGTGTAGCTTTTTTTAGAAGCAACCTGGCTATCAAAAATGATAGCTGAACGCAGTGGCTAATCATCATGTGGAAACATATATATCAGCCGAATACTCTCAGCGTCTGATGTTGATTCTAAATGTGGAGGGAGAAACCGGAAAAATCCATGCAACTACTGGGAAAACATGTACACTCCAAATATACAGCAGCAGCAGCAGACATCAGGGTTGGGATCAAATCCACGGCCTCCTGCGTACCAGGCGAGGTATCTAACATCTTTGTCTTCTCCAGGAAAACATCCTCATCAAGGACCAAGACACCAGCGATGTCAGACTCGCAGATTTTGGTCTCAGCTTTCAAGAGTGTCCCAATTGTAAGTGAGCTCACATGAGTGGGTGTGTGTTGGGGAGACTGCCCCCCATCTCCCCGTTCTCCTGTGACCCACCGTTCTCCGACTCTCCCCCCCTCGCGGCTGCCCCTCGTGGCATGATTTAAATGGCTGCACTAACCACCTTGCGAATGCGCCGCTGTGCCCCTCTCGTACACGCCAACCACGAGCTGCCCAGTGGCGAGAGTACCCACGCGGGCAGAATACACGGGACACCACAACGCGCGGGCTCACAAGTTAACGTGCACAGCGAGCGTGCACGCGCGGGCAAAATATACGCTTGTGCGAAAACGCAGGAAACCACAACGAACAGGCTCACAACACCAGGCACCCCCCTCCGTACTCACAGAGACAACACGACACGGTTTAATGTCTACTGGCGATTTATTCCTCGATTAATGAAGCCACCCAACCTGTGTCAGTGTGGACCAGCAGGGCAGATCTAACCTATCTCTCTACGGTCTAGGACCCAATTTGTCCCGTCTCTCCCTACTCACTCTCCTTAACGGATATTCCCTCTTAGACTTACCTCCCCTCTCCGTACTTACGATCCGCTCTCGAGGTGTAGGTAGTCGCAGAGAGGCGAGGCTGCACGTGGCTTTTGCTGGGGGGCTGGACCTGGCTGCTCTGCCACCCGTCTCACGGACGTTCGAGTAGCAGGGGACGATCACTCCTCGGTCCCTCACTCCAAAAGACCCCGGGCAAAAGAGAGGCCTGCTTCTCATTTTCGACCCTTTTTATTCCCCTACTTCAAAGCCCAGGCGCCGCCGATCCGCTGGTCTCTCATCCAATCAGGAGCCTCGGATTTCCCGCTCTCTGCCAATCAGATCATCCCTCCTCCCCGACGCCCGCCCTCTATTGTTTAACCAAGTGCACGGCATGCAGGACCTCCTGTACCGCCCCACCCCCCACCTGCCTGCCGATCCGCGTGTGTTTTGGGTGTTTCCTCATTGCGGTTCTCAGTGAGTTCGCCGTGGCCATACAATGTTAGATTAATCCACGGCGCCGCAGTGTCGTTCGGCCTGGGGGGGGCTGCCAATTCCCTGGCCCTGAGAAACCGTGGAGCACCCCCACGAGGGGGGCTCTCGGGTAAAAACTCAGGGGCAGGTGACCCCCCCCCCCCCCACGAGGCCCTACGTGAGTGCAGGTGTGTGTTCACGTGGAGGGTGGCGGGGGAAGCGCCGTGACGGAGGCCGGGTGGCTTCTCCGCTGCAGCACCCCCGTTGCAGGCACGGCTCCCACGGGGCGGCTTCGCTGTCGTGGCACCACGTGTGTGTGTACTGTGTGTGTGTACTGTGTGTGTGTACTGTGTGTGTGTACTGTGTGTGTACTGTGTGTGTACTGTGTGTACTGTGTGTGTGTACTGTGTGTACTGTGCGTGTGTGTACTGTGTGTGTGTACTGTGTGTACTGTGTGTATGTGTACTGTGTGTACTGTGTGTGTACTGTGTGTGTGTACTGTGTGTGTGTACTGTGTGTGTACTGTGTGTGTGTACTGTGTGTGTACTGTGTGTGTGTACTGTGTGTGTGTACTGTGTGTGTACTGTGTGTACTGTGTGTGTGTACTGTGTGTGTGTACTGTGTGTACTGTGTGTGTGTACTGTGTGTGTGTACTGTGTGTGTGTACTGTGTGTACTGTGTGTGTGTACTGTGTGTGTGTACTGTGTGTACTGTGTGTGCTGTGTGTGTGTACTGTGTGTGTGTACTGTGTGTGTACTGTGTGTGTGTACTGTGTGTGTACTGTATGTGTGTACTGTGTGTGTACTGTGTGTGTACTGTGTGTGTGTACTGTGTGTGTGTACTGTGTGTGTGTACTGTGTGTGTACTGTGTGTGTGTACTGTGTGTGTGTACTGTGTGTGTACTGTGTGTGTGTACTGTGTGTGTGTGTACTGTGTGTGTACTGTGTGTGTGTACTGTGTGTGTGTACTCTGTGTGTGTACTCTGTGTGTGTACTGTGTGTGTGTGTAGCGGTTAGTGTAGCGGTTAGTGCGCTGCGCTATAAACCCCGGCGACCCGAGTTCGATTCCCACTCACGGCACACCAACACCGGTGACGATTATCTGAACCGGTCCTGGGCCTCACCTAGATCGACTCGGCCTCAAATGAGTACCTGGTGCGATGTGTAAACATTGCGACTGGGGAGACAAAGGCGGCCGGGCGTGGTGCTGTCCACCCACCCCGCCGTGTGCCGTGCCTGCCTTGAGAATAATCCACGCGACCACAGTGGGCATCAGGGTCGGTATCGAACCCACGACCTCCCTGTGTACCAGGCGACATAGTTAACATCTCTCGCCCCCATGGCAAGAGATGCTAATGCAAGATATATCGACATCTTTTGTTGTTGTCGTTCTTTTTTTGTAGTCTTCAAGAGGTTTGGCACGGAGCAGTACACAGCGCCAGAGATGTACCTCAAGCTGCCCATCACGTGCTCCGTGGACATGTGGTCCCTGGGCTGCGTGGCTGCTGAGCTCGTGACTGGCCATCACCTCTTCAAGAGAAAGTTGGAATGTCACCATCTGGAGAGGGTCATCGAGGTATGCTCGAGGTCTTTCTAGGTCAACAACAGCAACAACGATTAGAATCTGAATGTGTGTTTAATACTGGAGGAATCCGATAAGCCATGAAGCTCTTTGTCACAGG
>NW_022638105.1:451037-483762 GCF_010993605.1 Petromyzon marinus
TTTAGACAGCTTCAAGTACGAGTTTCTGTGTAACCAAAGTGCGCATTACGTATAAATATGTCATTTTAAAGTTGGCACGTTACAATACTTTAAAAACAATGGGAAATTATACTTCAATTACATCATGGGACCTCCTTTGCCAGTACCAAAATATGATAATAGGTTTTCCCCTTTTTTCTGGCATCTTAACAATGTTAAAACATCTTAACACCTGTTTTGTTGCCAGAAAAAAATGGGAAAACCTATTATCTTATACTTCAATTGCATGCAAATATAGGCAACGTGAGGGGAGAAAAAAATCAGTGGTCACCACAGGAGCCCGGATAGCTCCTGAAATGCCCTCCTCTGAACTCGAACCCCCTTGTGAAGGCGCAGACCCCTGCAATCACTGGCTCACGTGCCTGCTGGCGGAAGGCAGGGCCTCCAACGAGAGCGGACTGCGGGTGGCTACTGCAGAGCTCATACACCATCTTGAGGAGGCGATTTTGTCCGGCTCTTCCACACTGTGCCAGACATCTCGGAAGAGGTGGGAGTATCCAGACAGCTTGACAGAGGTAGGAGTATCCACCACACTTTCACCTGCATCCACCACACCCAGACCTGCCGATTCGACTCACCGAACTGTGGTACAGAACACTTTCACCACTGCTGGGTGGTGTAGGGGATTTAATAAACCTCCACCATTGTTCCAACTCCCGCCGCCAGGAGGTCGAATTGAACCAGCAGCCTTCGGTGATTGCAAGTCCGGTCTCCGTGTGCTAACCCACTGACTTTACCGAATAGAACCAAAGAGTATTTGTTGAATCTCCATGATGCCACTGTGATGCAAGTTGGCCAAGAGATTGCAGTACTACAAGTGCATGGGTTCATGAAACATATCTGTGCAGACCTATGAGCCTATCTTGAACCTACTGAAACCTTAAATATTTATTTCGGTTTTGGGTTAACCCGAACCAAAGTGGAATGGCAATAGGTTCAACTGTCTGTATATATGTACCGTGGTAAAGTCACCTGATTATTATTATTTAACATCTGTACACCTCAACACATTAATAAAAACACAGCAACTTTCCACCGTGTTGTTTTCTTTGCGTTACCTGGGCAACCTTGTCAACGCCGTGTGACCTCATTCGGCCAATCACGCGTGTTCTTGTGCGCACGTGCAACACGACAATAACGTGAACAAGTAAATTGTCGACAGCATTTGCTGTGAGCCCGCTTACTCAAATCCAAGGTGTGGCAGCCCACCGCTTAAGCCAGAGAAAAACATAATACAGAAGCATAAGTAACTTCAGTGTCCAACAGAGTAAACCTTCGCACCACCGCAAAGATAATTGATGTTGATATTTCACGATTTTAAAAAAACCCGTTAACTGCTTACCCTTTATACGTTTCCGGCCTTCGTGTGACAGCTAATTGTATGGAATGTCACGCGCGCATAGCTTTTTATCCTGTCCTGAAATAAACAAACGCTGGACCCCCCCCACCCGCAGTGTCCCTGAAATATCCCTATCATCTCACATCCCCTTGCTTGTCAATGTCCTAGAGAGGGTCGCATTCTCCCAACGTTCCAATCGCTCGGTGAGACGTCACTCGCTCTCTCCTCTGCCGCCCCCAGTTTGGAAATGATCTCCGACCACCCCCGGCCGACCGTGCTGTCGACTCCCTGCCCCTGTTCTCCGTTTCTTGCGCAGCGTGCCTTGAGATGCAGTGGCACGTAGGCGCGATATGAATTCAAGTTTTGCCGTATTCTCCGGATAATAAGACACCGTTTTGTTCGCCCGAATTTTTAAAGGAAGAGTTTGGTGGTGCCTCTCATAATCCGGTAGCTGTGTTCCTACTCGTGATAACCTGGGTTTTAAGAGTTGCGCGTTTTTAAACGTACGTACTTCCAGATCTTTAGAACTCTATTGACAGTGGACAAGTTTGGGGTGCGGCTTACATTTGTGGGAGTGTCTAATATTCCTGAGAATACGGTCATGGTAACTCTAAAACACATGTATTCGTGAACATACAAAAACAGATGCATCTTTATCCTGCTTGCGAGTACGGATTAGTTGTTTTCAAAGGCTGCACACGTATGTGTATATATTATCGCTATAAGTTACTGCGTGAGATGAGAGGGTGAATTTAAAAAGGGGTCGTCCATGTGTATTGTGTCATAGCACTTTTTGCACTCGAACCACAAACCCAGTAAACCCGAGTTCAATTACTCGCCGCAGACATCTGCGGTAGCAAGTTGAATCTGAACCCGGCAATGCACGAGTTCGATTCCCGCTCACGGCCAACACCGGTGACGATCATCTGAACCGGTCTTGACAAAGGCGGCCAGGCGTGGTGCTGGTCGCCCACCCCCTCGTGTGCCGTGCCGGGCTTCATAGGCGCTGCTACTCGCTAACAGCACTTGCCCCAATAGTCTGTTAAGGATATACGGGGATCTTTGTTTGGGGAACGGTAGTGCAGTGGTTAACATGCTGCGCTACGAACCCGGCGACCCGAGTTCGAGTCCCGCTCATGATCAATAATGATGACAATTATCTGAACCGGTCCTGGGTCTCCTAGATTGGCTTGGCCTCGAGTGATTAACTGGTGAGGTGTGTAAACAACAACACTGGAGAGACAAAGGCGGCCAAGCATGGTGCTGGCCTCACCACCCTCCTTGCATGTCACGCTGGTCTTAATAGGTCCTCACTAACACTTGTCTGCACAGTCTATAAGGCTACACAGGCAATCATTTGTGTGTACATGTACAATGCTTTGTTTCTGTATGATATTTTGTGTATCTTTATAAATGCATGTGTGCGTGTGTGTATGAGCGTTATGCCCTCCCTTCGCTATGCTTGCGAAACGTGGAGCCCTTTAGAGGAGCATTTGCGCTGGTTTTAAACAATTAGGCTGGCCTGCCTACGATCCATCCTAGATTAACCAGACTGAATTGTGTGAGGAACTCAGATCTTTGAAAGATCCGGTCACAGTCCCCATCATCAGTGAGCTCCTCTGAGAGGCGAGGCTGCGTTTGCGCGGTCATGTAGCCCGCATGCCCAGCCACCACATGGCCAAGCAGCAGCTGTTTGGCCAGATGGAGGGGGCAAAATAACCGCGGTGGCATGAGCTGGAGAAGAGATGGATTGATGCGGTACAGGAGGATGTGGAGCTGATTCGATTTGTAGATAACTGGTACCAGCGTTGTCAAGATCGGCCTCTGTGGAGGAGGCTCATGAAGGACACTACTGGGCAGCTGCAACGCAATTGCCCTCCACCCACAACAGAGGGCAGAGCAGCGACCCTCACAATAACGAGTGGAATGCCGGGCGCCTAAATCGCAGCAAGTTGGCGCAGTGGGGAGCACGGGTGGTGCACCTGCCAGACGTTTATGTTGGTTAACTCACAACAACACCTGGGTCTGTCCCACGACCTTCTTGCCTGCAGCTAGCCTTCCACACTTTTGCATTCACGTGACGGCCTCAAAGTGCACCTAGCCTGGCCCACGTGGCGCGGATGATGGCACCGTCACTCGGCGGCGAACGGCAGCCGTGTGTGTGTGAGCGCGCGCTCCCGCCATCAGATGATGGTAGCGATGGTGACAGAGTCTCGCTTCATCCCCATCTGCACGCTCTCTCCTCTCTGAAACCTGTGCACCGGAGAAAAACAAGAGATGTGTCTTGAGGACACGTGCAGCCCTTTTTGTCAATCCACTGTTGGATGAGGGCCTTCCCCGCGCCGTGCGGGTTATGAGACCATACCGCACCGGTGCTACATCGGTTCGTGATGTGGGCCAGAGGTAGCGTGTTTGCCGCTCGTTGCAGAGGTTCTATTTACCATCTTAAACTATTTTTTTTTTACCAGGTAAGGCCCACTGAGCTATCTATGCAGCTCTTTTTCAGAAGCGACCTGGCCACAAATGATAGTTCAACGAAGTGGCTTATCGTGTGGAAATGTATAGCAACCAAATACTCTAAACGTGTGATGTTGATTCTAAATGTGAAGGGAAAAACCGCAGGATCTGGAGAAAATTTCACGCTACCACGGGGAGAGAGACAGACACGCAAACTACAAATATACAGCAGGCGTCAAGGTCGGGATCGAATCCACGGCCTCCTGCATACCAGGCGAGGTAGTTAACATCTCGCCACGGTGGTATTTCACGGTTTGAATCCAGCGGCCACCCTGGTTATTACTTGGGGTATGTGTCGGCCATAATAGTACGCCGCCATCTGCCTCTCGGTGGACGATCCCCATGACGTTATTCACAAGAGTTAGGCCATTGTGTGCCGCCCACGTCAGGGTGCGAAGTTTTCCAAATTCGAAAATGACGCTGAAAAGTACTCTATTGGAATTAGACAAAGTTCCCCCTTATAGCCTTTAACAGACTGGAGGAGCAAGTGCTGTTCGCGAGCACCTATGGAAGCTGGCACGGCACACAAGGGGGTGGGTGGCCAGCACCACGTCCGGTCGCCTTAGTCTCCCCAGTGGCGATGTTTACTACACACTGCACCAGGTACACATTTGAGGCTGGTCGACCTAGGGGAGGCCCAGGACCGGTTCAGATAGTCGTCACTGGTATGGGTTGTGAGTGAGAATCGAACTCGGGTCGCCAGCTTGTCCTCCAGCACCTCTGATGAGCGTGGTTGGGTACATACGGTGCGAAAAAAGTTCAACATACATACTGCAGCGCACTAACCGCTACACCACCGCTCAACACAATAAACACACGGGAGCAGCAGCAATCTTTACCTACTACTGGCAGCAGACTGATGCCCCCCCCCCCATGTCACTCTTGCAAATGAGACTGGTGGAATGTTACCTTTCTCACCTGGTATGCAGGTCGTGGGTTTGATCCCAAGCTTGACGCCAATATATTTGGAGATTGCATGCTCTCCCCGTGGCCCCGTGGATTTTTCTCTGGGTTCTCCCGTTTTTCCCTCCACATTTAGAATCAACGTGCGCCGAGAGTATTTGGCCACTATAAATTTGCACGCGACAAGCCACTTTGTTGAGCTATAATTTGCGATAGCCAGGTCACTTCTGAAAAAGAGCTACACAGCTCAGCGGGCACTTACCCTGGTAAAATAAACAGTTTTAGTTTATATTTCTCTGCACGCAGAGACCACACACACACACACACCTGGCTTCCTCGTATTTCTTTTCCCGATAGAAGGGGCTCCGCTTGCTCAGGTACAGCAGCACCAGGTCACAGAAAAACGCCCCCTGTGTGGCACAGTCACAACGACAAAGATCATCCCCCCCCCCCCTCCACAGCGCACGCGGACCGTTGGGCGAAGCGCTGCCGTTGAGGCCGGCGCACCAGCGGGTGGTGCGGTTAGCGCCGTGCCCCGCCCACCACCTTTGTCTCCCCAGTGCTGATATTTTGCACACCGCGACAAGATGGTTAAGGTCTTCTGATTCGGCATTGCTCACTGCCCCACGGGCTCCAGGCTTCACACTTGGAGGGTGGTGACGGCGTCTTAGCAATTGCGGCACCTAAACTCTGGAACTCTCGTTGCCGTTCGAGGTCCGGACTTCCGAGACAGACGACAAATCTTCAAATCTCGACTAAAAACATCTATGTTTAAAACGTCCTTCTCACTTCTTCTTCTTCTGGTTGTCGTTAACTATTTTCCGCCTTGCCATGCATAGCGCCCTGACAGCGATTGTTTAAGGGCGCTTTATACATTTACATTATTACTAGTCATATGAGTAGGGGGTCGCCACCCTTTTTCCACCGTGGACCAAACCCAGACGCCGTTCTTCAGTCCGCCCTGAGGTCCATCAGCAGCGGTGGTACAAATCAATCACTGCTACCTGCAGGACAGGTGGCAACCTTTACATTTGAAGGCTTATTGGACCTTGGGGATGCCCAGAACCGCTTCTGCTATCACTCACCACTGATGTTAACCGTGGCCAGGAATCGAACTGAGGTCGCCTACTTATTACCGTTACCATATCCGAAAAAAAAGACAAAGATCCCCCATATAGCATTTTAATTGACTGCCGGGGCAAGCGCTGTTAGCGAGCACCTAGTAAGGCTGGTGGCAACACGAGGAGGTGGGTGGCCAGCACCATGCCCAGCCGCCTTTGTTTCCCATGTGCCGATGTTTACATACTAAGTTAAGGCTGAGTCGACCTAGGGGAAGCCCAGGATCGGTTCAGATTTTCGTCACCAATGTTGGCCATGAGCTGGGATCGAATTCGGGTCACGGGGTTCGTAGCGCAGTGCGCTAACCACACTTAACTCCCGACGCCCTGTAACAAACACATAGATACATGTTGTAGAGATTTAACTTCATTTGCAATTGCACTTAACATCATATATCCTTGTTTGTTTACGTATTATATTTGTTCCACGTCTCTGTATCTTAATTGTAAATGTACTGCGATCAGTTTAACACAGAGGAATTTGCAACCGATATTAACTATAAGAGGTTTTTGGGTTAGATGGTGAAAATCTAACACAAAAACCTCTATTATGGGTACTGCGAACAGTAAAAAAGACTTAATATTGCTTTACGCAGTCCAATATTTTTTTATTGCTCATGTTGTGTTTCTACTGATTTCT
This sequence comes from Petromyzon marinus, assembly GCF_010993605.1. Lineage (NCBI taxonomy): Eukaryota > Metazoa > Chordata > Hyperoartia > Petromyzontiformes > Petromyzontidae > Petromyzon > Petromyzon marinus. Next base: position 457,594 of record NW_022638105.1, read on the forward strand.
GTGTGCTTCATTGCAGTACTTTGTTTTTATTTTGTAATATCTGCAACCCAGCACTGGCAATTGAGACTCATCCTGGTTTCTTGAATTCATCTGGTGAAACAAAAAAACTTTTAACTTAAACTAGCTTGCTCGCTTATCATCTCACTCACTCACTACCCGTTCACTCACAGTCTCACTGAACCACTCATTCGCCAACCTAGTCACTCACCCACTCATGTACCATCTCAATCACCATTACTCATTCGCCCATCCACCATCTCACTCACCCACCCACCAACCCACTCATGTACCATCTCAAGCACCCACTCATTCACCCACCCACCATCTCAATCACCCACTCATTCACCCACCCACCCACCATCTCACCCACTCATTTACCCACTCATCAACACTCAGTCACCCACTCATTCAATCAACTGATCACTCGTCCACTCGTTCACACACACACCATCTCCTCTCACCCACTCATTCACACAATCTTGTGAGTGCGACTTTGTCCTTGCCTCTTGAGCTCACACCTGGTGAAACAAAATCAACTTGAACTTAACATATACCATGTAGCCCATGCGGTCACACACATACGGATCACGTGGGTAGCACACACGTTCCACTGTTCACACGTACAGTCAGGATGTGTGATAAGGAGGACGTAATAGATGGGGGTGAGAGGGCGAGAGAGACACGGAGAGGGTGAGGCTGGCAAGGAGCTGCAGAGTGAGGGAAGGGAGAGGAAAATGTGAGGGGGGAGATGAGATGGGAAGAGCGGGAGGGGGAGCGAGGGGAAGAGTGCTATTTAGCGAACGCTGTTACCTGTGACTGAGCGGTTAGGACAATGGATGATGCACAGATTGAACCATTGCAAAACGCGATAGAGAATGAGTGAGTGAGTGAGGGGGAATGAGTGAGACGGGGAGCAAGTGGGAGAGTGTGGCGGCTGTGAGAGTGAGGAGAGAGAAAGGGAGAGCAAGGGGGAGATGTGTCTCACCGCTCCGAGCAGGGCCAGGCCTGATCCCACGTTCACGGCCGTGGGAACGATGCTGAACCTGCCCGCCTGGGTCAGGGGTCATGGTTAGTTCATTATGTATATGTTCGTTTGCAGCTCAGGGTCAATCCACTTCTGGATGAGGATATTCCCACGCCACACACCATGTGGGTCTTGAGGGGGGGGGGGGTTATTTTACCATACTTCACCATGCTGGTCAGAGCAGAGTTGATTAAGTTTTAGAGCATACTTACAGGCAGCATAGTAAGTACAGTGCAACACTGGCTTTTGCTGCACTCCCATCTCAATCAGAGCTGTAAATTCCACATTTCTATGGGAGAAACCACGAGTTCATCACTAGGATAACTCTTAACGATGTCTCGCAGTGAGTCACTGTTTCTTTTTTTGACTGTCCCAGAAGGGTCTGTGAGTGAGGCTGAGATTTGGCACCTGGCCGAGTCTCATTCTCGTGAACTCGTGCCTGAATTACCACGATGTCACCTGGCCAAACAATAATAACAAACTAATAACGATCTTTATTTAAAGAGCAGAGCGCATTTCGTACCACAACGTTCAAGGCCACTTCACGCAAAGTTAAGATAAAAGGGAAACGTGAATAAAATAGGTCGCATGTCCCGTGTGGCGCTCACCTTGCCGAACACCAGGACGTCAAAGCGGATGCCGTAGACCTTGAAGAGCTTCCGCTGCTCACCGCCGTCCGCCTGCCGGTAGTATTTGGCGAATCTGCATGGGCCGAAAGGGTGCGGGTTGAAGGGTTGCGGTGTTGGTCAGCGCGTAACGTTCGTTGGTTGGGGTTCTTGTTTTTTTTTAACGGTAGGGTTAGGGTGAATGTTGCAGTTCGGGATTGATGTTAAGGTTAATGTTACAGTTAGGGTTAATGTTAAGGTGAGGGTTAATGTTACGGTAGAGGTTAATTCTACGGTGAGGGTTAATGTTACGGTGAGGGTTAATGTTACGGTGAGGGTTAATGTTAGGGTGAGGGTTAATGTTAGGGTGAGAGTTAATGTTAGGGTGAGGGTTAATGTTAGGGTGAGGGTTAATGTTAGGGTGAGGGTTAATGTTAGTGTGAGGGTTAATGCTATGGTGAGGGTTATTGTTACGGTGAGGGTTAATGCTACGGTGAGGGTTAATGCTACGGTGAGGGTTAATGTTACGGTGAGGGTTAATGTTACGGTGAGGGTTAATGCTACGGTGAGAGTTAATGTTAGGGTTAATGTTACGGTGAGGGTTAATGTTACGGTGAGGGTTAATGTTACAGTGAGGGTTAATGTTACGGTGAGAGTTAATGTTACGGTGAGGGTTAATGTTACGGTGAGGGTTAATGTTACGGTGAGGGTTAATGTTACGGTGAGGGTTAATGTTAGGGTGAGGGTTAATGTTACTGTGAGGGTTAATGCTACGGTGAGAGTTACGGTGAGGGTTAATGTTACGGTGAGGGTTAATGTTACTGTGAGGGTTAATGCTACGGTGAGAGTTACGGTGAGGGTTAATGTTATGGTGAGGGGTTAAGGAAGATGGTGAGAGTGAAGGGGCCCACCTGAAGTTGTACCCCGAGGAGGAAGAGGAGGCATTGAGGTGGGGTCGCGCTGCGTCGAGGCGGTTGAAGGAGTAGACGGGGTGGCACTCACTCGCTGGGCGGTCCAGGTTACAGCTCCACTCGATCTGAACCCCAATAACGCCACCCTGTACACGCAGCATTACACACACAGCATTACACACACACAGCATTACACACAACAACCGCCATTCGCCACTAAGTGGCGGTGACGTCACCACGACGCTTGTGCCAGGCTATGTGCACCCTGAGGCCACGTGAAGTGTCGAACGCCCGCTGGCAGGAGGTCACGGGGCAGACCCAGGTGCCACGGGTCGACTGACTGAGATGACTGGCTGATGCACCACCTGTGCCCCCTACTGTGCCAACCTGCTGTGCTTTAGCCACCCGGCGCTCCGCTCGCTGTTGTGAGCGTCGCTCCTCCGCCCTCCGTTGTTGTTGGAGGGCGACTGCCTCCAACTGCCCAGTAGCATCCTTCACGAGCCTCCTCCACAGAGGCCGATCTTGACACCGCTGGTACCAGTCATCGGCAAGTCCACTCAGCTCCACGTCCTCCTGTACCACATCACTCCATCTCTTCTCTAGCCCGTGCCGCGCCCGCTTAGCCCCCTCAATCCGGCCAAACAAAAGCTGTTTCGGCATGCGGTGGCTGGGCATGCGGGCTACATGACCCAGCCATCGCAGCCTTGCCTGCCGGAGGAGCTCACCGATGGGACCCTGCCCAGATCTTTCAAGGATTTGTGAGCTCCTCACACAATCCAGTCTGGTTAAACCCAGGATGGATCGTAGGCAGGTCAGCCTAAATGTTTCTAACCGGCGAAGATGTTCCATTAGGGGGGTCCACGTTTCGCAAGCGTAGAGAAGGGAGGGAATGACCGTGGCCGAGAAGACCTGAAGCTTAGTGCGGAGCGACAGACCAGGTAGCTTCCACACAGCGTTACGCAACCGATGAAAAGATATTGCCGCTCGACTGATTCGGAGTGAGACCTCTGCTGTTAAACTGGAGCCAGTCATAAGCACACTGCCCAGGTATGGGAAACTCTCCACTCTCTCCACAACTGCCCCATCACCGATTGGGAGTTGTGGGGGTGGAGTGTCCGATGGTACAAAATACCCAGGCAGGTGCTTAGTTTTGGTGGGGCTGATGGTAAGGCCCCACCTCTTAGTGGCACGCTCCAGTCTCAGCAGCAGCGTCTCCAACTCCTCCTCTGACTGAGCAGCTATTACCAAGTCATCAGCATACATAACGTGGTTGAGCAATAGGGAGCCATCCCTTGACCGCACCCGGGCATCGATTAGCCTCCCATTATATATGTACCATATGGAGATTCCCCCGGTACAGCTATTGAAGGCTTCACGAACTACGTGGTCAAAATAGATGTTAAATAATGTGGGAGCCAGAGGACATCCCTGTCGCACCCCAAGGTGTACAGGGAATGGCTCTGACTCCCGGCCACGTAGTTTTACCCGGGCCCGCTCACCATCATGAAGGTCCTTAATGATCGTGAGCAGAGGGTCAGGTACTCCAAAAGCACGAAGAACGACCCAGAGCCCAGGCCTACTGATGGTATCATAGGCCTTGACCAGGTCAATAAAGCAGAGATGTAGGTCTTGTTGGAATTCCCTACACCTCTGCTGTAGCAGACGGACAGAAAATATGGCATCTGTGCAGGACCGCCCTTTCCTGAAACCGCATTGGGGCTCCGCAAGCCTCTCCTCAGCGTGCCTGGCAAGGCGATGCTGAATAATCCTTGCCAGGACCTTTCCCGGCACACTGAGGAGTGAGATGCCCCTGTAGTTGTTACAGTCTGTGCGGTCCCCCTTCTTAAAAAGGGGGACCACCAGGGCATCCTTCCAATCCTGCGGAACCCGTCCAGTGGTCCAGACTGTTGTTATGATGTCATATAGGGCAGTCTGTGCACAAACGCCACCCTCCCTCAGCATTTCGCTTGGGAGATCATCTCTGCCCGCTGCCTTTCCTGGTCTCAGACTCCGTATCGCCTTCAATACTTCCTCAGCAGATGGCACCTCAGCCAGCCACTCACAGGGGGTGACTTCATCCAATATTTGAGGCACCGCAGCCTCAGCAGGGTCATCCTCACTTTGTGCCACGATGTTTTCCTGGCTGTGGGATTTTCCCTCCCCCAGGACCTCACAGAAATGCTCAGCAAATCTGCGAACCTGTTCCTGGGGGTCGGAAATTGGATCACCGTTTTTTCCCCTAATGATGGTAATAGGTGTGGCGCTGCAGGTTACTTTTTTGATGGAGTTAAATAGCGATTTGTGATCACGGGCCACTGAGGCAGACTCCATCTCCTCAGCAACCCGCGACCACCACCCATCCTTGCAGCGCCTCACGGCTCTCCGAACCTCCGAGCGAAGGCTGCGGTAAGCCTCCTCATTCTCTGACGTGGGATTCTGTAGCCGATGACAGTGGGCCTGTCGCTTTTTCCCAACCATCCTGAACAACTCCTCTGTCATCCAGGGTGTCTGGGGAGGTCTGGACCGCGTACCCAAAGCAGCCATTGCAGCTGCATGAGTCACAGTCCTAAACCTCGCCCATTTACCCTCGACATCAGGAGGAGTCGGGGACGATGCCAATCCCAGCTGCAAGCGATGATGAAATTCTCGCTTGCAACTTTCATCAGATAACTGAGACCAGGCCACTTTAGGTTGGAATGGGGTCCTGGGTGTACACCCACCACCGGAGTGGAAGAATGGCAGGCGCATCTTACAGATGACTAGTCGATGGTCAGAGGGCAGATCAGCTCCACGGTAGGTCCTGGTGTCAAGGACATGGGCTCGCATTCGCTGGTCCGTCACTATGTAGTCCAGCAGATGTTCTTGCTTGGACCCGGCATGCATCCATGATGTTGTGTGGATGCGCCGATGCCGGAACAGCGTGTTGGTAATTACAAGCCCATGGGCTGCACAAAAATCTAGCAGCCTCCTACCGTTGTTATTGAGCTGATCTGGCCCATGCCCTCCAATCACTCCAGACCAGGTGCCAGTATCATGACCAACTCGGGCATTGAAGTCACCCAACATGATGACTCTATCCCGAGGGGCCACTTTAGCCAGCACCTGTGAAAGGAGGTCATAGAAGGCATCTGACTCATCGGCTTTGCCTGCATCCCTCCACGGATGTTCATCTTCGGTGGGGGCATAAGTAACCACGACCACCATTCCTCGCCTCCGGTTGATGGGAAGGCGAGCCCAAAGTAGCCTGGGGCTTACAGCTTCCCACACCTCACCGCCACGCTCCCACGCCCCCTTCATTCTTTTGTTCAAAAGAAGACCCACACCCTGTTGTTTGGCAGTCTGCTGCCCCGAGTAGAGGACTGTCCACCCCTCATGGTGGCAGGAGCCAGAGCCGGTCCACCGGACCTCCTGAATGCCGCATAGATCCAGGCGGTACCGGTCCAGCTCCCGACAGAGGAGTGGCAGCCTCTCCTCTGCAGTGAGCGTTCGAACATTCCACGTGGCCACCCGTAGTGGCTTTTCGTTGTTTCTGGAGTAGCCCCGAGGGTAGGTATTCAATCTCCTGGCTCCGCCAATTGGGGTTTGGCCAGGAGACGTCATAGACGCCTGGCCCCCCGGGGCCTCCGGCACAAGCTTAGTTGTTACATATTTCACTTTAATTCGTGGTTTTGTGGTAATTAATTGAAGGTGGAGGGGTTACCAGCCCCTCGCACCCGTCCAGAGCCCCCGTTTAGCCCCTGTGGTGGACACATATGCCATGAGGGGAGTAGCCAATCAAAATTGGAACTCCCCCCACAGCACTGTCCACGACAGAGTTGCCCGTCCGGCACCGCGAGGAGGTAGGGGGTTGTTTTGCCGGCATTACACACACACAGCATTACACACACGCAGCATTACACAGACACACAGCATCACACAGCATTACACACACACAGCATTACACACACACAGCATTACACACACACAGCATTAACACAGCATTACCAATACCCGCCATACGCCACTAAGAGAAGGTGACGTCACCACGGCGCCTGTGCCAGGCCAGGTGCACTTTGCGGCCACGTAAAGTGTCGAAGGCTCGCTGATGGGAGGTCACGGGACAGACCCAGCAGGTGCCATGTTTTGACTGACCGAGACGACTGGTTGATGCACCAGCTGTTCCCCCCACTGTGCCAACTCAGTGTTTTAGCCACCCGACGTTACACTTGTTTTTGTGAGCGTCGCTCCTCCGACCTCCGGTGGTGTTGGAGGGCGACTGCCTCCAACTGCCCAGTAGCAGCGTCCTTCACAAGTCTCCATAAAGGCCGATCTTGACACTACTGGTACCAGTCATTGGCAACTCCACTCCAAATTCAAGTTTCAAGTCCACTCAGCTCCATATCCTCTGTTACCACATAATGCCATCTCTTCTCTAGCCCATGCCACGCTCGTTTAGCCCTCTATATCCGGCCGAACAAAAGCTGTTGGGCATGCTGTGGTTTGGCATGTGGGCTACATGACCCAGCCAATGGAGGATCTCACCAATGGGACTTTGTCCAGATCAGTAAAGGATCTGTGAGCTCATCACACAATCCAGCCTGGTTAAACCCAGGATTGATCGTGGACAGGCTTGCCTGAATGTTTCAAACCAGCCAAGATGTTTCTTTACAGGGCTCCATGTTTTGTAAGTGTAGTGAGTTCGAATTAGGTGCACACACGACTCCTTGGGAGGCAACGCTGATTTATTAGAACGGTAAGTAATATAACACTGCACATAAGGTGGTGACCACCAACCTACTCTAGCTGACACATACTTCTCAAATACTCTAGCGTGACCCAGCCAGGTGGGCTACTGCCAGGTCTGCTGACTGGAGGCTTGACTCTTCTTGGCGTCTTCACGATGCATCTTCGTTCTTGATACGGGCAGCCTCGAACCTCGTGAGGAGGCTGCTTATATGGGCCTCGGCGTGCCCGGGCCCCACCCCGGCCACGCCTCCCTTCGAAAACCCTCTCGAAGCCCCCCTGCTGTCCACGTGCCCTCCGAGGTGCCCCCTAGGCCCCCAGCCCCCACTGGGGTCCAGTCACGTGTCCAGCCGGGGTCACAGAGAGTGCCACGGCCTCACACCACCCTCGTGGCCTCCCGGAGCCCAGAACCGGCCCTGACGTCATTCCCGGCTCCAGCCGGGATGACGTCATGCGTGTGTGTAGACCCGCGTGGTCATGACGCTCCCCCGCATAGTGACGTCACGCTTGTGCGTGTGTACACAGTAGTGATTCTACAATCACTACATAAGCATAGAGAAGGAAGGATATCACTGTGGGCACGAAGATCCAACGATTCTTGTGGAGCAACAAGCCAGGCAGCTTCCACACAGCAGCATTATATTGGTAGGAACCTCCTGGTTACACCAGCCCACAGGGGATTATTGTGTCCGTCCGTCCGTCGTGCATCCAAAAATGGGAGGTGTGGGGCTGGGTAGAGAGGGGAGGGTGGGGAGGGGCTGGGTGGGGAGGGAGGGGCTGAGTGGGGAGTGGAGGGTGGGGAGGGTGGGGAGGGGCTGGGTGGGGAGGGTGGGGAGGGTGGGGCTGGGTGGGTGGGTGGTGGTAGGGGTGGGGCTGGGTGGGGAGGGGCTGGTCACCCCGTGGTGCCCTTATAAAACTCAACGTTTAACATACTCACGCCGGCTTGTGCCCGCCCTCACAGTCGGGCATATTTGCGGAATACACCACGTGGTGCCGCCGTTGACCCTGGCCATTGACCGAGCAACCCAACGTTCCTACCAGCTCCCTCCGCAGGAATGTGTTGTAGCTGCTGAGTGAAAAGATAACGCCGCTGGACTGATTCGAAGTGAGACATCTACTGCCAAACCGGAGCTGGTCATAAGCACACTGCCCAGGTACAGAAACCTCTCCACTCTCTCCACTCTCTCCACAACTGCCCCATCACTCATTGGGAGTGGAGGGGGTGGAGTATGCACCCTGTGTGTACGTGGTGTACACGCCGTGTACACGTAGTGAGTCATGTCCGCGGCGTGTTGCCAGGCAGGGCGCCACCTCCACGGCGAGGCTGTGGAAGTCCTCCCCGGCTGCGCGCACCAGCTGGCCCAGGCGGAAGATCGGGCAGTAGGGGGCGGCCGTGGCGCTGTAGCGGCAGCGCTTCAGGTAGTCCGCCTCGGCGCGCTCCAGCACGTTACGCCTGGCACGCGCGGACACACGGGTGGACACGGGTGGACACGCGGACACACGGGTGGTCACGGGTGGACACGGGTGGTCACGGGGACACACGGAGACGAGTGCAGGGTGAGGGTGTACCGTGAGTGCCTGGTGCGGAGTGTAACCATTAACACTGGGGGAGACAAAGGCGGCCGGGCGTGGTGCTGGCCACGCCTCATCGAGGGTGCCGTGCCGGCCGTCGCTAGCGGCACTTGCCCGCAACAGTCCGTGAAGGCTACACGGGGGATCTTTGCCTTTGTTATATATCACCAGACAAGAGGCTCCTCTGGCACTCCCTCGAGTCACGTGGAGGTGGCAGTGACAGTGACGAAGCAGTTGCTGTACCGCACCACTGTGCCGTGCAGTACAGGTGTGTGTGCAGTACAGGTGTGTGTGTAGTACAGGTGTGTGTGTGTGCAGTACAGGTGTGTGTGTGTGTGTAGTACAGGTGTGTGTGTGTGTGCAGTACAGGTGTGTGTGTGCAGTACAGGTGTGTGTATGCAGTACAGGTGTGTGTGTGTGCAGTACAGGTGTGTGTGTGTGTGCAGTACAGGTGTGTGTGTGTGTAGTACAGGTGTGTGTGTGTGTAGTACAGGTGTGTGTGTGCAGTACAGGTGTGTGTGTGCAGTACAGGTGTGTGTGTGTGCAGTACAGGTGTGTGTGCGTGCAGTACAGGTGTGTGTGCGTGCAGTACAGGTGTGTGTGTGCAGTACAGGTGTGTGTGCGTGCAGTACAGGTGTGTGTGTGTGCATTACAGGTGTGTGTGTGTGTGTGCAGTGTGTGTGTGTGCAGTACAGGTGTGTGTGTGCAGTACAGGTGTGTGTGTAGTACAGGTGTGTGTGTGCAGTACAGGTGTGTGTGTGTGCAGTACAGGTGTGTGTGTGCAGTACAGGTGTGTGTGCAGTACAGGTGTGTGTGTGTGTAGTACAGGTGTGTGTGTGTGCAGTACAGGTGTGTGTGTGTGCAGTACAGGTGTGTGTGTGCAGAACAGGTGTGTGTGTGTGCAGTACAGGTGTGTGCGTGTGGAGTACAGGTGTGTGTGTGTGCAGTACAGGTGTGTGTGTGTGTGCAGTACAGGTGTGTGTGTGCGTGCAGTACAGGTGTGTGTGTGTGCGTGCAGTACAGGTGTGTGTGTGTGCGTGTGGAGTACAGGTGTTTGTGTGCGTGCAGTACAGGTGTGTGTGCGTGCAGTACAGGTGTGTGTGCGTGCAGTACAGGTGTGTGTGCAGTGTGTGTGTGTGCAGTAAAGGTGTGTGTGTGTCTGATGGAGGTGTGTGTGTGCAAAATGCAGGTGGGTGTGTATGTGCAGTACAGGTGTGTGTGATGTAGGTGTGTGTGATGGAGGTGTGTGTGTGTGATGTAGGTGTGTGTGATGGAGGTGTGTGTGTGATGTAGGTGTGTGCGATGTAGGTGTGTGTGTGTGTGATGGAGGCCTTAATAGGTGCTCGCTTACCATCGCTTGCATTCTACTACTGAATTTTGAAGATCACATTGACTATATTGGTAAAAAGACAAAAATAAAAATTGGTTTTCTGTATCGACACAAGCACTGCTTCCCCCCAATGTTCCGTTTGGAATTGATAAAAGCTACCATACTGCCTCTACTTGACTACTGTGACATCGTGTATAAATCAGCCTCAAGTACTGTACTGAAGAAGCTTGATTCCATCTATCACTCGGCCTTAAGATTTACATTGAACTGCCCATATAGGACTCACCACTATGATTTCTACATTGGGTCAAACTTAACATCTCGGAATGTTCGACGGCTTGTGCACCAGATCTTATTTATTCACGATGTACTTACAAAAAAATCCGCAGACTACCTACTGGATCTCCTCTCTGTTTCAAAGAACAAATTTGACCTCAGGTCTTCGCTCATTTACCAGCTTCACATTCCCTATTGGCATACAAAAACTGCAACTTGAATCGCTACCAATGAGATCTTCTCTCAAAACTGCTCTAGAGGAGTTGTACACCCCTTGCTGCCACTGCTATTCATTGGCGTAAAATACAATAAAATGTTTCGCTCCGGATGACGCTGCAAAGTATTATCTGTATTTTGATTTAGCGTGCTGATCTTAAAGGTGCATTGCAAAATTTGATACTCCGACTGATGCTTCTGTTGTTGTGGAGTAACTCATGCAGCCAGCTATGGCTCTAGGATTTGGTGTTACATGTTATTTACGTAGTTTATTGTAAAAATTCGGTCACAGTCCCTATGATCACTCTTACGTTGCAATTATGGCTTTATTTTTTGGTGATTTTCGAAAACGTTTTTTTGGGTTGGACATGTTTGTTTTGTTGTAGTACGGAGTTAGACTGATGGCCTTAATCTAAGTTTTATTGTGGCTGTTGTTGTTGTTTGACTTGCATCCCACTGGGATTTTTTTGCACAGCGTTGGTGTACGGTGCTTTTTTTCAGGAATATTTTGCCGTTTTTGTCATGGATTTTCTGTTTGCACAGTCACATGGTCACTTTAAGATGTTTTCTTGTTCGTGTTTTAGGTTTTTTTTGTTGTGGTTGCACCCGATTCAATAGCCGAATGGCTCACAGGGCTATACCAAAATAAATAAACTGAAAAAAACAAAAAAACCATGTATGTATGTATATGTGCATGTATGTGTATATGTGTGTGTGTTAAACTTCCTTCGCACTGTACGTAGCCAACTGTGCTAATCGGGAGTTGCGGGGGAAGGACAACAAACTGAACACAAATCATATTCTTAGTTCTTTCGGTAAAGTCACGTTGAAGGGAAGCAACAAAATAATAAAATATATATAAAGCAATATAAAAAATATAATTATATATAGTATTATTTTGTTGTTTCCCTTCAACGTGACTTTACTGAAAGAACTAAGAATATGAATTACTGCAGTCACGAAAGCTTTAAATCAAAATTGAACACAAATCAGTTCTAAATAAATGAGTTTGTCAATCTCGATGATGATTTAAAAGTGCACCGCTCCAGTGCCTTCCTGGTATCGGAGTGAAGAGCGTTCCAGATAGCCGCAGAAGCGTATCTGAAAGCGTGCAATGCAGTGACTTACGTACAATCACACGTAGGACGACTCAGCCCCAGGTGAATACCTGGTGCGGTGTGTAAACATCGCCACTGGAGAGACAAAGGCGGTCGGGCGTGGTGCTGGCCACTCACCCCCTCGTGTGCCGTTCCGGCCTTCACAGGTGCGACTCACTAACAGCACTTGCCCCTACAGTCTGTTAAGGCTATTTGGGGCAGCTTCGTCTTTGTGCATATATACGTGCGTGTATATATGCGTGTGTCGAATGTCTCACTTGCTGAAGTCAAACTTGGGGAACCTGATTGTGTTCTTGATGAAGACTGTGAAATTCTCAGCCCCGGCGAGCACCGGCCTCCTGGACAGACGCGGAGAGAGCGGGGACGACGCTTGCTCGTAACCACACACGAGTTCACAGAACCTCCTCGCTGGGGCTACGCATCTCCTCCACACGAGACGACACTTCGTTGAGCTATCATTTGTGGGTGGCCAGGTCGCTTCTGAAAAAAATTGTTGATAATTTAGTTTAATCCATAATGCGTTTTTTTTGGGTTAGACCACGTAAAAAGTTTAGTTTAACCAGCCGACCCCGTTAAATACTTTCCTCAATCTACGCTTACGCCTCACTGTGTCCCCGAAGCGAACGGCAGTGAAAACCCACGAGGGCTCCTCTCTGTAATCCCGCTGGCAGCAGCGAAGCTTCCTGCCTGACCCCTCTGCCGAGCCACGTGGTTATTTTGTGTGGCGGCTTTCTCGCCGCGCTCCGAACCACCAAACCCCCCCCCCCCGAGTTCAGTTCTCTCTCGCAGCCAACGCCAGGTGACGGGCGTCTCAACCCATCCTGGGCCTTCCCCTAGGTCTACTCAGCCTTAAATGTATACCCGGTGCGGAGTGTAAACATCACCAACCCGGGGAGAGAGACAAACCGGGCGTGGTTACTGCCCACCACCCCGCTCGTGTGTCGTGCCGGCGGCCTTCACAGGTGCTGCGACTCGCTACTAACGGGGGATCCTTGCTGTGTGTAAAGGTGTTCATGCAGCTCTCCATACAGGTGCTCATACAGGTGTTCACGCAGGTGTGTGTGTGTGTGAGGTGCCCCTCACCGTGGGGCCGTGGCCTTCTCCACAGGGCACCAGGCTGAGATCTCACAGGTGCGTATGCCCGGGCTGTAAGGAACACAGCGACCGGTCCTTATACCTGGCAGGCAGAGGAGGACAGGTGAGCGGCTGTCTGTGTGAACAGGTGTGAGCGTGAACAGGTGTGTGGAGAGGGTGGCCACCGCTTTCACTGCACACCGAATCCGGAGAGATTTCTGAGTGCTACGTCGATCACAGCTGTGCGGAAGTCACGTAATGTAATACATGTGTTGAGGAGTTCCCGACGACGACTCGGAGACGGCTTGAAGGTAAGGGCTTTCGCCAAAGGTTTATTAAGTGTATTACAATAGCACAAAGGGTGGGACAACTTCCCAGGGGTTAGGGGTCCTACACTAAGTCCTGGTCCAGCCCGGCTAGCTCCGGTCTCTCTCCCTCGAGTCGGATGGGGGCACTAGCCAACCCCACCGACCGGGAAGAGCAGCACCTCCTACGGCTACCAGCGGCTTCACTCCTGACTCTCGTCGATCCCTCTCTACCCCTGGTTCCCTCTCCACCCTTCTCACTCTACCCGTTCCTGCAGTGACCCCGCTTTCGTCACGGGGTCCCCCTTAAATACTAGACGAGACATGACGTCATCGAGCCCCCCAGCGTGCATGATGCCACGTTCCGTGACGTCATCGCACTGGACGGCACACATGACGTCACGTCCCCATTTTACTCCTCTACACATACAAACGTACACGACACCGGCAGCGTAAGTGCAATAAAACGGTGAAAGAGACAAAATGGAATGTTTGAGAGATGCCACACGCGAGACGCTCGGACGGCAACCACCTGCTTTGTGATTCCCACAGCCTTCGGCAAATCCCTCACGGTCAACGTTGGCGTTCCCTTCGCGACGTCATCACCACGTGAGGCTTCTCCACACCTTGAGCACGTGGCTCCTCGCTTGCCCCTCCCAGTTGACGCTGCCCCCCGTGTTGAAGCTGCCCCCCGTGTTGACGCTGCCCCTCCGTGTTGAAGCTACCCCCCGTGTTGAAGCTGCCCCCCGTGTTGAAGCTGCCCCCCGTGTTGAAGCTGCCCCCCGTGTTGAAGCTGCCCCCCGTGTTGAAGCTGCCCCCCGTGTTGAAGCTGCCCCTCCGTATTGACGCTGCCCCTTCGCGTTGAAGTTGCCCCTTCGCGTTGACCCCTTGCCCACCGGATTCTCTGCGCTCGAGAAACTCGTGGGCTGGAGGAGAGGCCGAGGAGGATGGCCTCATGGTCTCGCGAGGCTGCATCAGATCGAGACTCGGGGATAGGAAGGGGGCTTGCTTGAGGAGCTTTGCCGGAAGGGACCCCTGGGGAAGGGGGCTTGCTTGAGGGGCTTTGCCAGAAGGGACCCCTGGGGAAGGGGGCTTGCTTGAGGGGCTTTGCCAGAAGGGACCCCTGGGGAAGGGGGCTTGCTATGGGGGCTTTGCCGGAAGGGACCCCTGGGGGTTGAGCGACCCAGAGTGGATGCTGCCGTCCGGGCGTGTGCTCCCACACTTGACTTGACCGTGGCCCTTTCCAACATTTACAAAGCCCAGTTTCCGCTTGGCTGGAGACCGTTTCCATGTTCGGTCCGCTTTGCCAGTGTGGCCTTTGTGGCGTTGCAGGGCTAATGAACTACTTTTGTTGCATTGCAGGGCAAGTGAACTACGTTTGTTGCGTTGCAGGGCTAATGAACTACGTTTGTTGCGTTGCAGGGCTAATGAACTACGTTTGTTGCGTTGCAGGGCTAATGAACTACGTTTGTTGCGTTGCAGGGCAAGTGAACTACCGAAGGATGCAAGCAACAGGAAGTACCTCCTCCGACTAAACAAAGCGCGCGGTGAGTGCGGCAGCTTGCATGGGACCGGGACTTTGTTCGGCTGCGTGCCAGACCGTGCCACAGGCAACTCAGTGGCTTGGCTGTCGAGTGTGCAGGCGGTGTAACTGCACCGGAGACCACGGGACGGGGCGGCCCAGGGAGACCTCGGTTCTCCGTGCCGACCGTCGATTCAGCGGTGTCCAGGAACGGAGCACGTGTCAACGTTCTCACCGCTTCGCAATTTTAATTAGCGTTGACCTTGTTAGAGTGTTGCAGTGTTCAGTTTGTCGTCCTTGCCCCCGCACCTCCGATTAGCACGGTCGGCTACATGCGGTGTGAAGGAAGTTCCAACGTACGCGCGGTACAACACCTGAACACCCCACCCACCACCGCACCTTCGTGAGCCCGCGCTGAGCGGCGTGGTGGAAACGGTCCTCGCGAGTTTCGACCTGGAGCCCTTAACCCAGAACAGGGGCCCGTGGCAGGGCGGCCTCCCGCCGCACGCGTCCTCGTCGATGACTTTGGCGGGTGCCGCTCGACAGACGCCACCTTGCCCCGACCTTCGCCAAGACGGGTGGAGGCTGCCTCTGATTCTCGGGCGGGCTTCGTACAGGAGCGGTCTCGATCGTCCTGCACTACTCGTCCGGCGCGAGCGACATCGTCGGGGCCTGCTTCCACGCACAGCTGTTGAGCCTCGCTCTGCCGCGTGGGGCCACCGTGGAGGTGGCCGCGGAGCACCGGGACGGCTTCCTGCAGCTGCAGAGAGGCGAGTCGTAGCGGCCCTTCTGCATAGCACGTGACAGTGGGGGCACTTTATTCCAGGCAAGGCCCCACTGAGCTGTCTAGCTGTTTTTTCACAAGTGACCTGGCCACAAATGATATGTGGGCTTATCATCATGATCATCATGTGGAGATTTCTCGCAGCCAACTACTCTAAATGCGTGGTGACGTTGATTCTAAATGTGGAGGGGAAAACCGGAGGGACCCGGAGATAAATCCACGCAGTGACCGCGGGGAGAGACGCAGGCTCCTTGGGGCCTCGTGTCAGTGGCGTTGTCTCCGAGCTCCATCGTGCCGCTCGCAATCAGAAGGTTGCCAATTAAATTTTTTTCCATTTAAATTTCCATACTTGGCAGTAAGTCCCGAAATTCCGAAGACTCGCTCGGTGAGAGGGATTCTCTGGGTAAATAGCAATGAACCCGAGAGGTATGGCAAAAAGAGAAGTAATAAAAAATGGTGTTGTTCGGGAAGAATGGAAGGAACCGGAAAGAGAGGAAGACCTAACAGAGCGAATCTCATGACCACAAAATAAGAGATTGGTGCCAGATAGGTGTGGCCCTGCTTGACCATACTAGCACTACATGACAGAGAGGAAAATGGGAACAAATGACGAAACGTGCAGTGGACACCCGCGGGGCTATCTGCCCCATGGTTCTTGATGATGATGACGATGCGTGAAAAAATTGGCAACCAGTTTTTTTTACCTAACCCATCGGGCGGCTGCTAAATTTCAACCTTAAGAATCTCGATGTTTACTTTGGCTCTCGTTTCGTTTGCGCAGAAATAACCGCCGGCGACCCCTGCGTGTCGGCGTCTCAAGATTTCGCGACGCGCCTCTTCCCGGAGGTGCTCGCCGGGCTGCGGAGCGCCGGCTGGGCCATCTCGGCAAGCCTCCTGCAGGCCGACGAGTGGCGGGCA
Organism: Petromyzon marinus; assembly: GCF_010993605.1. Taxonomy (NCBI): domain Eukaryota; kingdom Metazoa; phylum Chordata; class Hyperoartia; order Petromyzontiformes; family Petromyzontidae; genus Petromyzon; species Petromyzon marinus. The sequence goes on from NW_022638105.1 coordinate 473,971, forward strand.
CAGTGGCACCAGTGCCACCAGAAGGCGCAGTGACGACGTCAAGAAGGGGGATTCGCGCGACATGAGAAAAAACGATTCAATTTGGGGCATCTGTTCCCGTGGGGAGAAATGTGGGGGGCTATGGGGAGTAGGAGGAGGGGGGGCTGTGTGGGGGAGCAGGAGGGGGGGGCTGTGTGGGGAAGCAGTAGGAGGGGGGGGCTGTGTGGGGGGGAGGGGTAAACCAATGTGCCACCCGTGGAGTATGTAAGTAATGCTCCACGCACGTAAATATAAATACAAATGTATTGACAATAAAAAATCGGAACGTTTTGTTCAGTGGCACAGTGAACTGTTCGTGATTTTGTATCACATCCCGCGACATATATCCCAGCACACATTTGATCATCCTAGCCCAACCTGGGGAGGAGCGGCGGTGCAGCGGTCGGCACGCTGAGTTCGGTGAGCGGAGTTCGATTCCTGGCCGCAGGCTGATATCCGTGGCGAGGGATATCTCACCACGTGGTCCTGCCCCACGCTTCACTAACCCACATTGACCAGTGTGGGGAGGTATGGTCAAACAACCCTCAAACATCAATGGGGAGGCCTTCCAGGAGGAGTTCTCGGTATAACCAAACTTGGTAATGTTAGTGACATTGAGGCAAGCAGTTTGGCAGTTAAAAACAAAGGTCAAAATTAGTAAAATCACCCAGTAACATCAACAATGGGTGGATGGTCGCTCCAGAGGCATCACAATGTTCAACATTGTGAGTGGGGCTTGGGCAAGCCACCGGCGCCGCCGCCGCGAGGAATTTGGGCGTTGACGCAGGAACGTCGGTCACGCCGACGCCGTGCCGGCAGCGGCGGCGTTGTCATCGGCACTGTGAGGCGCAGTGCACGGAGAGCAGCGTGTTACCGTGCCGGCTGGACACGGAGGTGACCGCGTAGGGGAACGTCTCTTGGAGCTGCACGGGCCCAGGGACGCAGGCCTCGCCGTCGGTCCGGCCCAGCCTCCCCCGCGCGGCCTTCCCCCACGTGAACACTTGCCCTCCTGGCACGAGCACACGAGAGAATCACGCACGCGCGTGAGCACGGATCTGCACAGGTTATCATTGTGCAACGAAGTTAACTCGTGGTTTTTAAGACACAAACGCGAGTCATCATGCGTGAACGCGCGTTGGCGCGGCTTGCGTGAAACTAAACCGGAGAGACGCACGCACGCACGAGCGGGGGATGTTTCAGCGAGACAAGGGAGCATTGCTTGAGTGCTCATCTCCATTGCCGGTGGTGGAAATTCCCCATTCCTACAGCGGTGGGCCCAGTCTGTGCAAAAAACAACAACCTCTGACTCCACACAAAGTGTTACTTAATTTATCACCACGGGAGTGACAATATTGATGATGGGGCGTCTGAGCCAAGTGCTCTGAGCAAAGAGGCCCCCATCTCCCTAGCATAAGGTGGTCATGGTTACAGACCTTTCACCATTCAACTGCTGGATGAGAGCCTCCCCCACACCGTGAGGGTTATTTCGCACTGGTCAGTGCGTGTTGGTGAAGGCGGGGAGTGCACAGACACACACAAAGATAACAGAGATCCCCCATATTAGGCCGGCACGACAGACGAGGTGGTGGGTGGCCAGCACCACCTCATGGCAACCTAGGAGAGGCCCAGGACCGGTTGAGATAATTGTCACCGGTGTTGGTGGCCGTGAGCGGAAAATGAACTTGTGTCTCTGGGTTCGTAATGCAGCGCACTCACTACACTACTGCTACACTACTGCTCCCCACACACGCACGTTCACACACGCACGTTCACACGCGCACGTTCACGTGCGCGTTCACACACACGCACGTTCACACGCGCACGTTCACACGTGCACACGGCGGCGGCAGCAGCGGCACCGTCGTCGTCACCTTCGGCGACGGCCACGGTGAAGGCGTCGCCGCACGTGACCTGCACCACCTTCACCCCGCCGAGCCCGTCCACCGGCTGCGGCGCCCGGCTGCTCGTGCGAGCTCCCCCGCCAAGCTGCCCGTGCTGGTTGCTTCCAAACGTGTAGCACGTGCCCGTGTCTGCACGACGAGACGCGGCGAGATCGGCAAAGAATTTGCCAGGGCCGGTGACCGAAGAGAGGAAGACGGGGGGGTGCAGGGACAGGACGAGACAGACGGGGGAGATGGAGGCGGAGTGAGACGCCCTACACACGAGGCAAAGAGAGACGGGACAGACGGACACACCAGAGAGAGTGCGTCCTGGTGGATTACAAACGTGCCACGACTGACCGCGTCACGACTGACGACCGAGTCCGTCACAATGGCACGAGCGCTACGTGCAGAATTGCTCAGCTCGGTATTTTGAGGACGATGCACACGACGGAGGTGAAGGAGAGCGACGAAGACAAGGCAGACGGAGATTTAAGTATCTGATCAGCACGGTTGGCTACGTACAGTGCGAAAAAATGTCGACATACATCATGTTCGCCTTTTGGCGTCGTTCCCCCGTCTGACACTGGTGAGACTATGCCCTAACGAAGGCCGTCTCTGGTGTCGGCCAAATCAGTTTCAAAGACAACGCCACGTATAATTATCGGCGCGTGTTTTTGTTTGCACGTTCACAACAAGTACCGTGTGTGATTAATGCGGGAACTTGATTCCTTGCAAAAGGTTTATATTTGCCGTTCAAGCATCTGAACACAACTCGCGCCCCACCTGTGACGGCGACGGAGTGAGCGGTGCCCAGCGCCACGTGGACCACCCGGGCACCATCCAGCGGGCTGGACTGCACCGGCGAGAGCACCAGCGACTCCTCCGTCTGCTCCGCGGGGCACGCGGCGTCGTCGCCGTCGTGCGAGATCTTATCCAGGCCCAGTTTGTTGTACCTGCGGTTCGCGTCGGGCAGACGTAGAGGGGGCGGGGGGGGGGGCCAGGGGGGCATACGTCCCGGTGCAGTTGTCAAATCGGCCTCAAATGAGTACCTGGTGCGGTGTGTAAACCATCGCCACTGGGGAGACAAAGGCGGCCGGGCGTGGTGCTGGCCACCCACCCCCTCGTGTGCTACAGTGCCGGCCTTCATAGGTGCTCGCTAACAGCTCTTGCCCCAAGTCTGTTAAGGCTACACGTGACGGGAAGGGGGGGAGATCATTTGTCTTTGTATGTAGGCGGTGGCTAGGAGATGTTAACTACCTCGCCTGGCATGCAGGAGCCGTGGGTTCGATTCCTGACACCTGCTGCTGCTGTATATTTGCGCGTCTTTCTCTCCCCGCGGTCGCGTGGATTTTTCTCCGGTTCCTGCGGTTTTTCCCTCCACATTTAGAAAAACGCGTTTAGAGTATTTGGCTCCGTACATTTCCACATCGTATTAAGCCATTTTGTTGCGCTATCAATTGTGGCCAGGTCACTTCTGACAAAGAGCTACATCGCTCAGTGGGCCTTACCTGGTAAAATAAAACAAATTGTTTGGTTTAATAGTTTTAGTTTCGCCCGTTGAACTTCTTTCGCACCGTACGTAGCCAATCGCGCTAATCGGAGGTGCGGGGGAAGGACGATAAACAAACCACAGAGGAGCAGTGGTAGAGAAATGAGACTTTGAACCCAGCTCGTACCGGTTGCTGCCGCAGGCCAGGAGCCTGCCGCTGGAGGTGACGTCATGGAGCAGTCGATGCCGCAGTGCGCGGTGCACGGCTCGTAGGGCGGAGGGACGGCCACCGGCTGCGGGCACAGGTGGAGCTCCTGATTGCCCAACCCGAGGCGCCCTGGGGGATTGGAGAGACACGCGCAGACGCATGGAAAGATGCGCACGGAGGGACAGAGAGATGCACAGAGAGACAGACAGACACAGAGAGACAGAGAGACACACAGAGAGACAAAGAGACACAGAGACAGAGAGACACAGAGAGACGCACAGAGAGACAGAGAGACACAGAGAGACAGAGAGACACACAGACAGAGAGACACACAGAGACACACAGACAGAGAGACGCACAGAGAGACAGAGAGACACACAGAGAGACAGAGAGATGCACAGAGAGACAGAGAGACACACAGAGAGACAGAGAGACGCACAGAGAGACAGAGAGATGCACAGAGACACACAGACAGAGAGACGCACAGAGAGACAGAGAGCCGGAGAGACAGAGAGACTCACAGAGAGACAGAGAGACTCACAGAGAGACACAGAGAGACAGAGAGACGCACAGAGAGACAGAGAGATGCACAGAGACACACTGACAGAGAGGCGCACAGAGAGACGGAGAGACAGAGAGACTCACAGAGAGACAGAGAGACGCACGGAGAGACAGAGAGATGCACGGAGAGACAGAGAGACAAAGAGACAGAGAGACGCACGGAGAGACGCACGAAGACGCCGAGAGATGCACACGGGGCTGAGTCCGTGTGCCGGTGTCGTTACGGAAAGTTTCGTGACATGTGTGGGTTTGTTTATTATAAATAAGCATTCATATTGAACTACAACTGACTTTTTTATTGTACCAGGCCCACTGAACTATATAGCGTCTTTGGCAGAAGTAACCTGGCCTATCACAAATGATAGCTCAACGATGTGGCTTGTCGTCATGTGGACATTTATAGCAGCAGCCAAATACTTTGAAATGCGTGGCGATGTTGATTATAAATGGGGAGCGAAAATCCGGAGGACCCGGAGAAAAATCAACACGACCACGGGCAGAGAGAGAGAGACGCAAAATCCAAATATACAGCAGCAGCAGGCGTCAGGGTCGGGATCGAACCCATGACCTCCTGCATACCAGGTGGGGGAATTAACATCTCCTAGCCACCGTGGCACCCTACTTTGACGCCGGCAGCATTGCGGAACGTAACAAAGAATCGCTTCTTCGCATGTCTCGTGCGGCAACGCAATCCGTCGTGCGCGGAGGGAACGGCCCACGGAAGCGGACACTACAGAGCTGCCTCAGATTGGCTTCAAAGCAAAGGGAGTTCATGACATTGTGGCAATTTTTCTGCCAAAAGTGAGCAGCGATCGCCTCCATTCCTTCCCATCAGTGGCACCCGTCGGGGTGCAGAGCAAGTGACAAAAACAAACACAAGAGGTATTGTGGGTAGAGGGCGGGGTAATCAGGCGACGGGGGCGCGCACGAGCCGTCCCTGCCCCCGTGGGAAGGTGCCACGCGTAACGGACGACGGCAACGCGTGCGGAGGGCGGCACCGACGAGGAATTGCACGCGCCCACCGTGCGCACGAGAAAACTCAACGTATAGGCCTCGGCCCCCGTGGTTCCGTTGAAGAGTGGGGAGCTGTGCGGCGCGGCGTGCCGGGCGGACTGGTCGCCGTGCACGTGCCGGAGGAGGGGATGCAAAGCGGCTCTGTGGCAATGCGGGGGCTGACATCCACCCGAGGAACAACATCTTTACTTGGCTATATCTACGTCGTTAATGCATGCGGTGTTTTGGCTGTGGGAAGTCGCGTGAAATAGCGTTCGCTAAATAACAAAATTGTTCAAAGTTGAAGAGCGATGATGCCATCGGTGGACGACGCAGGAAGTGAGACGAGCGAATAATAAAAGCCGGGAAAAAAAACGAGACCCCCATTTGTCGTTCCACTGCTGGATGAGCGCCTCGCCAACGCCGAGAGGGGTGGTGGTAATAGTGGGGGTTATTGAGTATTTGGGCTGATATACATTGCCGCGTCATAATGATAATCCACTTTGTTGAGCTATCACATTTGTGGCGATGATGAAGTTGTGATAGCAAGGTTAGCTTCTGAAAAAACAGCTACATAGCTCAGTGGGGGGGCCTTACCTGGTAAAACTGAAAGAAAACCAGTTTACGAGTTCAGTTATCGTGGGAGGTTGGAAGTCTTACCGTTGTCTCCTCTGCCCCAGGCAAACACCTCTTGCTCATTGCTCACCGCCAGGACGTGCGACATCCCGCAGGACATCTGGGTAATCTCGTAGCCCAGCAGCGCTTCCACAATCTTGGGCTGCCAACGACACAAAGAGTAATACCAAGAGCATTCGCTCGCACCCCACGTCACGTGTGTGTGTGTGCAGAGCTTCTATCGCACCGTGACGTAGTGATGCGAGCGCTGATGTACGCTACGGCGGCGATGACGCGGCGATGGAGCGGCGATGGCGATGACGAAGTTGGCTCCAGTCTCCTCGTCAGTCATCGTCGTCGGACTTGGACGACGAGGGGGTGCTCAACGCCTCCTCCTCCTCTATCTCCTCATAATCCTTCTACCTCCTCATCGGAGCCCTCACTACCGCTGCCCACCCCCCCCCCCCCCTCTCGTTGAGAGGCGCCGGGAGGAGGAACCACAGCCATGCGGTGTGGAGCCGGTGTCAAGTCCCCCCCCCTCACACCAGAGCTCTGCCATCCCCTACATATGAAGGTGTCACTGGTCAATGAGCGAGTGTTCATTATACACGTGGGAGCGAGGGGGGCAACACGATCACACGCGTCCGCACAGCGCTCGCTCAGCTCCATTGGCTTCCGGTTGCCGAACGAAAGCGTCGTTGTAAGTTGGCACCCATTACACACCAAGCGCTCGCCACAAATTAACCACAACACCTCACCGATCTCGTCAAGGAGCATAAACCACCATCAGCACGCCAACTCCGCTCATCCTCGCAGAGGCGGCGGCGGTGGCTTCTGGCTGGCCATGGAACAAAGACGTCGGTGGTCGTCGCATCGCGCGCGGCGCTTTCAGACGCGCTTCTTCTGCGGACGTCTGGAACGCTCTTCCTTCCGACATTAGTAAGCGCACTGGGCACTACGCGCTTTTAAATCATCATCATCTAGATCAACAAACTAATTTCTTTAGAAATGCTTTTTTGTGTTTAGTTTGTTGCCTTTCCCCCGCACCTCCAATTAGCCACGGTGGGGTAAGTACGGTGTGAAAGAAGTCCAACGCACACGTGCACAGACGGAAGAGGTGGAGCCCACATTTGCTGAGCCGCCTTCTGACGAGCCACGGTTCTCGACACCTTGACACCCACGGGAAGGGAGTTCACAACATTTGGGCGATCCGCCAAACGTCGGCCCAAAGACCAGGAACTGGTTCCCGGCAAATGTTCAGGATCCATCCCCGAGCCTGAGCCAGTTCTTGCAACAGACGTAAAACGGCGCTGTTATTCCAGGTGGGCGAACTCCGTGCCGTCGGCACGCACTTGTCATGGGCCGGACCCAATAGGAGTGGTCCCATAAGAGTGCACAAAAACACCGTAACAGAGGTTTATTTTTTGGGTTAGGTCGCGTAAATATGAACGTGGTGTCGTTACACCCGCCACCACCCGCCACCACCCGCCACGGCCAATGAGTAAGGTTTGTCACGTCAACCAAGCATGGTGACACAGCCCGATGATGCTGGTGGTAATTATCAGCGAAACGTCACGGTACTCGAATTGTAAATGTTGTAGTGGGTTTACTCTCCAACACACCGGGCGTCCTGGACTAGCCACTCATTGTCATCCCATCATCTCGTCCACTGACGTCATCCTTCCGATCTCATCCCATTGCCATAACAAATCCCATCATCCCATCCCATTTCTCTCAACCCATTATCCCATCGTCATCATCATCATCATCCCACGATGCCCCACGGTACCTGTGCGACGTCGCTGTAGCTGCCGTGGCCAAGGCAGCCGCTGCTGCCGCTGCCGTAGGTCATGAGGATCCCCCTGTCTGGAAACAACGACACAGAAGGCCCGGGTTCGCACGGTGACAAGATGCAAAAGCTCGCAAGGGCACGAGACAACAACAACGACGACAACAACAACAACAACCAGCATCACTGCCTATGAAGGCCGGCACTGTGGCACACGAGGGGGTGGGTGGCCAGCACCACGGCCGGCCACCTTTGTCTCCCCAGTGGCGATGTTTACTACACACCGCACCAGGTACTCATTTGAGGCTAAGTCGACCTAGGGGAGGCCTAGGACCAGTTCAGATAATCGTCACTGGTGGTGGCCGTGAGCAGGAATCGAACTCGGGTCGCCGGGTCCGTAGTGCAGTGTAGCGCTAACCACTACGCTACCGCTCCCCACGCACACATTGACACACACGGACACACACTGACACACGCGAACACACACGACACACACGAGCACACAAACGAACACACACGAGCGCACACACAGGGACACACAGGGACACACACACGAACACACACACGAACACACACGAACACACATGAACACACATGAACACACGGGGACACACACGTACACACAGGGACACACACATGGATACACATGGGGACACACATAATGACACACATGAAGACACACATGAAGACACACACGAAGACACACATGAAGACACACATGAAGACACACATGAAGACACACATGAACACACACGCGGACCGGTGAGGCATGCGGTGAAGAGGTCGCCGCAGGAGACGTGCTGAATGGTGACCCCGGACTGGCCCTCCAGGAAGCGCGACACGAGCTGGGGCTGGACGCTGCCAACCGAGCCGGGGAGGGCAGCGTCGCCCACCGTGCCCGGAGAGGCCTGCACGCACGCAGACCGCGGGGCAGCGGGGAGTGGGCAGCGGGGAATGGGGAGTGGGCAGGGTGCAGCGGGCAGGGTGCAGCGGGCAGGGTGCAGCAGGTAGCAGACAGTGGGGAGGATGGAAGAGCTGAGTGACACGGTGCTCACAGCGATCCACTCTTAGGGTGGAGAGACTCGGCTCATGATCATCGTTGTCGTCATCAGCCTTATCACTGTTATCGTCATCGGGGTCATCGCCATCATCACAATCATCACCATCATCAAAATCATCACCATCTTCGGCATCGTTACAATCACCAAAATCATCACCATCGTCACCATCATCACAATCATCACTATCATCATCACCATCATCACAATCATCACCATCATCATCATCACAATCATCACCATCATCACCATCACCACAATCATCATCATCATCGCCATCATCATAAAAAAGATGGTGTGAAGCTGTGTGACCCCGCGTTTCCGGGTCGTCCCGCGCGGGCGTGAATAAATATTGTGATTGCGACACCTCATTCTGCACAAAGACAGCTGCCACCGGGGCCCCCAGCCCCCCAACCACGGGGAGCAACTGCAGCAGAGCACCTTGATGACGACGATGACGACGACGATGCGATGGCGAGGCACACGGAGGTGCTCTGGACAATTCAAGCAAGCTTAAGTCTTCGGTGAGTTCCACGTTGTGCTCACCTCCCAGACGATGAGCCTGCCGCTGCGCATGACGCCGGCCCTCTGCGTGCGCCCCACCGCCACCTGCAGCACCTCCGTGTTGGGCATGGCCAGCTTGACGGGCGCCAGCGTCCCGCTGCCCCACATGTAGACGGAGGAGAGCGGCGGGGGGGCAGCCCCTGCCCTGCCGGCGCTCCCGGCCGGCGCTCCGTCCCCGGACACTGGCGCCGTCGGCCGGGACGCGGAGACGGAGGGGGAGATTTGATTGGTTGCTCGCACCCAGACCAGTCCGGGTTGCTCACGACGTTACTCACGACGCGTAAAAATATAAACGTTGTGTCGTTCAACCCGCCACCGCCCGACACGGCCAACCGGTAAGGGTTGTCACGTACGCAGAACGTGCCAATTCGTCACGAGTGCGGCACTAGCCGGTCGTGTGCTGGAGAGCCAAGCCACAACGCAACATTCATCCCAGGGCCTTGCAATAATCTTGAGCCAATCGGCTCCCGCACAGAGGGGGCGAAGGGAGTGCGGTTGAACGATGGGCGAGCGTGAAGATACTCACGCGGGAAGCGGGGGCGACACACTTGCCTCGCCCTGCCCTGTGCGTCCAGCGACAGCAGCATCATCGGCTTTTCCATCCTGCAATCGAC
>NW_022638105.1:484262-529484 GCF_010993605.1 Petromyzon marinus
ACACTGGGGGAGACAAAGGCGGCCGGGCGTGGTGCTGGCCACGCCTCATCGAGGGTGCCGTGCCGGCCGTCGCTAGCAGCACTTGCCCCCAACAGTCCGTGAAGGCTACACGGGGGATCTTTGCCTTTGTTATATATCACCAGACAAGAGGCTCCTCTGGCGCTCCCTCGAGTCACGTGGATGTGGCAGTGACAGTGACGGAGCAGTTGCTGTACCGCACCACTGTGCCGTGCAGTACAGGTGTGTGTGTGTGTGTAGTACAGGTGTGTGTGTGTATAGTACAGGTGTGTGTGTGTGTGCAGTACAGGTGTGTGTGTGTGTGTGCAGTGTGTGCAGTACAGGTGTGTGTGTGCAGTACAGGTGTGTGTGTAGTACAGGTGTGTGTGTGTGCAGTACAGGTGTGTGTGTGTGTGCAGTACAGGTGTGTGTGTGTGTGTGCAGTACAGGTGTGTGTGCAGTACAGGTGTGTGTGTGCAGTACAGGTGTGTGTGTGCAGTACAGGTGTGTGTGTGTGCAGTACAGGTGTGTGTGTGCAGTACAGGTGTGTGTGTGTGCGTGCAGTACAGGTGTGTGTGTGCGTGTGGAGTACAGGTGTGTGTGCGTGCGTGCAGTACAGGTGTGTGTGCATGCAGTACAGGTGTGTGTGCGTGCAGTACAGGTGTGTGTGCAGTGTGTGTGTGTGCAGTAAAGGTGTGTGTGTGTCTGATGGAGGTGTGTGTGTGCAAAATGCAGGTGGGTGTGTATGTGCAGTACAGGTGTGTGTGTGATGTAGGTGTGTGTGATGTAGGTGTGTGTGATGGAGGTGTGTGTGTGTGATGTAGGTGTGTGCGATGTAGGTGTGTGTGTGTGTGATGGAGGCCTTAATAGGTGCTCGCTTACCATCGCTTGCATTCTACTACTGAATTTTGAAGATCACATTGACTATATTGGTAAAAAGACAAAAATAAAAATTGGTTTTCTGTATCGACACAAGCACTGCTTCCCCCCAATGTTCCGTTTGGAATTGATAAAAGCTACCATACTGCCTCTACTTGACTACTGTGACATCGTGTATAAATCAGCCTCAAGTACTGTACTGAAGAAGCTTGATTCCATCTATCACTCGGCCTTAAGATTTACATTGAACTGCCCATATAGGACTCACCACTATGATTTCTACATTGGGTCAAACTTAACATCTCGTAATGTTCGACGGCTTGTGCACCAGATCTTATTTATTCACGATGTACTTACAAAAAAATCCGCAGACTACCTACTGGATCTTCTCCTCTGTTTCAAAGAACAAATTTGACCTCAGGTCTTCGCTCATTTACCAGCTTCACATTCCCTATTGCCGTACAAAAACTGGAGAAAGGGCCTTTGCTATTGATGCCCCCATGGTCTGGAATGCTATTGCCAATAAACTGCAACTTGAATCGCTACCAATGAGATCTTCTCTCAAAACTGCTCTAGAGGAGTTGTACACCCCTTGCTGCCACTGCTATTCATTGGCGTAAAATACAATAAAATGTTTCGCTCCGGATGACGCTGCAAAGTATTATCTGTATTTTGATTGAGCGTGCTGATCTTAAACGTGCAGTGCAAAATTTGATACTCCGACTGATGCTTCTGTTGTTGTGGAGTAACTCATGCAGCCAGCTATGGCTCTAGGATTTGGTGTTACATGTTATTTATGTAGTTTATTGTAGAAATTCGGTCACAGTCCCTATGATCACTGTTACGTTGCAATTATGGCTTTATTTTTTGGTGATTTCGAAAAGTTTTTTTGGGTTGGACATGTTTGTTTTGTTGTAGTACGGCGTTAGACTGATGGCCTTAATATAAGTTTTCTTGTGGTTGTTGTTGTTGTTTGACTTGCATCCCACTGGGATTTTTTTCACACAGCGTTGGTGTACGGTGCTTTTTTTTTCAGGAATATTTTGCTGTTTTTTCATGGATTTTCTGTTTGCACAGTCACATGGTCACTTTAAGATATTTTCTAGTTCGTGTTTTAGTTTTTTGTTTGTTGTTGTTGCACCCGATTCAAGAGCCGAATGGCTCACAGGGCTATACCAAAATAAATAAACTGAAAAAAAACATAAAAAACATGTATGTATGTATATGTGCATGTATGTGTATATGTATGTGTATGTTAAATTTCCTTCGCACCGTACATAGCCAACCGTGCTAATGGGGAGTTGCGGGGGAAGGACAACAAACTGAACACAAATCAGTTCTAAATAAATGAGTTTGTCAATCTCGATGATGATTTAAAAGTGCACCGCTCCAGTGCCTTCCTGGTAGGGGAGTGAAGAGCGTTCCAGATAGCCGCAGAAGCGTATCTGAAAGCGTGCAATGCAGTGACTTACGTACAATCACACGTAGGACGACTCAGCCCCAGGTGAATACCTGGTGCGGTGTGTAAACATCGCCACTGGAGAGACAAAGGCGGTCGGGCGTGGTGCTGGCCACTCACCCCCTCGTGTGCCGTTCCGGCCTTCACAGGTGCGACTCACTAACAGCACTTGCCCCTACAGTCTGTTAAGGCTATTTGGGGCAGCTTCGTCTTTGTGCATATATACGTGCGTGTATATATGCGTGTGTCGAATGTCTCACTTGCTGAAGTCAAACTTGGGGAACCTGATTGTGTTCTTGATGAAGACTGTGAAATTCTCAGCCCCGGCGAGCACCGGCCTCCTGGACAGACGCGGAGAGAGCGGGGACGACGCTTGCTCGTAACCACACACGAGTTCACAGAACCTCCTCGCTGGGGCTACGCATCTCCTCCACACGAGACGACACTTCGTTGAGCTATCATTTGTGGGTGGCCAGGTCGCTTCTGAAAAAAATTGTTGATAATTTAGTTTAATCCATAATGCGTTTTTTTTGGGTTAGACCACGTAAAAAGTTTAGTTTAACCAGCCGACCCCGTTAAATACTTTCCTCAATCTACGCTTACGCCTCACTGTGTCCCCGAAGCGAACGGCAGTGAAAACCCACGAGGGCTCCTCTCTGTAATCCCGCTGGCAGCAGCGAAGCTTCCTGCCTGACCCCTCTGCCGAGCCGCGTGGTTATTTTGTGTGGCGGCTTTCTCGCCGCGCTCCGAACCACCAAACCCCCCCCCGAGTTCAGTTCTCTCTCGCAGCCAACGCCAGGTGACGGGCGTCTCAACCCATCCTGGGCCTTCCCCTAGGTCTACTCAGCCTTAAATGTATACCCGGTGCGGAGTGTAAACATCACCAACCCGGGGAGAGAGACAAACCGGGCGTGGTTACTGCCCACCACCCCGCTCGTGTGTCGTGCCGGCGGCCTTCACAGGTGCTGCGACTCGCTACTAACGGGGGATCCTTGCTGTGTGTAAAGGTGTCCATGCAGCTCTCCATACAGGTGCTCATACAGGTGTTCACGCAGGTGTGTGTGTGTGAGGTGTCCCTCACCATGGGGCCGTGGCCTTCTCCACAGGGCACCAGGCTGAGATCTCACAGGTGCGTATGCCCGGGCTGTAAGGAACACAGCGACCGGTCCTTATACCTGGCAGGCAGAGGAGGACAGGTGAGCGGCTGTCTGTGTGAACAGGTGTGAGCGTGAACAGGTGTGTGGAGAGGGTGGCCACCGCTTTCACTGCACACCGAATCCGGAGAGATTTCTGAGTGCTACGTCGATCACAGCTGTGCGGAAGTCACGTAATGTAATACATGTGTTGAGGAGTTCCCGACGACGACTCGGAGACGGCTTGAAGGTAAGGGCTTTCGCCAAAGGTTTATTAAGTGTATTACAATAGCACAAAGGGTGGGACAACTTCCCAGGGGTTAGGGGTCCTACACTAAGTCCTGGTCCAGCCCGGCTAGCTCCGGTCTCTCTCCCTCGAGTCGGATGGGGGCACTAGCCAACCCCACCGACCGGGAAGAGCAGCACCTCCTACGGCTACCAGCGGCTTCACTCCTGACTCTCGTCGATCCCTCTCTACCCCTGGTTCCCTCTCCACCCTTCTCACTCTACCCATTCCCGCAGTGACCCCGCTTTCGTCACGGGGTCCCCCTTAAATACTAGACGAGACATGACGTCATCGAGCCCCCCAGCGTGCATGATGCCACGTTCCGTGACGTCATTGCACTGGACGGCACACATGACGTCACGTCCCCATTTTACTCCTCTACACATACAAACATACACGACACCGGCAGCGTAAGTGCAATAAAACGGTGAAAGAGACGAAATGGAATGTTTGAGGGATGCCACACGCGAGACGCTCGGACGGCAACCGCCTGCTTTGTGATTCCCACAGCCTTCGGCAAATCCCTCACGGTCAACGTTGGCGTTCCCTTCGCCGACGTCATCACCACGTGAGGCTTCTCCACACCTTGAGCACGTGGCTCCTCGCTTGCCCCTCCCAGTTGACGCTGCCCCTCCGTGTTGACGCTGCCCCCCGTGTTGACGCTGCCCCTCCGTGTTGAAGCTGCCCCCCGTGTTGAAGCTGCCCCCCGTGTTGACGCTGCCCCTCCGTGTTGAAGCTGCCCCCCGTGTTGAAGCTGCCCCCCGTGTTGAAGCTGCCCCCCGTGTTGAAGCTGCCCCTCCGTATTGACGCTGCCCCTTCGCGTTGAAGTTGCCCCTTCGCGTTGACCCCTTGCACACCGGATTCTCTGCGCTCGAGAAACTCGTGGGCTGGAGGAGAGGCCGAGGAGGATGGCCTCATGGTCTCGCGAGGCTGCATCAGATCGAGACTCGGGGATAGGAAGGGGGCTTGCTTGAGGAGCTTTGCCGGAAGGGACCCCTGGGGAAGGGGGCTTGCTTGAGGGGCTTTGCCAGAAGGGACCCCTGGGGAAGGGGGCTTGCTTGAGGGGCTTTGCCAGAAGGGACCCCTGGGGAAGGGGGCTTGCTATGGGGGCTTTGCCGGAAGGGACCCCTGGGGGTTGAGCGACCCAGAGTGGATGCTGCCGTCCGGGCGTGTGCTCCCACACTTGACTTGACCGTGGCCCTTTCCAACATTTACAAAGCCCAGTTTCCGCTTGGCTGGAGACCGTTTCCATGTTCGGTCCGCTTTGCCAGTGTGGCCTTTGTGGCGTTGCAGGGCTAATGAACTACGTTTGTTGCGTTGCAGGGCAAGTGAACTACCGAAGGATGCAAGCAACAGGAAGTACCTCCTCCGACTAAACAAAGCGCGCGGTGAGTGCGGCAGCTTGCATGGGACCGGGACTTTGTTCGGCTGCGTGCCAGACCGTGCCACAGGCAACTCAGTGGCTTGGCTGTCGAGTGTGCAGGCGGTGTAACTGCACCGGAGCCCACGGGACGGGGCGGCCCAGGGAGACCTCGGTTCTCCGTGCCGACCGTCGATTCAGCGGTGTCCAGGAACGGAGCACGTGTCAACGTTCTCACCGCTTCGCAATTTTAATTAGCGTTGACCTTGTTAGAGTGTTGCAGTGTTCAGTTTGTCGTCCTTGCCCCCGCACCTCCGATTAGCACGGTCGGCTACATGCGGTGTGAAAGAAGTTCCAACGTACGCGCGGTACAACACCTGAACCCCCACCCACCACCGCACCTTCGTGAGCCCGCGCTGAGCGGCGTGGTGGAAACGGTCCTCGCGAGTTTCGACGTGGAGCCCTTAACCCAGAACAGGGGCCCGTGGCAGGGCGGCCTCCCGCCGCACGCGTCCTCGTCGATGACCTTGGCGGGTGCCGCTCGACAGACGCCACCTTGCCCCGACCTTCGCCAAGACGGGTGGAGGCTGCCTCTGATTCTCGGGCGGGCGTCGTACAGGAGCGGTCTCGATCGTCCTGCACTACTCGTCCGGCGCGAGCGACATCGTCGGGGCCTGCTTCCACGCACAGCTGTTGAGCCTCGCTCTGCCGCGCGGGGCCACCGTGGAGGTGGCCGCGGAGCACCGGGACGGCTTCCTGCAGCTGCAGAGAGGCGAGTCGTAGCGGCCCTTCTGCATAGCACGTGACAGTGGGGGCACTTTATTCCAGGCAAGGCCCCACTGAGCTGTCTAGCTGTTTTTTCACAAGTGACCTGGCCACAAATGATATGTGGGCTTATCATCATGATCATCATGTGGAGATTTCTCGCAGCCAACTACTCTAAATGCGTGGTGACGTTGATTCTAAATGTGGAGGGGAAAACCGGAGGGACCCGGAGATAAATCCACGCAGTGACCGCGGGGAGAGACGCAGGCTCCTTGGGGCCTCGTGTCAGTGGCGTTGTCTCCGAGCTCCAGCGTGCCGCTCGCAATCAGAAGGTTGCCAATTAAAAATTTTTCCATTTAAATTTCCATACTTGGCAGTAAGTCCCGAAATTCCGAAGACTCGCTCGGTGAGAGGGATTCTCTGGGTAAATGGCAATGAACCCAAGAGGTATGGCAAAAAGAGAAGTAATAAAAAATGGTGTTGTTCGGGAAGAATGGAAGGAACCGGAAAGAGAGGAAGACCTAACAGAGCGAATCTCATGACCACAAAATAAGAGATTGGTGCCAGATAGGTGTGGCCCTGCTTGACCATACTAGCACTACATGACAGAGAGGAAAATGGGAACAAATGACGAAACGTGCAGTGGACACCCGCGGGGCTATCTGCCCCATGGTTCTTGATGATGATGACGATGCGTGAAAAAATTGGCAACCAGTTTTTTTTACCTAACCCATCGGGCGGCTGCTAAATTTCAACCTTAAGAATCTCGATGTTTACTTTGGCTCTCGTTTCGTTTGCGCAGAAATAACCGCCGGCGACCCCTGCGTGTCGGCGTCTCAAGATTTCGCGACGCGCCTCTTCCCGGAGGTGCTCGCCGGGCTGCGGAGCGCCGGCTGGGCCATCTCGGCAAGCCTCCTGCAGGCCGACGAGTGGCGGGCACAGTGGCACCAGTGCCACCAGAAGGCGCAGTGACGACGTCAAGAAGGGGGATTCGCGCGACATGAGAAAAAACTATTCAATTTGGGGCATCTGTTCCCGTGGGGAGAAATGTGGGGGGCTATGGGGAGTAGGAGGAGGGGGGGCTGTGTGGGGGAGCAGGAGGGGGGGGGCTGTGTGGGGAAGCAGTAGGAGGGGGGGCTGTGTGGGGGGGAGAGGTAAACCAATGTGCCACCCGTGGAGTATGTAAGTAATGCTCCACGCACGTAAATATAAATACAAATGTATTGACAATAAAAAATCGGAACGTTTTGTTCAGTGGCACAGTGAACTGTTCGTGATTTTGTATCACATCCCGCGACATATATCCCAGCACACATTTGATCATCCTAGCCCAACCTGGGGAGGAGCGGCGGTGCAGCGGTCGGCACGCTGAGTTCGGTGAGCGGAGTTCGATTCCTGGCCGCAGGCTGATATCCGTGGCGAGGGATATCTCACCACGTGGTCCTGCCCCACGCTTCACTAACCCACATTGACCAGTGTGGGGAGGTATGGTCAAACAACCCTCAAACATCAATGGGGAGGCCTTCCAGGAGGAGTTCTCGGTATAACCAAACTTGGTAATGTTAGTGACATTGAGGCAAGCAGTTTGGCAGTTAAAAACAAAGGTCAAAATTAGTAAAATCACCCAGTAACATCAACAATGGGTGGATGGTCGCTCCAGAGGCATCACAATGTTCAACATTGTGAGTGGGGCTTGGGCAAGCCACCGGCGCCGCCGCCGCGAGGAATTTGGGCGTTGACGCAGGACCGTCGGTCACGCCGACGCCGTGCCGGCAGCGGCGGCGTTGTCATCGGCACTGTGAGGCGCAGTGCACGGAGAGCAGCGTGTTACCGTGCCGGCTGGACACGGAGGTGACCGCGTAGGGGAACGTCTCTTGGAGCTGCACGGGCCCAGGGACGCAGGCCTCGCCGTCGGTCCGGCCCAGCCTCCCCCGCGCGGCCTTCCCCCACGTGAACACTTGCCCTCCTGGCACGAGCACACGAGAGAATCACGCACGCGCGTGAGCACGGATCTGCACAGGTTATCATTGTGCAACGAAGTTAACTCGTGGTTTTTAAGACACAAACGCGAGTCATCATGCGTGAACGCGCGTTGGCGCGACTTGCGTGAAACTAAACCGGAGAGACGCACGCACGCACGAGCGGGGGATGTTTCAGCGAGACAAGGGAGCATTGCTTGAGTGCTCATCTCCATTGCCGGTGGTGGAAATTCCCCATTCCTACAGCGGTGGGCCCAGTCTGTGCAAAAAACAACAAACTCTGACTCCACACAAAGTGTTACTTAATTTATCACCACGGGAGTGACAATATTGATGGTGGGGCGTCTGAGCCAAGTGCTCTGAGCAAAGAGGCCCCCACCCCCCCAGCATAAGGTGGTCATGGTTACAGACCTTTCACCATTCAGCTGCTGGATGAGAACCTCCCCCACACCGTGAGGGTTATTTCGCACTGGTCAGTGCGTGTTGGTGAAGGCGGGGAGTGCACAGACACACACAAAGATAACAGAGATCCCCCATATTAGGCCGGCACGACAGACGAGGTGGTGGGTGGCCAGCACCACCTCATGGCAACCTAGGAGAGGCCCAGGACCGGTTGAGATAATTGTCACCGGTGTTGGTGGCCGTGAGCGGAAAATGAACTTGTGTCTCTGGGTTCGTAACACAGCGCACTCACTACACTACTGCTACACTACTGCTCCCCACACACGCACGTTCACACGCGCACGTTCACACGCGCACGTTCACGTGCGCGTTCACACACACGCACGTTCACACGCGCACGTTCACACGTGCACACGGCGGCGGCAGCAGCGGCACCGTCGTCGTCACCTTCGGCGACGGCCACGGTGAAGGCGTCGCCGCACGTGACCTGCACCACCTTCACCCCGCCGAGCCCGTCCACCGGCTGCGGCGCCCGGCTGCTCGTGCGAGCTCCCCCGCCAAGCTGCCCGTGCTGGTTGCTTCCAAACGTGTAGCACGTGCCCGTGTCTGCACGACGAGACGTGGCGAGATCGGCAAAGAATTTGCCAGGGCCGGTGACCGAAGAGAGGAAGACGGGGGGGTGCAGGGACAGGACGAGACAGACGGGGGAGATGGAGGCGGAGTGAGACGCCCTACACACGAGGCAAAGAGAGACGGGACAGACGGACACACCAGAGAGAGTGCGTCCTGGTGGATTACAAACGTGCCACGACTGACCGCGTCACGACTGACGACCGAGTCCGTCACAATGGCACGAGCGCTACGTGCAGAATTGCTCAGCTCGGTATTTTGAGGACGATGCACACGACGGAGGTGAAGGAGAGCGACGAAGACAAGGCAGACGGAGATTTAAGTATCTGATCAGCACGGTTGGCTACGTACAGTGCGAAAGAATGTCGACATACATCATGTTCGCCTTTTGGCGTCGTTCCCCGGTCTGACACTGGTGAGACTATGCCCTAACGAAGGCCGTCTCTGGTGTCGGCCAAATCAGTTTCAAAGACAACGCCACGTATAATTATCAGCGCGTGTTTTTGTTTGCACGTTCACAACAAGTACCGTGTGTGATTAATGCGGGAACTTGATTCCTTGCAAAAGGTTTATATTTGCTGTTCAAGCATCTGAACACAACTCGCGCCCCACCTGTGACGGCGGCAGAGTGAGCGGTGCCCAGCGCCACGTGGACCACCCGGGCACCGTCCAGCGGGCTGGACTGCACCGGCGAGAGCACCAGCGACTCCTCCGTCTGCTCCGCGGGGCACGCGGCGTCGTCGCCGTCGTGCGAGATCTTATCCAGGCCCAGTTTGTTGTACCTGCGGTTCGCGTCGGGCAGACGTAGAGGGGGCGGGGGGGGGGCGGCGGGGGGCCAGGGGGGGCATACGTCCCGGTGCAGTTGTCAAATCGGCCTCAAATGAGTACCTGGCGTGGTGTGTAGTAAACCATCGCCACTGGGGAGACAAAGGCGGCCGGGCGTGGTGCTGGCCACCCACCCCCTCGTGTGCCACAGTGCCGGCCTTCATAGGTGCTCGCTAACAGCTCTTGCCCCAAGTCTGTTAAGGCTACACGTGACGGGAAGGGGGGGAGATCATTTGTCTTTGTATGTAGGCGGTGGCTAGGAGATGTTAACTACCTCGCCTGGAATGCAGGAGCCGTGGGTTCGATTCCTGACGCCTGCTGCTGCTGCTGTATATTTGCGCGTCTTTCTCTCCCCGCGGTCGCGTGGATTTTTCTCCGGTTCCTGCGGTTTTTCCCTCCACATTTAGAAAAACGCGTTTAGAGTATTTGGCTCCATACATTTCCACATCGTATTAAGCCATTTTGTTGCGCTATCATTTGTGGCCAGGTCACTTCTGACGAAGAGCTACATCGCTCAGTGGGCATTACCTGGTAAAATAAAAAAATTGTTTGGTTTAATAGTTTTAGTTTCGCCCGTTGAACTTCTTTCGCACCGTACGTAGCCAATCGCGCTAATCGGAGGTGCGGGGGAAGGACGATAAACAAACCACAGAGGAGCAGTGGTAGAGAAATGAGACTTTGAACCCAGCTCGTATCGGTTGCTGCCGCAGGCCAGGAGCCTGCCACTGAAGGTGACGTCATGGAGCAGTCGATGCCGCAGTGCGCGGTGCACGGCTCGTAGGGCGGAGGGACGGCCACCGGCTGTGGGCACAGGTGGAGCTCCTGATTGCCCAACCCGAGGCGCCCTGGGGGATTGGAGAGACACGCGCAGACGCATGGAAAGATGCGCACGGAGGGACAGAGAGACGCACAGAGAGACAGACAGACACAGAGAGACACAGAGAGACACACAGAGAGACAAAGAGACACAGAGACAGAGAGACACAGAGACGCACAGAGAGACAGAGAGAGACAGAGAGACACACAGAGACACACAGACAGAGAGACGCACAGAGAGACAGAGAGACACACAGAGAGACAGAGAGATGCACAGAGACACAGAGAGACAGAGAGACGCACAGAGAGACATAGAGATGCACAGAGACACACTGACAGAGAGGCGCACAGAGAGACAGAGAGACGGAGAGACAGAGAGACTCACAGAGAGACACACAGAGAGACAGAGAGACGCACGAAGACGCCGAGAGATGCACACGGGGCTGAGTCCGTGTGCTGGTGTCGTTACGGAAAGTTTCGTGACATGTGTGGGTTTGTTTATTATAAATAAGAATTTATATTGAACTACAACTGACTTTTTTATTGTACCAGGCCCACTGAACTATATAGCGTCTTTGGCAGAAGTAACCTGGCCTATCACAAATGATAGCTCAACGATGTGGCTTGTCGTCATGTGGACATTTATAGCAGCAGCCAAATACTTTGAAATGCGTGGCGATGTTGATTATAAATGGGGAGCGAAAATCCGGAGGACCCGGAGAAAAATCAACACGACCACGGGCAGAGAGAGAGAGACGCAAACTCCAAATATACAGCAGCAGCAGGCGTCAGGGTCGGGATCGAACCCATGACCTCCTGCATACCAGGTGGGGGAGTTAACATCTCCTAGCCACCGTGGCACCCTACTTTCACGCCGGCAGCACTGCGGAACGTAACAAAGAATCGCTTCTTCGCATGTCTCGTGCGGCAACGCAATCCGTCGTGCGCGGAGGGAACGGCCCACGGAAGCGGACACTACAGAGCTGCCTCAGATTGGCTTCAAAGCAAAGGGAGTTCATGACATTGTGGCAATTTTTCTGCCAAAAGTGAGCAGCGATCGCCTCCATTCCTTCCCATCAGTGGCACCCGTCGGGGTGCAGAGGAAGTGACAAAAACAAACACAAGAGGTATTGTGGGTAGAGGGCGGGGTAATCAGGCGACGGGGGCGCGCACGAGCCGTCCCTGCCCCCGTGGGAAGGTGCCACGCGTAACGGACGACGGCAACGCGTGCGGAGGGCGGTACCGACGAGGAATTGCACGCGCCCACCGTGCGCACGAGAAAACTCAACGTATAGGCCTCGGCCCCCGTGGTTCCGTTGAAGAGTGGGGAGCTGTGCGGCGCGGCGTGCCGGGCGGACTGGTCGCCGTGCACGTGCCGGAGGAGGGGATGCAAAGCGGCTCTGTGGCAATGCGGGGGCTGACATCCACCCGAGGAACAACATCTCTACTTGGCTATATCTACGTCGTTAATGCATCCGGTGTTTTGGCTGTGGGAAGTCGCGTGAAATAGCGTTCGCTAAATAACAAAATTGTTCAAAGTTGAAGAGCGATGATGCCATCGGTGGACGACGCAGGAAGTGAGACGAGCGAATAATAAAAGCCGGGAAAAAAAACGAGACCCCCATTTGTCGTTCCACTGCTGGATGAGCGCCTCGCCAACGCCGAGAGGGGTGGTGGTAATAGTGGGGGTTATTGAGTATTTGGGCTGCTATACATTGCCGCGTCATAATGATAATCCACTTTGTTGAGCTATCACATTTGTGGCGATGATGAAGTTGTGATAGCTAGGTCAGCTTCTGAAAAAACAGCTACATAGCTCAGTGGGGGGGCCTTACCTGGTAAAGCTGAAAGAAAACCAGTTTACGAGTTCAGTTTTCGTGGGAGGTTGGAAGTCTTACCGTTGTCTCCTCTGCCCCAGGCAAACACCTCTTGCTCATTGCTCACCGCCAGGACGTGCGACATCCCGCAGGACATCTGGGTAATCTCGTAGCCCAGCAGCGCTTCCACAATCTTGGGCTGCCAACGACACAAAGAGTAATACCAAGAGCATTCGCTCGCACCCCACGTCACGTGTGTGTGTGTGTGCAGAGCTTCTATCGCACCGTGACGTAGTGATGCGAGCGCTGATGTACGCTACGGCGGCGATGACGCGGCGATGGAGCGGCGATGGCGATGATGAAGTTGGCTCCAGTCTCCTCGTCAGTCATCGTCGTCGGACTTGGAGGACGAGGGGGTGCTCAACGCCTCCTCCTCCTCTATCTCCTCATAATCCTTCTACCTCCTCATCGGAGCCCTCACTACCGCTGCCCCCCCCCCCCCCCCCCTCTCTCGTTGAGAGGCGCCGGGAGGAGAAACCACAGCCATGCGGTGTGGAGCCGGTGTCAAGTCCCCCCCCCCTCACACCAGAGCTCTGCCATCCCCTACATATGAAGGTGTCACTGGTCAATGAGCGAGTGTTCATTATACACATGGGAGCGAGGGGGGCAACACGATCACACGCGTCCGCACAGCGCTCGCTCAGCTCCATTGGCTTCCGGTTGCCGAACGAAAGCGTCGTTGTAAGTTGGCACCCATTACACACCAAGCGCTCGCCACAAATTAACCACAACACCTCACCGATCTAATCAAGGAGCATAAACCACCATCAGCACGCCAACTCTGCTCATCCTCGCAGAGGCGGCGGCGGCTTCTGGCTGGCCATGGAACAAAGACGTCGGTGGTCGTCGCATCGCGCGCGGCGCTTTCAGACGCGCTTCTTCTGCGGACGTCTGGAACGCTCTTCCTTCCGACATTAGTAAGCGCACTGGGCACTACGCGCTTTTAAATCATCATCATCTAGGTCAACAAACTAATTTCTTTAGAACTGCTTTTTTGTGTTTAGTTTGTTGCCTTTCCCCCGCACCTCCAATTAGCCACGGTGGGGTAAGTACGGTGCGAAAGAAGTTCAACGCACACCCGCACAGACGGAAGAGGTGGAGCCCACATTTGCTGAGCCGCCTTCTGACGAGCCACGGTTCTCGACACCTCGACACCCACGGGAAGGGAGTTCACAACATTTGGGCGATCCGCCAAACGTCGGCCCGAAGACCAGGAACTGGTTCCCGGCAAATGTTCAGGATCCATCCCCGAGCCTGAGCCAGTTCTTGCAACAGACGTGAAACGGCGCTGTTATTCCAGGTGGGCGAACTCCGTGCCGTCGGCACGCACTTGTCATGGGCCGGACCCAATAGGAGTGGTCCCATAAGAGTGCACAAAAACACCGTAACAGAGGTTTATTTTTTGGGTTAGGTCGCGTAAATATGAACGTGGTGTCGTTACACCCGCCACCACCCGCCATCACCCGCCACGGCCAATGAGTAAGGTTTGTCACGTCAACCAAGCATGGTGACACAGCCCGATGATGCTGGTGGTAATTATCAGCGAAACGTCACGGTACTCGAATTGTAAATGTTGTAGTGGGTTTACTCTCCAACACACCGGGCGTCCTGGACTAGCCACTCATTGTCATCCCATCATCTCGTCCACTGACGTCATCCTTCCGATCTCATCCCATCGCCGTAACAAATCCCATCATCCCATCCCATTTCTCTCAACCCATTATCCCATCATCATCATCATCATCCCACGATGCCCCACAGTACCTGTGCGACGTCGCTGTAGCTGCCGTGGCCAAGGCAGCCGCTGCTGCCGCTGCCGTAAGTCATGAGGATCCCCCTGTCTGGAAAGAACGACACAAAAGGCCCGGGTTCGCACGGTGACAAGATGCAAAAGCTCGCAAGGGCAGGAGACAACAACAACGACGACAACAACAACAACCAGCATCACTGCCTATGAAGGCCGGCACTGTGGCACACGAGGGGGTGGGTGGCCAGCACCACGCCCGGCCGCCTTTGTCTCCCCAGTGGCGATGTTTACTACACACCGCACCAGGTACTCATTTGAGGCTAAGTCGACCTAGGGGAGGCCTAGGACCAGTTCAGATAATCGTCACCGGTGGTCGCCGTGAGCAGGAATCGAACTCGGGTCGCCGGGTCCGTAGTGCAGTGCAGCTCTAACCGCTACGCTACCGCTCCCCACGCACACATTGACACACACGAACACACACACTGACACACGAACACACACACGAGCACACACGACACACACGAGCACACACACGAACACACACGAGCGCACACACATGAACACACACGAGCGCACACACGAACACACACGAACACACACGAGCGCACACACATGAGCACACACGAGCACACACACGAACACACGAGCGCACACACAGGGACACACAGGGACACACACGAACACACACGATCACACAGGAACACACAGGAACACACAGGAACACACACGGACACACACACGGACACACACACGGACACACACACGAACACACACACGAACACACACGAGTGCACACACACGAACACACACACAGGCACACACACAACACACACACGAACACACACCAACTCACCAACACACACCAACACTCACGAACACACAGGAACACACGGGGGCACTGTGGCTACACACGGGGGCACTGTGGCTACACACACAGAGGGAGTGGGTGGCCAGCACCACCACGCCCGACCGCCTTTGTCTCTCTCCCAGTTCTAGCGATGTTTACAACACCACCACCACCATCACTCCCCACACACACACACACAGTGCGCTAACCACTGCACCATCACTCCCCACTCACACACACAGTGCGCTAACCACTGCACCACCACTCCCCACTCAGACACACAATGCCCTAACCACTGCTCCACCACTCCCCACTCACACAGAGTGCGCTAACCACTGCACCACCACTCCCCACTCACACACAGTGCGCTAACCACTGCACCACCACTCCCCACTCACACAGTGCGCTAACCACTGCACCACCACTCCCCACACACACTCAACGTGCGCTAACCACTGCACCACCACTCCCCCCACACAAATTATTTCGCGACTCAATGCTGCCCTCTTTTGGTAAAAACTAGAATCTCACTCACCAACTCACCCCTCACTCAACTACCCACCCACTCATCCAGACAAAGCTACCCCAGGTAGCCTCTAGCTGGCTGTAGGGGCAAGTGCTGTTCCACAGACACTGACAAAGCTACCCCAGTTAGCCTTTGGCAGGGCTGTAGGGGCAAGTGCTTTTACATAGACACAGACAAAGCTACCCCAGGTAGCCTCTAGCGCGGCAGTAGAGGCTAGTGCTGTTACACACAGAGAAAGCTACCCCAGGTAGCCTCTAACAGGGCTGTAGGGGCAAGTGCTGTTACACAAACACAGAAAAAGCTACCTTAGGTAGCCTCTCGCAGGGCTGTAGGGGCAAGTGCTCTCACACAGATACAAACAAAGCTAACCCAGATAAATTCTAGCAGGGCTGACGGGGCAAGTGCTGTCAAAACATACATAGACAAAGTTACCCCAGGTAGCCTCTAGCGGGGATCTAGGGGCAAGTGCTCTCATACACAGACACAGACAAAGCTACCCCAGGTACCCTCTAGCAATGCTGTAGGGGCAAGTGCTGTTACACAAACACAGAAAAAGCTACCCCAGGTAGCCTCTAGCAGGGCTATAGGAGCAAGTGCTGTTACACAAACACAGACAAAGCTACCCCAGGTAGCCTCTAGCAGGGCTATAGGGGCAAGTGCTGCTACACAAACACAGACAAAGCTACCTTAGGTAGCCTCTCGCAGGGCTGTAGGAGCAAATGCTGCCACACAGATACAAAAAAGCTAACCCAGATAAATTCTAGCAGGACTGTAGGGGCAAGTGCTGTGAGCAATAGCGCCTATGAAGGCTACCGGCACTGTGGCTACACACACAGAGGGAGTGGGTGGCCAGCACCACCACGCCCGACCGCCTTTGTCTCTCTCCCAGTTCTAGCGATGTTGACAACACCACCACCACCATCACTCCCCACACACACACACAGTGCGCTAACCACTGCACCATCACTCCCCACTCACACACACAGTGCGCTAACCACTGCACCACCACTCCCCACTCACACACAGTGCGCTAACCACTGCACCACCACTCCCCACACACACTCAACGTGCGCTAACCACTGCACCACCACTCCCCCCACACAAATTATTTCGCGACTCAGTGCTGCCATCTAGTGGTAAAAAAACTAGAATCTCACTCACCAACTCACCCACTCACCCACCCACCCATTCATCCAGACAAAGCTACCCCACGTAGCCTCTAGCTGGTTGTAGGGGCAAGTGCTGTTCCACAGACACTGACAAAGCTACCCCAGGTAGCCTTTAGCAGGGCTGTAGGGGCAAGTGCTGTTACATAGACACAGACAAAGGTACCCCAGGTAGCCTCTAGCGGGGCTGTAGGGGCAAGTGCTGTTACAGACAGACAAAGCTACCCCAGGTAGTCTCTAGCTGGTTTTAGGGGCAAGTGCTTTTACAAAGACACAGACAAGCTATCCCAGGCAGCCTTTAGCAGGGCTGTAGGGGCAAGTGCTCTCATACGCATACACAGACAAAGCTACCCCAGGTAGCCTCTAGCAGGTCTGTAGGGGCAAGTGCTCTCACACAGATACAAACAAAGCTAACCCAGATAAATTCTAGCAGGGCTGTCGGGGCAAGGGCTGTCAAAACATACATAGACAAAGCTACCCCAGGTAGCCTCTAGCGGGGCTGTAGGGGCAAGTGCTCTCATACACAGACACAGACAAAGCTACCCCAGGTACCCTCTAGCAATGCTGTAGGGGCAAGTGCTGTTACACAAACACAGACAAAGCTACCCCAGGTAGCCTCTAGCAGGGCTATAGGGGCAAGTGCTGTTACACAAACACAGACAAAGCTACCTTAGGTAGCCTCTCGCAGGGCTGTAGGGGCAATTGCTGCCACACAGATACAAAAAAGCTAACCCAGATAAATTCTAGCAGGGCTGTAGGGGCAAGTGCTGTCAAAACATACATAGACAAAGCTACCCCAGGTAGCCTCTAGCTGGTTGTCGGGGCAAATGTTGTCACAGAGACACAGACAAAGCTACCCCAGGTAGACTCTTTCTGGTTGTATGGGCAAGTGCTTTGAGCAATAGCACCTATGAAGGCTACCGGCACTGTGGCTACACACAAAGGGAGTGGGTGGCCAGCACCACTACGCCCGACCGACTTTGTCTCTCTCCCAGTTCTAGCGATGTTTACAACACCACCACCACCATCACTCCCCACACACACACACAGTGCGCTAACCACTGCACCATCACTCCCCACTCACACACACATTGCGCTAACCACTGCACCACCACTCCCCACTCAGACACACAATGCCCTAACCACTGCTCCACCACTCCCCACTCACACACAGTGCGCAACCACTGCACCACCACTCCCCACTCACACACAGTGCGCTAACCACTGCACCACCACTCCCCACACACACTCAACGTGCGCTAACCACTGCACCACCACTCCCCCCACACAAATTATTTCGCGACTCAATGCTGCCCTCTTGTGGTAAAAACTAGAATCTCACTCACCAACTCACCCCCTCACTCAACCACCCACCCACTCATCCAGACAAAGCTACCCCAGGTAGCCTCTAGCTGGCTGTGGGGGCAAGTGCTGTTCCACAGACACTGACAAAGCTACCCCAGGTAGCCTTTGGCAGGGCTGTAGGGGCAAGTGCTTTTACATAGACACAGACAAAGCTACCCCAGGTAGCCTCTAGCGCGGCTGTAGAGGCTAGTGCTGTTACACACAGAGAAAGCTACCCCAGGTAGCCTCTAGCAGGGCTGTAGGGGCAAGTGCTGTTACACAAACACAGACAAAGCTACCTTAGGTAGCCTCTCGCAGGGCTGTGGGGCAAGTGCTCTCACACAGATACAAACAAAGCTAACCCAGATAAATTCTAGCAGGGCTGTCGGGGCAAGTGCTGTCAAAACATACATAGACAAAGCTACCCCAGGTAGCCTCTAGCGGGGCTGTAGGGGCAAGTGCTCTCATACACAGACACAGACAAAGCTACCCCAGGTACCCTCTAGCAATGCTGTAGGGGCAAGTGCTGTTACACAAACACAGACAAAGCTACCCCATGTAGCCTCTAGCAGGGCTATAGGGGCAAGTGCTGTTACACAAACACAGACAAAGCTACCTTAGGTAGCCTCTCGCAGGGCTGTAGGGGCAATTGCTGCCACACAGATACAAAAAAGCTAACCCAGATAAATTCTAGCAGGGCTGTAGGGGCAAGTGCTGTCAAAACATACATAGACAAAGCTACCCCAGGTAGCCTCTAGCTGGTTGTCGGGGCAAATGTTGTCACAGAGACACAGACAAAGCTACCCAGGTAGACTCTTTCTGGTTGTAGGGGCAAGTGCTTTGAGCAATAGCACCTATGAAGGCTACCGGCACTGTGGCTACACACACAGAGGGAGTGGGTGGCCAGCACCACCACGCCCGACCGCCTTTGTCTCTCTCCCAGTTCTAGCGATGTTTACAACACCACCACCACCATCACTCCCCACACACACACACAGTGCGCTAACCACTGCACCATCACTCCCCACTCACACACACAGTGCGCTAACCACTGCACCACCACTCCCCACTCAGACACACAATGCCCTAACCACTGCTCCACCACTCACACAGAGTGCGCTAACCACTGCACCACCACTCCCCACTCACACACAGTGCGCTAACCACTGCACCACCACTCCCCACTCACACACAGTGCGCTAACCACTGCACCACCACTCCCCACACACACTCAACGTGCGCTAACCACTGCACCACCACTCCCCCCACACAAATTATTTCGCGACTCAATGCTGCCCTCTTGTGGTAAAAACTAGAATCTCACTCACCAACTCACCCCCTCACTCAACCACCCACCCACTCATCCAGACAAAGCTACCCCAGGTAGCCTCTAGCTGGCTGTGGGGGCAAGTGCTGTTCCACAGACACTGACAAAGCTACCCCAGGTAGCCTTTGGCAGGGCTGTAGGGGCAAGTGCTTTTACATAGACACAGACAAAGCTACCCCAGGTAGCCTCTAGCGCGGCTGAAGAGGCTAGTGCTGTTACTCTCAGAGAAAGCTACCCCAGGTAGCCTCTAGCAGGGCTGTAGGGGCAAGTGCTGTTACACAAACACAGACAAAGCTACCCCAGGTAGCCTCTAGCAGGGCTGTAGGGGCAAGTGCTGTTACACAAACACATGCAAAGCTACCTTAGGTAGCCTCTCGCAGGGCTGTGGGGCAAGTGCTCTCACACAGATACAAACAAAGCTAACCCAGATAAATTACAGCAGGGCTGTTGGGGCAAGTGCTGTCAAAACATACATAGACAAAGCTACCCCAGGTAGCCTCTAGCGGGGCTGTAGGGGCAAGTGCTCTCATACACAGACACAGACAAAGCTACCCCAGGTACCCTCTAGCAATGCTGTAGGGGCAAGTGCTGTTACACAAACACAGACAAAGCTACCCCAGGTAGCCTCTAGCAGGGCTATAGGGGCAAGTGCTGTTACACAAACACAGACAAAGCTACCTTAGGTAGCCTCTCGCAGGGCTGTAGGGGCAATTGCTGCCACACAGATACAAAAAAGCTAACCCAGATAAATTCTAGCAGTGCTGTAGGGGCAAGTGCTGTCAAAACATACATAGACAAAGCTACCCCAGGTAGCCTCTAGCTGGTTGTCGGGGCAAATGTTGTCACAGAGACACAGACAAAGCTACCCCAGGTAGAATCTTTCTGGTTGTAGGGGCAAGTGCTTTGAGCAATAGCACCTATGAAGGCTACCGTCACTGTGGCTACACACACAGAGGGAGTGGGTGGCCAGCACCACCACGCCCGACCGCCTTTGTCTCTCTCCCAGTTCTAGCGATGTTTACAACACCACCACCACCATCACTCCCCACACACACACACAGTGCGCTAACCACTGCACCATCACTCCCCACTCACACACACAGTGCGCTAACCACTGCACCACCACTCCCCACTCAGACACACAATGCCCTAACCACTGCTCCACCACTCCCCACTCACACAGAGTGCGCTAACCACTGCACCACCACTCCCCTACTCACACACAGTGCGCTAACCACTGCACCACCACTCCCCACTCACACACAGTGCGCTAACCACTGCACCACCACTCCCCACACACACTCAACGTGCGCTAACCACTGCACCACCACTCCCCCCACACAAATTATTTCGCGACTCAATGCTGCCCTCTTGTGGTAAAAAACTAGAATCTCACTCACCAACTCACCACTCCCCACCCACCCATTCATCCAGACAAAGCTACCCCACATAGCCTCTAGCTGGTTGTAGGGGCAAGTGCTGTTCCACAGACACTGACAAAGCTACCCCAGGTAGCCTTTGGCAGGGCTGTAGGGGCAAGTGCTGTTACATAGACACAGACAAAGGTACCCCAGGTAGCCTCTAGCGGGGCTGTAGGGGCAAGTGCTCTCACACAGATACAAACAAAGCTAACCCAGATAAATTCTAGCAGGGCTGTCGGGGCAAGTGCTGTCAAAACATACATAGACAAAGCTACCCCAGGTAGCCTCTAGCGGGGCTGTAGGGGCAAGTGCTCTCATACACAGACACAGACAAAGCTACCCCAGGTACCCTCTAGCAATGCTGTAGGGGCAAGTGCTGTTACACAAACACAGACAAAGCTACCCCAGGTAGCCTCTAGCAGGGCTATAGGGGCAAGTGCTGTTACACAAACACAGACAAAGCTACCTTAGGTAGCCTCTCGCAGGGCTGTAGGGGCAATTGCTGCCACACAGATACAAAAAAGCTAACCCAGATAAATTCTAGCAGTGCTGTAGGGGCAAGTGCTGTCAAAACATACATAGACAAAGCTACCCCAGGTAGCCTCTAGCTGGTTGTCGGGGCAAATGTTGTCACAGAGACACAGACAAAGCTACCCCAGGTAGAATCTTTCTGGTTGTAGGGGCAAGTGCTTTGAGCAATAGCACCTATGAAGGCTACCGTCACTGTGGCTACACACACAGAGGGAGTGGGTGGCCACCACCACCACGCCCGACCGCCTTTGTCTCTCTCCCAGTTCTAGCGATGTTTACAACACCACCACCACCATCACTCCCCACACACACACACACAGTGCGCTAACCACTGCACCATCATTCCCCACTCACACACACAGTGCGCTAACCACTGCACCACCACTCCCCACTCAGACACACAATGCCCTAACCACTGCTCCACCACTCCCCACTCACATACAGTGCGCTAACCACTGCACCACCACTCCCCACTCACACACAGTGCGCTAACCACTGCACCACCACTCCCCACTCACACAGAGTGCGCTAACCACTGCACCACCACTCCCCACTCACACACAGTGCGCTAACCACTGCACCACCACTCCCCACTCACACACAGTGCGCTAACCACTGCACCACCACTCCCCACACACACTCAACGTGCGCTAACCACTGCACCACCACTCCCCCCACACAAATTTTTTCGCGACTCAATGCTGCCCTCTTGTGGTAAATATTAGAATCTCACTCACCAACTCACCCCCTCACTCAACCACCCACCCACTCATCCAGACAAAGCTACCCCAGGTAGCCTCTAGCTGGCTGTGGGGGCAAGTGCTGTTCCACAGACACTGACAAAGCTACCCCAGGTAGCCTTTGGCAGGGCTGTAGGGGCAAGTGCTGTTACATAGACACAGACAAAGCTACCCCCGGTAGCCTCTAGCGCGGCTGTAGAGGCTAGTGCTTTTACACACAGAGAAAGCTACCCCAGGTAGCCTCTAGCAGGGCTATAGGGGCAAGTGCTGTTACACAAACACAGACAAAGCTACCTTAGGTAGCCTCTCGCAGGGCTGTAGGGGCAATTGCTGCCACACAGATACAAAAAAGCTAACCCAGATAAATTCTAGCAGTGCTGTAGGGGCAAGTGCTGTCAAAACATACATAGACAAAGCTACCCCAGGTAGCCTCTAGCTGGTTGTCGGGGCAAATGTTGTCACAGAGACACAGACAAAGCTACCCCAGGTAGAATCTTTCTGGTTGTAGGGGCAAGTGCTTTGAGCAATAGCACCTATGAAGGCTACCGTCACTGTGGCTACACACACAGAGGGAGTGGGTGGCCACCACCACCACGCCCGACCGCCTTTGTCTCTCTCCCAGTTCTAGCGATGTTTACAACACCACCACCACCATCACTCCCCACACACACACACACAGTGCGCTAACCACTGCACCATCATTCCCCACTCACACACACAGTGCGCTAACCACTGCACCACCACTCCCCACTCAGACACACAATGCCCTAACCACTGCTCCACCACTCCCCACTCACACACAGTGCGCTAACCACTGCACCACCACTCCCCACTCACACACAGTGCGCTAACCACTGCACCACCACTCCCCACACACACTCAACGTGCGCTAACCACTGCACCACCAATCCCCCCACACAAATTATTTCGCGACTCAATGCTGCCCTCTTGTGGTAAAAACTTGAATCTCACTCACCAACTCACCCCCTCACTCAACCACCCACCCACTCATCCAGACAAAGCTACCCCAGGTAGCCTCTAGCTGGCTGTGGGGGCAAGTGCTGTTCCACAGACACTGACAAAGCTATCCCAGGTAGCCTTTGGCAGGGCTGTAGGGGCAAGTGCTTTTACATAGACACAGACAAAGCTACCCCAGGTAGCCTCTAGCGCGGCTGTAGAGGCTAGTGCTGTTACACAAACACAGACAAAGCTACCCCAGGTAGCCTCTAGCAGGGCTGTAGGGGCAAGTGCTGTTACACAAACACATACAAAGCTAACCCAGATAAATTCTAGCAGGGCTGTCGGGGCAAGTGCTGTCAAAACATACATAGACAAAGCTACCCCAGGTAGCCTCTAGCGGTGCTGTAGGGGCAAGTGCTCTCATACACAGACACAGACAAATCTACCCTAGGTACCCTCTAGCAATGCTGTAGGGGCAAGTGCTGTTACACAAACACAGACAAAGCTACACCAGGTAGCCTCTAGCAGGGCTATAGGGGCAAGTGCTGTTACACAAACACAGACAAAGCTACCTTAGGTAGCCTCTCGCAGGGCTGTAGGGGCAATTGCTGCCACACAGATACAAAAAAGCTAACCCAGATAAATTCTAGCAGGGCTGTAGGGGCAAGTGCTGTCAAAACATACATAGACAAAGCTACCCCAGGTAGCCTCTAGCTGGTTGTCGGGGCAAATGTTGTCACAGAGACACAGACAAAGCTACCCCAGGTAGACTCTTTCTGGTTGTAGGGGCAAGTGCTGTCACACAGACAAAGTTACGCCCAGGTAGCCTTTAGCAGGACTGTAGGGGCAAGTGCTGTGAGCAATAGCGCCTATGAAGGCTACTGGCACTGTGGCTACACACACAGAGGGAGTGGGTGGCCAGCACCACCACGCCCGACCGCCTTTGTCTCTCTCCCAGTTCTAGCGATGTTTACAACACCACCACCACCATCACTCCCCACACACACACACAGTGCGCTAACCACTGCACCATCACTCCCCACTCACACACACAGTGAGCTAACCACTGCACCACCACTCCCCACTCAGACACACAATGCCCTAACCACTGCTCCACCACTCTCCACTCACACAGAGTGCGCTAACCACTGCACCACCACTCCCCACTCACACAGTGCGCTAACCACTGCACCACCACTCCCCCCTCACACACAGTGCGCTAACCACTGCGCCACCACTCCCCACACACACTCAACGTGCGCTAACCACTGCACCACCACTCCCCCACACAAATTATTTCGCGACTCAATGCTGCCCTCTTGTGGTAAAAAACTAGAATCTCACTCACCAACTCACCCACTCACCCACCCACCCATTCATCCAGACAAAGCTACCCCACGTAGCCTCTAGCTGGTTGTAGGGGCAAGTGCTGTTCCACAGACACTGACAAAGCTACCCCAGGTAGCCTTTGGCAGGGCTGTAGGGGCAAGTGCTGTTACATAGACACAGACAAAGGTACCCCAGGTAGCCTCTAGCGGGGCTGTAGGGGCAAGTGCTCTCACACAGATACAAACAAAGCTAACCCAGATAAATTCTAGCAGGGCTGTCGGGGCAAGTGCTGTCAAAACATACATAGACAAAGCTACCCCAGGTAGCCTCTAGCGGGGCTGTAGGGGCAAGTGCTCTCATACACAGACACAGACAAATCTACCCTAGGTACCCTCTAGCAATGCTGTAGGGGCAAGTGCTGTTACACAAACACAGACAAAGCTACACCAGGTAGCCTCTAGCAGGGCTATAGGGGCAAGTGCTGTTACACAAACACAGACAAAGCTACCTTAGGTAGCCTCTCGCAGGGCTGTAGGGGCAATTGCTGCCACACAGATACAAAAAAGCTAACCCAGATAAATTCTAGCAGTGCTGTAGGGGCAAGTGCTGTCAAAACATACATAGACAAAGCTACCCCAGGTAGCCTCTAGCTGGTTGTCGGGGCAAATGTTGTCACAGAGACACAGACAAAGCTACCCCAGGTAGAATCTTTCTGGTTGTAGGGGCAAGTGCTTTGAGCAATAGCACCTATGAAGGCTACCGTCACTGTGGCTACACACACAGAGGGAGTGGGTGGCCACCACCACCACGCCCGACCGCCTTTGTCTCTCTCCCAGTTCTAGCGATGTTTACAACACCACCACCACCATCACTCCCCACACACACACACACAGTGCGCTAACCACTGCACCATCACTCCCCACTCACACACACAATGCCCTAACCACTGCTCCACCACTCCCCACTCACATACAGTGCGCTAACCACTGCACCACCACTCCCCACTCACACACAGTGCGCTAACCACTGCACCACCACTCCCCACACACACACAGTGCGCTAACCACTGCACCACCACTCCCCACTCACACACAGTGCGCTAACCACTGCACCACCACTCCCCACTCACACACAGTGCGCTAACCACTGCACCACCACTCCGCACACACACTCAACGTGCGCTAACCACTGCACCACCGCTCCTCCCACACAAATTA
The DNA here is from genome assembly GCF_010993605.1 of Petromyzon marinus. Classification (NCBI taxonomy): domain Eukaryota; kingdom Metazoa; phylum Chordata; class Hyperoartia; order Petromyzontiformes; family Petromyzontidae; genus Petromyzon; species Petromyzon marinus. The sequence continues at coordinate 509,826 of NW_022638105.1, forward strand.
TTTCGCGACTCACTGCTGCCCTCTTGTGGTACAAAACTAGAATCTCACTCACCAACTCACCCACTCACCCACCCACCCATTCATCCAGACAAAGCTACCCCACGTAGCCTCTAGCTGGTTGTAGGGGCAAGTGCTGTTCCACAGACACTGACAAAGCTACCCCAGGTAGCCTTTGGCAGGGCTGTAGGGGCAAGTGCTGTTACATAGACACAGACAAAGGTACCCCAGGTAGCCTCTAGCGGGGCTGTAGGGGCAAGTGCTCTCACACAGATACAAACAAAGCTAACCCAGATAAATTCTAGCAGGGCTGTCGGGGCAAGTGCTGTCAAAACATACATAGACAAAGCTACCCCAGGTAGCCTCTAGCGGGGCTGTAGGGGCAAGTGCTCTCATACACAGACACAGACAAATCTACCCTAGGTACCCTCTAGCAATGCTGTAGGGGCAAGTGCTGTTACACAAACACAGACAAAGCTACACCAGGTAGCCTCTAGCAGGGCTATAGGGGCAAGTGCTGTTACACAAACACAGACAAAGCTACCTTAGGTAGCCTCTCGCAGGGCTGTAGGGGCAATTGCTGCCACACAGATACAAAAAAGCTAACCCAGATAAATTCTAGCAGTGCTGTAGGGGCAAGTGCTGTCAAAACATACATAGACAAAGCTACCCCAGGTAGCCTCTAGCTGGTTGTCGGGGCAAATGTTGTCACAGAGACACAGACAAAGCTACCCCAGGTAGAATCTTTCTGGTGTAGGGGCAAGTGCTTTGAGCAATAGCACCTATGAAGGCTACCGTCACTGTGGCTACACACACAGAGGGAGTGGGTGGCCACCACCACCACGCCCGACCGCCTTTGTCTCTCTCCCAGTTCTAGCGATGTTTACAACACCACCACCACCATCACTCCCCACACACACACACACAGTGCGCTAACCACTGCACCATCATTCCCCACTCACACACACAGTGCGCTAACCACTGCACCACCACTCCCCACTCAGACACACAATGCCCTAACCACTGCTCCACCACTCCCCACTCACATACAGTGCGCTAACCACTGCACCACCACTCCCCACTCACACACAGTGCGCTAACCACTGCACCACCACTCCCCACACACACACAGTGCGCTAACCACTGCACCACCACTCCCCACTCACACACAGTGCGCTAACCACTGCACCACCACTCCCCACTCACACACAGTGCGCTAACCACTGCACCACCACTCCCCACACACACTCAACGTGCGCTAACCACTGCACCACCACTCCCCCCACACAAATTATTCGCGACTCACTGCTGCCCTCTTGTGGTAAAAAACTAGAATCTCACTCACAAACTCACCCACCCACCCATTCATCCAGACAAAGCTACCCCACGTAGCCTCTAGCTGGTTGTAGGGGCAAGTGCTGTTCCACAGACACTGACAAAGCTACCCCAGGTAGCCTTTGGCAGGGCTGTCGGGGCAAGTGCTGTTACATAGACACAGACAAAGGTACCCCAGGTAGCCTCTAGCAGGGCTGTAGGGGCAAGTGCTCTCACACAGATACAAACAAAGCTAACCCAGATAAATTCTAGCAGGGCTGTCGGGGCAAGTGCTGTAAAAACATACATAGACAAAGCTACCCCAGGTAGCCTCTAGCGGTGCTGTAGGGGCAAGTGCTCTCATACACAGACACAGACAAATCTACCCTAGGTACCCTCTAGCAATGCTGTAGGGGCAAGTGCTGTTACACAAACACAGACAAAGCTACCTTAGGTAGCCTCTCGCAGGGCTGTAGGGGCAATTGCTGCCACACAGATACAAAAAAGCTAACCCAGATAAATTCTAGCAGTGCTGTAGGGGCAAGTGCTGTCAAAACATACATAGACAAAGCTACCCCAGGTAGCCTCTAGCTGGTTGTCGGGGCAAATGTTGTCACAGAGACACAGACAAAGCTACCCCAGGTAGAATCTTTCTGGTTGTAGGGGCAAGTGCTTTGAGCAATAGCACCTATGAAGGCTACCGTCACTGTGGCTACACACACAGAGGGAGTGGGTGGCCAGCACCACCACGCCCGACCGCCTTTGTCTCTCTCCCAGTTCTAGCGATGTTTACAACACCACCACCACCATCACTCCCCACACACACACACACAGTGCGCTAACCACTGCACCATCACTCCCCACTCACACACACAGTGCGCTAACCACTGCACCACCACTCCCCACTCAGACACACAATGCCCTAACCACTGCTCCACCACTCCCCACTCACACACAGTGCGCTAACCACTGCACCACCACTCCCCACTCACACACAGTGCGCTAACCACTGCACCACCACTCCCCACACACACACAGTGTGCTAACCACTGCACCACCACTCCCCACTCACACACAGTGCGCTAACCACTGCACCACCACTCCCCACTCACACACAGTGCGCTAACCACTGCACCACCACTCCGCACACACACTCAACGTGCGCTAACCACTGCACCACCGCTCCTCCCACACAAATTATTTCGCGACTCACTGCTGCCCTCTTGTGGTAAAAAACTAGAATCTCACTCACCAACTCACCCACCCACCCATTCATCCAGACAAAGCTACCCCACGTAGCCTCTAGCTGGTTGTAGGGGCAAGTGCTGTTCCACAGACACTGACAAAGCTACCCCAGGTAGCCTTTGGCAGGGCTGTAGGGGCAAGTGCTGTTACATAGACACAGACAAAGGTACCCCAGGTAGCCTCTAGCGGGGCTGTAGGGGCAAGTGCTCTCACACAGATACAAACAAAGCTAACCCAGATAAATTCTAGCAGGGCTGTCGGGGCAAGTGCTGTCAAAACATACATAGACAAAGCTACCCCAGGTAGCCTCTAGCGGGGCTGTAGGGGCAAGTGCTCTCATACACAGACACAGACAAAGCTACCCCAGGTACCCTCTAGCAATGCTGTAGGGGCAAGTGCTGTTACACAAACACAGACAAAGCTACCCCAGGTAGCCTCTAGCAGGGCTATAGGGGCAAGTGCTGTTACACAAACACAGACAAAGCTACCTTAGGTAGCCTCTCGCAGGGCTGTAGGGGCAATTGCTGCCACACAGATACAAAAAAGCTAACCCAGATAAATTCTAGCAGTGCTGTAGGGGCAAGTGCTGTCAAAACATACATAGACAAAGCTACCCCAGGTAGCCTCTAGCTGGTTGTCGGGGCAAATGTTGTCACAGAGACACAGACAAAGCTACCCCAGGTAGAATCTTTCTGGTTGTAGGGGCAGGGCAAGTGCTTTGAGCAATAGCACCTATGAAGGCTACCGTCACTGTGGCTACACACACAGAGGGAGTGGGTGGCCAGCACCACCACGCCCGACCGCCTTTGTCTCTCTCCCAGTTCTAGTGATGTTTACAACACCACCACCACCATCACTCCCCACACACACACACACAGTGCGCTAACCACTGCACCATCACTCCCCACTCACACACACAGTGCGCTAACCACTGCACCACCACTCCCCACTCAGACACACAATGCCCTAACCACTGCTCCACCACTCCCCACTCACACAGAGTGCGCTAACCACTGCACCACCACTCCCCACTCACACACAGTGCGCTAACCACTGCACGAACCACTTCCCACTCACACACAGTGCGCTAACCACTGCACCACCACTCCCCACACACACTCAACGTGCGCTAACCACTGCACCTACCACTCCCCCCACACAAATTATTTCGCGACTCAATGCTGCCCTCTTGTGGTAAAAAACTAGAATCTCACTCACCAACTCACCCACTCACCCACCCACCCATTCATCCAGACAAAGCTACCCCACGTAGCCTCTAGCTGGTTGTAGGGGCAAGTGCTGTTCCACAGACACTGACAAAGCTACCCCAGGTAGCCTTTGGCAGGGCTGTAGGGGCAAGTGCTGTTACATAGACACAGACAAAGGTACCCCAGGTAGCCTCTAGCGGGGCTGTAGGGGCAAGTGCTCTCACACAGATACAAACAAAGCTAACCCAGATAAATTCTAGCAGGGCTGTCGGGGCAAGTGCTGTCAAAACATACATAGACAAAGCTACCCCAGGTAGCCTCTAGCGGGGCTGTAGGGGCAAGTGCTCTCATACACAGACACAGACAAATCTACCCTAGGTACCCTCTAGCAATGCTGTAGGGGCAAGTGCTGTTACACAAACACAGACAAAGCTACCCCAGGTAGCCTCTAGCAGGACAAAAAGCTACCTAGGTAGCCTCTAGCAGGGCTGTAGGGGCAATTGCTGCCACACAGATACAAAAAACCTAACCCAGATAGCCTCTAGCAGTGGCTGTAGGGGCAAGTGCTGTCAAACATACATAGACAAAAGCTACCCCAGGTAGACTCTTTATGGTTGTAGGGGCAAATGTTGTCACAGAGACACAGACAAAGCTACCCCAGGTAGACTCTTTCTGGTTGTAGGGGCAAGTGCTTTGAGCAATAGCACCTATGAAGGCTACCGGCACTGTGGCTACACACACAGAGGGAGTGGGTGGCCAGCACCACCACGCCCGACCGCCTTTGTCTCTCTCCCAGTTCTAGCGATGTTTACAACACCACCACCACCATCACTCCCCACACACACACACAGTGCGCTAACCACTGCACCATCACTCCCCACTCACACACACAGTGCGCTAACCACTGCACCACCACTCCCCACTCAGACACACAATGCCCTAACCACTGCTCCACCACTCCCCACTCACACAGAGTGCGATAACCACTGCACCACCACTCCCCACTCACACACAGTGCGCTAACCACTGCACCACCACTCCCCACACACACACAGTGTGCTAACCACTGCACCACCACTCCCCACTCACACACAGTGCGCTAACCACTGCACCACCACTCCCCACTCACACACACAGTGCGCTAACCACTGCACCACCACTCCGCACACACACTCAACGTGCGCTAACCACTGCACCACCGCTCCTCCCACACAAATTATTTCGCGACTCACTGCTGCCCTCTTGTGGTACAAAACTAGAATCTCACTCACCAACTCACCCACTCACCCACCCACCCATTCATCCAGACAAAAGCTACCCCACGTAGCCTCTAGCTGGTTGTAGGGGCAAGTGCTGTTCCACAGACACTGACAAAGCTACCCCAGGTAGCCTTTGGCAGGGCTGTAGGGGCAAGTGCTGTTACATAGACACAGACAAAGCTACCCCAGGTAGCCTCTCGCAGGGCTGTGGGGCAAGTGCTCTCACACAGATACAAACAAAGCTAACCCAGATAAATTCTAGCAGGGCTGTCGGGGCAAGTGCTGTCAAAACATACATAGACAAAGCTACCCCAGGTAGCCTCTAGCGGGGCTGTAGGGGCAAGTGCTCTCATACACAGACACAGACAAATCTACCCTAGGTACCCTCTAGCAATGCTGTAGGGGCAAGTGCTGTTACACAAACACAGACAAAGCTACCCCAGGTAGCCTCTAGCAGGGCTATAGGGGCAAGTGCTGTTACACAAACACAGACAAAGCTACCTTAGGTAGCCTCTCGCAGGGCTGTAGGGGCAATTGCTGCCACACAGATACAAAAAAGCTAACCCAGATAAATTCTAGCAGGGCTGTAGGGGCAAGTGCTGTCAAAACATACATAGACAAAGCTACCCCAGGTAGCCTCTAGCTGGTTGTCGGGGCAAATGTTGTCACAGAGACACAGACAAAGCTACCCCAGGTAGACTCTTTATGGTTGTAGGGGCAAGTGCTTTGAGCAATAGCACCTATGAAGGCTACCGGCACTGTGGCTACACACACAGAGGGAGTGGGTGGCCAGCACCACCACGCCCGACCGCCTTTGTCTCTCTCCCAGTTCTAGCGATGTTTACAACACCACCACCACCATCACTCCCCACACACACACACAGTGCGCTAATCCACTGCACCATCACTCCCCACTCACACACACAGTGCGCTAACCACTGCACCACCACTCCCCACTCAGACACACAATGCCCTAACCACTGCTCCACCACTCCCCACTCACACACAGTGCGCTAACCACTGCACCACCACTCCCCACTCACACACAGTGCGCTAACCACTGCACCACCACTCCCCACTCACACACAGTGCGCTAACCACTGCACCACCACTCCCCACACACACTCAACGTGCGCTAACCACTGCACCACCACTCCCCCACAAACAAATTATTTCGCGACTCAATGCTGCCCTCTTGTGGTACAAAACTAGAATCTCACTCACCAACTCACCCCCTCACTCAACCACCCACCCACTCATCCAGACAAAGCTACCCCAGGTAGCCTCTAGCTGGCTGTGGGGGCAAGTGCTGTTCCACAGACACTGACAAAGCTACCCCAGGTAGCCTTAGCAGGGCTGTAGGGGCAAGTGCTGTTACATAGACACAGACAAAGCTACCCCAGGTAGCCTCTAGCGCGGCTGTAGAGGCTAGTGCTTTTACACACAGAGAAAGCTACCCCAGGTAGCCTCTAGCAGGGCTGTAGGGGCAAGTGCTGTTACACAAACACATACAAAGCTACCCCAGGTAGCCTCTAGCAGGGCTGTAGGGGCAAGTGCTGTTACACAAACACATACAAAGCTACCTTAGGTAGCCTCTCGCAGGGCTGTGGGGCAAGTGCTCTCACACAGATACAAACAAAGCTAACCCAGATAAATTCTAGCAGGGCTGTCGGGGCAAGTGCTGTCAAAACATACATAGACAAAGCTACCCCAGGTAGCCTCTAGCGGTGCTGTAGGGGCAAGTGCTCTCATACACAGACACAGACAATGCTACCCCAGGCACCCTCTAGCAATGCTGTAGGGGCAAGTGCTGTTACACAAACACAGACAAAGCTACCCCAGGTAGCCTCTAGCAGGGCTATAGGGGCAAGTGCTGTTACACAAACACAGACAAAGCTACCTTAGGTAGCCTCTCGCAGGGCTGTAGGGGCAATTGCTGCCACACAGATACAAAAAAGCTAACCCAGATAAATTCTAGCAGTGCTGTAGGGGCAAGTGCTGTCAAAACATACATAGACAAAGCTACCCCAGGTAGCCTCTAGCTGGTTGTCGGGGCAAATGTTGTCACAGAGACACAGACAAAGCTACCCCAGGTAGAATCTTTCTGGTTGTAGGGGCAAGTGCTTTGAGCAATAGCACCTATGAAGGCTACCGGCACTGTGGCTACACACACAGAGGGAGTGGGTGGCCAGCACCACCACCCCCGACCGCCTTTGTCTCTCTCCCAGTTCTAGCGATGTTTACAACACCACCACCATCACTCCATACACACATACACACAGTGCGCTAACCACTGCACCATCACTCCCCACTCACACACACAGTGCGCTAACCACTGCACCACCACTCCCCACTCAGATACACAATGCCTTAACCACTGCTCCACCACTCCCCACTCACACAGAGTGCGCTAACCACTGCACCACCACTCCCCACTCACACACAGTGCGCTAACCACTGCACCACCACTCCCCACTCACACACAGTGCGCTAACCACTGCACCACCACTCCCCACTCACACACAGTGCGCTAACCACTGCACCACCACTCCCCACACACACTCAACGTGCGCTAACCACTGCACCACCACTCCTCCCACACAAATTATTTCGCGACTCAATGCTGCCTTCTTGTGGTTAAAAACTAGAATCTCACTCACCAACTCACCCACTCACCCACCCACCCATTCATCCAGACAAAGCTACCCCACGTAGCCTCTAGCTGGTTGTAGGGGCAAGTGCTGTTCCACAGACACTGACAAAGCTACCCCAGGTAGCCTTTGGCAGGGCTGTAGGGGCAAGTGCTGTTACATAGACACAGACAAAGGTACCCCAGGTAGCCTCTAGCGGGGCTGTAGGGGCAAGTGCTCTCACACAGATACAAACAAAGCTAACCCAGATAAATTCTAGCAGGGCTGTCGGGGCAAGTGCTGTCAAAACATACATAGACAAAGCTACCCCAGGTAGCCTCTAGCGGGGCTGTAGGGGCAAGTGCTCTCATACACAGACACAGACAAATCTACCCAGGTACCCTCTAGCAATGCTGTAGGGGCAAGTGCTGTTACACAAACACAGACAAAGCTACCCCAGGTAGCCTCTAGCAGGGCTATAGGGGCAAGTGCTGTTACACAAACACAGACAAAGCTACCTTAGGTAGCCTCTCGCAGGGCTGTAGGGGCAATTGCTGCCACACAGATACAAAAAAGCTAACCCAGATAAATTCTAGCAGTGCTGTAGGGGCAAGTGCTGTCAAAACATACATAGACAAAGCTACCCCAGGTAGCCTCTAGCTGGTTGTCGGGGCAAATGTTGTCACAGAGACACAGACAAAGCTACCCCAGGTAGAATCTTTCTGGTTGTAGGGGCAAGTGCTTTGAGCAATAGCACCTATGAAGGCTACCGTCACTGTGGCTACACACACAGAGGGAGTGGGTGGCCAGCACCACCACGCCCGACCGCCTTTGTCTCTCTCCCAGTTCTAGCGATGTTTACAACACCACCACCACCATCACTCCCCACACACACACACACAGTGCGCTAACCACTGCACCATCACTCCCCACTCACACACACAGTGCGCTAACCACTGCACCACCACTCCCCACTCAGACACACAATGCCCTAACCACTGCTCCACCACTCCCCACTCACACAGAGTGCGCTAACCACTGCACCACCACTCCCCACTCACACACAGTGCGCTAACCACTGCACCACCACTCCCCACTCACACACAGTGCGCTAACCACTGCACCACCACTCCCCACACACACTCAACGTGCGCTAACCACTGCACCACCACTCCCCCACACAAATTATTTCGCGACTCAATGCTGCCCTCTTGTGGTAAAAAACTAGAATCTCACTCACCAACTCTCCCACTCACCCACCCACCCATTCATCCAGACAAAGCTACCCCACGTAGCCTCTAGCTGGTTGTAGGGGCAAGTGCTGTTCCACAGACACTGACAAAGCTACCCCAGGTAGCCTTTGGCAGGGCTGTAGGGGCAAGTGCTGTTACATAGACACAGACAAAGGTACCCCAGGTAGCCTCTAGCGGGGCTGTAGGGGCAAGTGCTCTCACACAGATACAAACAAAGCTAACCCAGATAAATTCTAGCAGGGCTGTCGGGGCAAGTGCTGTCAAAACATACATAGACAAAGCTACCCCAGGTAGCCTCTAGCGGGGCTGTAGGGGCAAGTGCTCTCATACACAGACACAGACAAAGCTACCCCAGGTACCCTCTAGCAATGCTGTAGGGGCAAGTGCTGTTACACAAACACAGACAAAGCTACCCCAGGTAGCCTCTAGCAGGGCTATAGGGGCAAGTGCTGTTACACAAACACAGACAAAGCTACCTTAGGTAGCCTCTCGCAGGGCTGTAGGGGCAATTGCTGCCACACAGATACAAAAAAGCTAACCCAGATAAATTCTAGCAGTGCTGTAGGGGCAAGTGCTGTCAAAACATACATAGACAAAGCTACCCCAGGTAGCCTCTAGCTGGTTGTCGGGGCAAATGTTGTCACAGAGACACAGACAAAGCTACCCCAGGTAGACTCTTTCTGGTTGTAGGGGCAAGTGCTTTGAGCAATAGCACCTATGAAGGCTACCGTCACTGTGGCTACACACACAGAGGGAGTGGGTGGCCACCACCACCACGCCCGACCGCCTTTGTCTCTCTCCCAGTTCTAGCGATGTTTACAACACCACCACCACCATCACTCCCCACACACACACACACAGTGCGCTAACCACTGCACCACACTCCCCACTCAGACACACAATGCCCTAACCACTGCTCCACCACTCCCCACTCACATACAGTGCGCTAACCACTGCACCACCACTCCCCACTCACACACAGTGCGCTAACCACTGCACCACCACTCCCCACACACACACAGTGCGCTAACCACTGCACCACCACTCCCCACTCACACACAGTGCGCTAACCACTGCACCACCACTCCCCACTCACACACAGTGCGCTAACCACTGCACCACCACTCCGCACACACACTCAACGTGCGCTAACCACTGCACCACCGCTCCTCCCACACAAATTATTTCGCGACTCACTGCTGCCCTCTTGTGGTACAAAACTAGAATCTCACTCACCAACTCACCCACTCACCCACCCACCCATTCATCCAGACAAAGCTACCCCACGTAGCCTCTAGCTGGTTGTAGGGGCAAGTGCTGTTCCACAGACACTGACAAAGCTACCCCAGGTAGCCTTTGGCAGGGCTGTAGGGGCAAGTGCTGTTACATAGACACAGACAAAGGTACCCCAGGTAGCCTCTAGCGGGGCTGTAGGGGCAAGTGCTCTCACACAGATACAAACAAAGCTAACCCAGATAAATTCTAGCAGGGCTGTCGGGGCAAGTGCTGTCAAAACATACATAGACAAAGCTACCCCAGGTAGCCTCTAGCGGTGCTGTAGGGGCAAGTGCTCTCATACACAGACACAGACAAATCTACCCTAGGTACCCTCTAGCAATGCTGTAGGGGCAAGTGCTGTTACACAAACACAGACAAAGCTACACCAGGTAGCCTCTAGCAGGGCTGTAGGGGCAAGTGCTGTTACACAAACACAGACAAAGCTACCTTAGGTAGCCTCTCGCAGGGCTGTAGGGGCAATTGCTGCCACACAGATACAAAAAAGCTAACCCAGATAAATTCTAGCAGTGCTGTAGGGGCAAGTGCTGTCAAAACATACATAGACAAAGCTACCCCAGGTAGCCTCTAGCTGGTTGTCGGGGCAAATGTTGTCACAGAGACACAGACAAAGCTACCCCAGGTAGAATCTTTCTGGTTGTAGGGGCAAGTGCTTTGAGCAATAGCACCTATGAAGGCTACCGTCACTGTGGCTACACACACAGAGGGAGTGGGTGGCCACCACCACCACGCCCGACCGCCTTTGTCTCTCTCCCAGTTCTAGCGATGTTTACAACACCACCACCACCATCACTCCCCACACACACACACACAGTGCGCTAACCACTGCACCATCATTCCCCACTCACACACACAGTGCGCTAACCACTGCACCACCACTCCCCACTCAGACACACAATGCCCTAACCACTGCTCCACCACTCCCCACTCACATACAGTGCGCTAACCACTGCACCACCACTCCCCACTCACACACAGTGCGCTAACCACTGCACCACCACTCCCCACACACACACAGTGCGCTAACCACTGCACCACCACTCCCACTCACACACAGTGCGCTAACCACTGCACCACCACTCCCCACTCACACACAGTGCGCTAACCACTGCACCACCACTCCGCACACACACTCAACGTGCGCTAACCACTGCACCACCGCTCCTCCCACACAAATTATTTCGCGACTCACTGCTGCCCTCTTGTGGTACAAAACTAGAATCTCACTCACCAACTCACCCACTCACCCACCCACCCATTCATCCAGACAAAGCTACCCCACGTAGCCTCTAGCTGGTTGTAGGGGCAAGTGCTGTTCCACAGACACTGACAAAGCTACCCCCAGGTAGCCTTTGGCAGGGCTGTAGGGGCAAGTGCTGTTACATAGACACAGACAAAGGTACCCCAGGTAGCCTCTAGCGGGGCTGTAGGGGCAAGTGCTCTCACACAGATACAAACAAAGCTAACCCAGATAAATTCTAGCAGGGCTGTCGGGGCAAGTGCTGTAAAAACATACATAGACAAAGCTACCCCAGGTAGCCTCTAGCGGGGCTGTAGGGGCAAGTGCTCTCATACACAGACACAGACAAATCTACCCTAGGTACCCTCTAGCAATGCTGTAGGGGCAAGTGCTGTTACACAAACACAGACAAAGCTACACCAGGTAGCCTCTAGCAGGGCTATAGGGGCAAGTGCTGTTACACAAACACAGACAAAGCTACCTTAGGTAGCCTCTCGCAGGGCTGTAGGGGCAATTGCTGCCACACAGATACAAAAAAGCTAACCCAGATAAATTCTAGCAGTGCTGTAGGGGCAAGTGCTGTCAAAACATACATAGACAAAGCTACCCCAGGTAGCCTCTAGCTGGTTGTCGGGGCAAATGTTGTCACAGAGACACAGACAAAGCTACCCCAGGTAGACTCTTTCTGGTTGTAGGGGCAAGTGCTTTGAGCAATAGCACCTATGAAGGCTACCGTCACTGTGGCTACACACACAGAGGGAGTGGGTGGCCAGCACCACCACGCCCGACCGCCTTTGTCTCTCTCCCAGTTCTAGCGATGTTTACAACACCACCACCACCATCACTCCCCACACACACACACACAGTGCGCTAACCACTGCACCATCACTTCCCCACTCACACACACAGTGCGCTAACCACTGCACCACCACTCCCCACTCAGACACACAATGCCCTAACCACTGCTCCACCACTCCCCACTCACACACAGTGCGCTAACCACTGCACCACCACTCCCCACTCACACACAGTGCGCTAACCACTGCACCACCACTCCCCACACACACTCAACGTGCGCTAACCACTGCACCACCACTCCTCCCACACAAATTATTTCGCGACTCAATGCTGCCCTCTTGTGGTACAAAACTAGAATCTCACTCACCAACTCACCCACTCACCCACCCACCCATTCATCCAGACAAAGCTACCCCACGTAGCCTCTAGCTGGTTGTAGGGGCAAGTGCTGTTCCACAGACACTGACAAAGCTACCCCAGGTAGCCTTTGGCAGGGCTGTAGGGGCAAGTGCTGTTACATAGACACAGACAAAGGTACCCCAGGTAGCCTCTAGCGGGGCTGTAGGGGCAAGTGCTCTCACACAGATACAAACAAAGCTAACCCAGATAAATTCTAGCAGGGCTGTCGGGGCAAGTGCTGTCAAAACATACATAGACAAAGCTACCCCAGGTAGCCTCTAGCGGTGCTGTAGGGGCAAGTGCTCTCATACACAGACACAGACAAATCTACCCAGGTACCCTCTAGCAATGCTGTAGGGGCAAGTGCTGTTACACAAACACAGACAAAGCTACCCCAGGTAGCCTCTAGCAGGGCTATAGGGGCAAGTGCTGTTACACAAACACAGACAAAGCTACCTTAGGTAGCCTCTCGCAGGGCTGTAGGGGCAATTGCTGCCACACAGATACAAAAAAGCTAACCCAGATAAATTCTAGCAGTGCTGTAGGGGCAAGTGCTGTCAAAACATACATAGACAAAGCTACCCCAGGTAGCCTCTAGCTGGTTGTCGGGGCAAATGTTGTCACAGAGACACAGACAAAGCTACCCCAGGTAGAATCTTTCTGGTTGTAGGGGCAAGTGCTTTGAGCAATAGCACCTATGAAGGCTACCGTCACTGTGGCTACACACACAGAGGGAGTGGGTGGCCACCACCACCACGCCCGACCGCCTTTGTCTCTCTCCCAGTTCTAGCGATGTTTACAACACCACCACCACCATCACTCCCCACACACACACACACAGTGCGCTAACCACTGCACCATCACTCCCCACTCACATACAGTGCGCTAACCACTGCACCACCACTCCCCACTCAGACACACAATGCCCTAACCACTGCTCCACCACTCCCCACTCACACAGAGTGCGCTAACCACTGCACCACCACTCCCCACTCACACACAGTGCGCTAACCACTGCACCACCACTCCCCACTCACACACAGTGCGCTAACCACTGCACCACCACTCCCCACACACACTCAACGTGCGCTAACCACTGCACCACCACTCCCCCACACAAATTATTTCGCGACTCAATGCTGCCCTCTTGTGGTAAAAAACTAGAATCTCACTCACCAACTCACCCACTCACCCACCCACCCATTCATCCAGACAAAGCTACCCCACGTAGCCTCTAGCTGGTTGTAGGGGCAAGTGCTGTTCCACAGACACTGACAAAGCTACCCCAGGTAGCCTTTGGCAGGGCTGTAGGGGCAAGTGCTGTTACATAGACACAGACAAAGGTACCCCAGGTAGCCTCTAGCGGGGCTGTAGGGGCAAGTGCTCTCACACAGATACAAACAAAGCTAACCCAGATAAATTCTAGCAGGGCTGTCGGGGCAAGTGCTGTCAAAACATACATAGACAAAGCTACCCCAGGTAGCCTCTAGCGGGGCTGTAGGGGCAAGTGCTCTCATACACAGACACAGACAAATCTACCCTAGGTACCCTCTAGCAATGCTGTAGGGGCAAGTGCTGTTACACAAACACAGACAAAGCTACACCAGGTAGCCTCTAGCAGGGCTATAGGGGCAAGTGCTGTTACACAAACACAGACAAAGCTACCTTAGGTAGCCTCTCGCAGGGCTGTAGGGGCAATTGCTGCCACACAGATACAAAAAAGCTAACCCAGATAAATTCTAGCAGTGCTGTAGGGGCAAGTGCTGTCAAAACATACATAGACAAAGCTACCCCAGGTAGCCTCTAGCTGGTTGTCGGGGCAAATGTTGTCACAGAGACACAGACAAAGCTACCCCAGGTAGAATCTTTCTGGTTGTAGGGGCAAGTGCTTTGAGCAATAGCACCTATGAAGGCTACCGTCACTGTGGCTACACACACAGAGGGAGTGGGTGGCCAGCACCACCACGCCCGACCGCCTTTGTCTCTCTCCCAGTTCTAGCGATGTTTACAACACCACCACCACCATCACTCCCCACACACACACACACAGTGCGCTAACCACTGCACCATCACTCCCCACTCACACACACAGTGCGCTAACCACTGCACCACCACTCCCCACTCAGACACACAATGCCCTAACCACTGCTCCACCACTCCCCACTCACACAGAGTGCGCTAACCACTGCACCACCACTCCCCACTCACACACAGTGCGCTAACCACTGCACCACCACTCCCCACTCACACACAGTGCGCTAACCACTGCACCACCACTCCCCACACACACTCAACGTGCGCTAACCACTGCACCACCGCTCCTCCCACACAAATTATTTCGCGACTCACTGCTGCCCTCTTGTGGTACAAAACTAGAATCTCACTCACCAACTCACCCACTCACCCACCCACCCATTCATCCAGACAAAGCTACCCCACGTAGCCTCTAGCTGGTTGTAGGGGCAAGTGCTGTTCCACAGACACTGACAAAGCTACCCCAGGTAGCCTTTGGCAGGGCTGTAGGGGCAAGTGCTGTTACATAGACACAGACAAAGGTACCCCAGGTAGCCTCTAGCGGGGCTGTAGGGGCAAGTGCTCTCACACAGATACAAACAAAGCTAACCCAGATAAATTCTAGCAGGGCTGTCGGGGCAAGTGCTGTAAAAACATACATAGACAAAGCTACCCCAGGTAGCCTCTAGCGGTGCTGTAGGGGCAAGTGCTCTCATACACAGACACAGACAAATCTACCCTAGGTACCCTCTAGCAATGCTGTAGGGGCAAGTGCTGTTACACAAACACAGACAAAGCTACACCAGGTAGCCTCTAGCAGGGCTATAGGGGCAAGTGCTGTTACACAAACACAGACAAAGCTACCTTAGGTAGCCTCTCGCAGGGCTGTAGGGGCAATTGCTGCCACACAGATACAAAAAAGCTAACCCAGATAAATTCTAGCAGTGCTGTAGGGGCAAGTGCTGTCAAAACATACATAGACAAAGCTACCCCAGGTAGCCTCTAGCTGGTTGTCGGGGCAAATGTTGTCACAGAGACACAGACAAAGCTACCCCAGGTAGAATCTTTCTGGTTAGGGGCAAGTGCTTTGAGCAATAGCACCTATGAAGGCTACCGTCACTGTGGCTACACACACAGAGGGAGTGGGTGGCCACCACCACCACGCCCGACCGCCTTTGTCTCTCTCCCAGTTCTAGCGATGTTTACAACACCACCACCACCATCACTCCCCACACACACACACACAGTGCGCTAACCACTGCACCATCATTCCCCACTCACACACACAGTGCGCTAACCACTGCACCACCACTCCCCACTCAGACACACAATGCCCTAACCACTGCTCCACCACTCCCCACTCACATACAGTGCGCTAACCACTGCACCACCACTCCCCACTCACACACAGTGCGCTAACCACTGCACCACCACTCCCCACACACACACAGTGCGCTAACCACTGCACCACCACTCCCCACTCACACACAGTGCGCTAACCACTGCACCACCACTCCCCACTCACACACAGTGCGCTAACCACTGCACCACCACTCCGCACACACACTCAACGTGCGCTAACCACTGCACCACCGCTCCTCCCACACAAATTATTTCGCGACTCACTGCTGCCCTCTTGTGGTACAAAACTAGAATCTCACTCACCAACTCACCCACTCACCCACCCACCCATTCATCCAGACAAAGCTACCCCACGTAGCCTCTAGCTGGTTGTAGGGGCAAGTGCTGTTCCACAGACACTGACAAAGCTACCCCAGGTAGCCTTTGGCAGGGCTGTAGGGGCAAGTGCTGTTACATAGACACAGACAAAGGTACCCCAGGTAGCCTCTAGCGGGGCTGTAGGGGCAAGTGCTCTCACACAGATACAAACAAAGCTAACCCAGATAAATTCTAGCAGGGCTGTCGGGGCAAGTGCTGTAAAAACATACATAGACAAAGCTACCCCAGGTAGCCTCTAGCGGTGCTGTAGGGGCAAGTGCTCTCATACACAGACACAGACAAATCTACCCTAGGTACCCTCTAGCAATGCTGTAGGGGCAAGTGCTGTTACACAAACACAGACAAAGCTACACCAGGTAGCCTCTAGCAGGGCTATAGGGGCAAGTGCTGTTACACAAACACAGACAAAGCTACCTTAGGTAGCCTCTCGCAGGGCTGTAGGGGCAATTGCTGCCACACAGATACAAAAAAGCTAACCCAGATAAATTCTAGCAGTGCTGTAGGGGCAAGTGCTGTCAAAACATACATAGACAAAGCTACCCCAGGTAGCCTCTAGCTGGTTGTCGGGGCAAATGTTGTCACAGAGACACAGACAAAGCTACCCCAGGTAGAATCTTTCTGGTTGTAGGGGCAAGTGCTTTGAGCAATAGCACCTATGAAGGCTACCGTCACTGTGGCTACACACACAGAGGGAGTGGGTGGCCAGCACCACCACGCCCGACCGCCTTTGTCTCTCTCCCAGTTCTAGCGATGTTTACAACACCACCACCACCATCACTCCCCACACACACACACACAGTGCGCTAACCACTGCACCATCACTCCCCACTCACACACACAGTGCGCTAACCACTGCACCACCACTCCCCACTCAGACACACAATGCCCTAACCACTGCTCCACCACTCCCCACTCACACACAGTACGCTAACCACTGCAACACCACTCCCCACTCACACACAGTGCGCTAACCACTGCACCACCACTCCCCACTCACACACAGTGCGCTAACCACTGCACCACCACTCCCCCCACACAAATTATTTCGCGACTCAATGCTGCCCTCTTGTGGTAAAAACTAGAATCTCACTCACCAACTCACCCCCTCACTCAACCACCCACCCACTCATCCAGACAAAGCTACCCCAGGTAGCCTCTAGCTGGCTGTGGGGGCAAGTGCTGTTCCACAGACACTGACAAAGCTACCCCAGGTAGCCTTTGGCAGGGCTGTAGGGGCAAGTGCTTTTACATAGACACAGACAAAGCTACCCCAGGTAGCCTCTAGTGCGGCTGTAGAGGCTAGTGCTGTTACACTCAGAGAAAGCTACCCCAGGTAGCCTCTAGCAGGGCTGTAGGGGCAAGTGCTGTTACACAAACACAGACAAAGCTCGGGGCTGTAGGGGCAAGTGCTCTCACACAGATACAAACAAAGCTAACCCAGATAAATTCTAGCAGGGCTGTCGGGGCAAGTGCTGTCAAAACATACATAGACAAAGCTACCCCAGGTAGCCTCTAGCGGTGCTGTAGGGGCAAGTGCTCTCATACACAGACACAGACAAATCTACCCTAGGTACCCTCTAGCAATGCTGTAGGGGCAAGTGCTGTTACACAAACACAGACAAAGCTACACCAGGTAGCCTCTAGCAGGGCTATAGGGGCAAGTGCTGTTACACAAACACAGACAAAGCTACCTTAGGTAGCCTCTCGCAGGGCTGTAGGGGCAATTGCTGCCACACAGATACAAAAAAGCTAACCCAGATAAATTCTAGCAGTGCTGTAGGGGCAAGTGCTGTCAAAACATACATAGACAAAGCTACCCCAGGTAGCCTCTAGCTGGTTGTCGGGGCAAATGTTGTCACAGCGACACAGACAAAGCTACCCCAGGTAGAATCTTTCTGGTTGTAGGGGCAAGTGCTTTGAGCAATAGCACCTATGAAGGCTACCGTCACTGTGGCTACACACACAGAGGGAGTGGGTGGCCAGCACCACCACGCCCGACCGCCTTTGTCTCTCTCCCAGTTCTAGTGATGTTTACAACACCACCACCACCATCACTCCCCACACACACACACACAGTGCGCTAACCACTGCACCATCACTCCCCACTCACACACACAGTGCGCTAACCACTGCACCACCACTCCCCACTCAGACACACAATGCCCTAACCACTGCTCCACCACTCCCCACTCACACAGAGTGCGCTAACCACTGCACCACCACTCCCCACTCACACACAGTGCGCTAACCACTGCACGAACCACTTCCCACTCACACACAGTGCGCTAACCACTGCACCACCACTCCCCACACACACTCAACGTGCGCTAACCACTGCACCACCACTCCCCCACACAAATTATTTCGCGACTCAATGCTGCCCTCTTGTGGTAAAAAACTAGAATCTCACTCACCAACTCACCCACTCACCCACCCACCCATTCATCCAGACAAAGCTACCCCACGTAGCCTCTAGCTGGTTGTAGGGGCAAGTGCTGTTCCACAGACACTGACAAAGCTACCCCAGGTAGCCTTTGGCAGGGCTGTAGGGGCAAGTGCTGTTACATAGACACAGACAAAGGTACCCCAGGTAGCCTCTAGCGGGGCTGTAGGGGCAAGTGCTCTCACACAGATACAAACAAAGCTAACCCAGATAAATTCTAGCAGGGCTGTCGGGGCAAGTGCTGTCAAAACATACATAGACAAAGCTACCCCAGGTAGCCTCTAGCGGGGCTGTAGGGGCAAGTGCTCTCATACACAGACACAGACAAATCTACCCTAGGTACCCTCTAGCAATGCTGTAGGGGCAAGTGCTGTTACACAAACACAGACAAAGCTACACCAGGTAGCCTCTAGCAGGGCTATAGGGGCAAGTGCTGTTACACAAACACAGACAAAGCTACCTTAGGTAGCCTCTCGCAGGGCTGTAGGGGCAATTGCTGCCACACAGATACAAAAAAGCTAACCCAGATAAATTCTAGCAGTGCTGTAGGGGCAAGTGCTGTCAAAACATACATAGACAAAGCTACCCCAGGTAGCCTCTAGCTGGTTGTCGGGGCAAATGTTGTCACAGCGACACAGACAAAGCTACCCCAGGTAGAATCTTTCTGGTTGTAGGGGCAAGTGCTTTGAGCAATAGCACCTATGAAGGCTACCGTCACTGTGGCTACACACACAGAGGGAGTGGGTGGCCAGCACCACCACGCCCGACCGCCTTTGTCTCTCTCCCAGTTCTAGCGATGTTTACAACACCACCACCACCACCCC